>OU015747.1:83769861-83783119 GCA_907169655.1 Acomys percivali | reverse complement strand
GTGTGTGTGTGTGTGTGTGTGTGTGTGTGTGTGTGTGTGTGTGTGTGCGTGCACACGCATGTATGTAGAGAGGCCAGAGTTAAAATGCCCAGTGCTATCCTCTATCACTTTCCACCTTGTTTTTTGAGACAGAGTCTCACTGAGTATGGAACGCACAGATCCAGAAAGACTATCCAGACATCCTTTCTGTCTGCCTCCTTAGCACAGGATTTACAGTATTGCTTTTAGCTTTTATATTGATTTTGGGGGAATCCAACTTGGATCTTTTTGCTTACATGGCCAGATTTTTACCAGGGGAACCATGTCCTCAGCCTTGCCCTTGTCCCTTCCTGTACATGCCCATGTCTTCAACATCTAGGGACTGGGGAATTCTATAGAGTACACACTCAGAATAATCATGCTTACCGAGAAATGATGGCCTATTGTGATTTGGGGGATTAAAAATTGAGAAATCATGCATTTGATAAAGGGGAAAATCAGCATCTCCAGCAGTCCGTCTGTGGTGTAGTTATTCTCATCCAAGCTAGTCTTAGCTACCAGTGATTGCAGCCAATGAGGCAAGAGGGGGCTGCCACATGGAAAGGTAAAAGTATGGAAGGCAGATTCCTAAGCAAGATCAGCTGACAAGTTGTTCTCCTATTGTGGTAGAACTAGTTATGTACCATCTTTGTGTGAAGCACTGGCTGACTTCTGGTTTTGACTCTAACATGCCTTGCCAAACACACATACATTTAGAACTTACTATGTGTAAGGGACTATCTTGAGTATTACAGGTGATAAATTTTCTATGAAAATCAGGAGAGAAAGGGAATCCTTAGCAAATGGAATTGTGAAGATCTTCTTATAGAAATAAGACAGGCTCAGCACCTGGGCAGAAGGAGGATCAGGCCGGATGGAGAGAGTGTTGAGATCAATGCAGGCCCATCAGAATTCACCTAAGGTTTGTAGGGGAGCTGTAAAGCTCTGTTGGTTGGATGAAGGTTGTTTTGCTTTCAGTGCTGTTGCAGGAGGGAAAAATACTTTGCCAATAAGCGACCCAAGGGGTTTATTTTAGCTCACCCTTCCAGGTTATAGTCCACCACTGCAAAGATGTCACCATGTTGGAGGTTTGAAGTAGCTCGTTATGACATCCTTTGTCAAGAGGAGTGAGAATGAATGCATGTGTGCTTGCTCGCTTGCTCACTTGCCTGTGCATAGCTTTATCTCTTTACTTTTACACAGTTCAGGACCACCTGCCTAAAGAATTGTGCTATCCCCAATATGCCCTCAATAATTCCATATTAATTAACATAATTAAGATAACCTGCCACTGTGTACTCCTAAATTATAGGCCAGCCCAAGGCAGACTGCCCGTTATTGACACTTTTTCTAGATGATTCTACGCTATCTCATGTTGACAGTTATAGTCAGTCATCATGTAGATGTTCATCTTATGAATTTTCTCCTGAAATGGAAGTAGACAGATGCAAGTTTTTTTCAGTATGCTAGTGATGTCTTAAGGTTGTTGTTAACAAATTGGAGACATGGAATAACAGAAATGGAGGAATCCAGGGCTAGGGAGCATTTACCAGAGTGGATGAGCTTTGGCTAGACTATGCCTAGAGCTCAACCATGTCAATCTTTGTGATGGAGGAAACCAGTGGCAAGAGATCACATGTGGCTGTAAGGTCAAGTATGGTTGATCCAGGCCAGATTTCTGACAATTAAGAGTGGTGTCACATATTCTTTTTAGTTTTCATTCCTGTGGGTACATGAAATTGTGCCCCCCTCAATGTTTCACCATGGGTGGGGGAGGGATTCATGAGGCCCTGACCCCTTCCTAAGGAGCAATGGGCAGTTATTTGTTGCTGGCATTGGAGGTGATGTTTTCTTCGGTGGTATAGTCATTGGTTTTAGTGGATAACTGCACTGAATCATGAAAGCAACTCAGTGAGCTACATGCATACACCCACATGCACAGGCGTGTACACGCACACACACACAGCACACATGAAGGCACAACCACGGGCACATACACGTGCGCACAAAAACACATACACATAGATAAAAAAGTAGGAGGAGGATGAGACAAAGAAGGAGAGGAGAAAATAACCACAGCCCATACGTGTGGAACTGCAAAGAACAAGCAAACACAAGATTAATTTGCATAGCATTTTGTTAAGTCTTTCTGTATCAGCCCTACTTGGCTTTCTTGTCTTGGAGAATAACTGGCAAGTCCTGCATTTTCAACTGTTTTCTTTTTTTGTATCACCAAACGTGTACTGAAGTTTACGCAAGAATAGTTAAAGTTACCTGTGGGCATTTATAACTCACATGTAAATTATAATCTACTATTCAGAAATTCCCACACACATTGTTGGACTGATGTAGTTAAACTTAAGCAGCTGAGGGGGGAAAAGACTTTCAGAGAGGCTAAATGACTTGTCTATGGTCACATGGCCAGAGGAAATGGAAGCCTAGATACAAATCTATTTTTTTTTTGATGCAAAGATTTTTATTAATGCTTTGAGGATTTCACAGGTGTACACAATACATTTTGATTATATCCACTTCCCACTTCCATCCTTTACTCTCCTAGATCCATCCCCCACTTTCTCAAACCCTGTCAACTTCATTACCTTTTCAAAATAATAATCCACAGAGTCGACCTTGTGTTGCCTGTATACTCATGGGTATGGAGACAGTGCAGCATAGAGAACTCACCAACCAAGGCATACTCCCATTCTTTTCTTTTACAGTTGGTGAAAATCAGAGCTTACTACATGTGATGGATTTTTATTAAGCAAAATTCTTACTCATTCCAGAACAAGCAGCATCAGTGCCGTTCCTGATGTTAAGATAACAGCTGTGAGTGTTCTCAAAATAATCACCGACTATGATGACGTCACTCACACTCTGTTGACCCTGTCTTCCTAAGAAAGAAAGAAAGAAAGAAAGAAAGAAAGAAAGAAAGAAAGGGTCTTACAATGCTCAAGAATTTTAAATGACATTTAAAAAGATTTATTTTAATTTTAAAATGATATGTCTATGTGTGTTTGTGTGGGTGTATTTGGATGTGAATGCAGTTGCCCATAGAGGCAAGAAGAGGGCATCAGATTCCATGGAGCTGATGTTACATGTGGTTGTGAGCCGCCAGATGATGGGTGCTGGGAACTGATCCTCCTATCCTATATGAAAACAATAGGCAGGCACTCCAGACCACTGAGCCATCTCTCTAGCTCCTCACATCACATTTTGACAATTAAATATTGACAATATTGTGCACGTTTTGTGCTCTCCTTGTTGGGTCTAAGGCTCAGTAACTCTTGCCTATGGAGTACAGTTTTGTGGGTTTGTGCTCGTGGGATTTACAGATGCCACTTGTGTGCATAGAAATAGAATGCTTCTTCTGCCTGATGGAAAAAGGACAGGTATGGAGCAAGCGCGACACAGACCATTTGCTTTTGACCACAGTCTGCTGATTTAACATGCCAGTTCATTCCCTGATTCTTCAAACAGAACCTTAAAAAAAATTACAAGCACCTCCAAAAAGATGTCTCAAGTATGTGCCACTTGTTGAAGTCTCGTTTTAGCCTTACTGCTTGGGTCTGGGTAATTTTTGGCCCTAGTTTCTGGTAGGAAAGTTGCGGAGTCTAAACACTGTGTGCTCGATAACAAAACATGTGCTCACTTTCTGCAGTGGCCGCGGAGACAGACGTGAGATTCTTATAAATTGGAAAGGAAAATACATCACTCACCCATGGAGGGGAAGAGACAGTTGGACAAGAGGGACTTTGGTAAAAGACTTTCTCTGGACAGCAGTCTTGTGGTAAGTGCTAAAAATTCACTGACCACTGTATGTGTTTTGGCTTGAAACGCGTTATTCTTTGGCTGTTATTTCCTGAGTGCTCGGCTCCTAAAACCGCGATTCCATTTAACCCCATTAAGCAACATCTTTTGGGATTTGGGCTCATTTATTTTTCACAAACTCAAAAGCCAGCAAATTATTGGAATGTTTGTACAGTGTCTTAATAGGTAAATGTCATAATCTGTCAACATTACATATAATTACATTAATTCTTTCTGAAATAGACATTAGCCTATACAAAAATGTGCCTTGCCTGGGGTCCAAATGCCTGGCCTGTGTGTAGTTGTTCCGCCATCCAGTTAACTGTGGAGCTAAACTGAACAAAAATCCAATACAACTTTAAGTGTTGGAAGAGCCAAGAAAGTGGCTGAGCACTTCTTGGCTGTATATATGTCACGCTGTTCTATATAACATTTCTTTCTGAGATTTTTAAGTCTGGTGGATATTGTCCTTTTTAAAAACTTAACTTAGCACGTGTGTGTGTGTGTGTGTGTGTGTGTGTGTGTGTGTGTGAACGTGATGAATGCACGTGGACATCAGAGAACTCCTTTCAGGAGTCTGTACTTGCTTTCCACCCAATTCAGTCAACGTCCCTCTTGTTTCTGCTATTGTGCTGTGTCCTCCAGGCCAGCTGGCCCTGCAGCTTCCCTCTGGTCCTCCCATTTCCACATCCCATCTCAATATAGGAGTCCTACACTTTTAGGCGAACACCACCATGCCCAGCTTGTTACATGGGCTCCACGGATCAAAGTCAGGTTGTTAGGCTTGCCTGGCACGCCATGCTCTTTTTACCAACTGAACCATATTGCCGACCCCAATGGGCATCATTTTCAACAGCCTTGTTGGGGTTACCTTTGTGTATGGGAATTTGGTGAGCCCAAAGAAACAGGTTAGATTCCTGTGCTTGGAAATTCGGCTTCTTTTCCATAGGCTCTGGACCAACACATGTAAATCACACCTTCTTTTGCATGATACATGTGAACACAGCAAGGGATAGCTTAGCCTGATTTGATAATTAGGACACACATCTCTCTCCTTGTCCCTTCTTTTGTTTGAGTCACAGGATGTGCTGTATTCATAGCCACTAGGATGGTGACTGGGATATAGGACACGACAGACAAAACATTTGTTGAGGATTAAGGGGCATGAGTACCTGAATTCTGTTCCAAGTGCCTGTGTGAAAAGCCAGCTGTGGTGGCAGTTCTGGGGACAGATGAGGCTCTTTGGGCAGCTGGTCCAGCTGATTTTGTCAGTTCCAGGCTTGTGAGTGAGGTGGACATTGTTTGAGGCTTGTCGACCTGTAATTGCACATTTACACACATGCACACACACCTGCACATCTATGTGTACCTCACCCATTCCACACAGCTGATGCAATGTGCCTCTCCAATGCTCTTGGGTCAATTTTTTTTTAAAAAATCTACAGACTTTGTTATTTTTCTTGTGATTATGGCCACTTCCCTTTAAAGCAATGGTTCTCAACCTTCGTAATGCTGCAAACACTTTAATATACTTCCTCATGCTGTGGTGACTCCTGACCATAAAACTATTTTCATGGCTATTTCATAACCATAATTTTGCTAATGTTATGAATCACAGTGTAAATATTTTTTGGAGATAGACACTTGTCAAAGGGGTCATGACCCACAGTTGAGAGCCACTGCTTTAAAGCTCTTCATGAGTGGGGTTCTGCATGCCACGAAGAGGGCATGTGAGATATTCTCAAATCAAATTCTCCTGCAATTCAGCATCTCAGTGCCTGACTGTGGGCTAAGCACCAACTAGCACGTTCTTAGAGGTTAAGGACTTTGGTGACCTTTTAAGAGTTCTTTTCTGTGGATACAACCAGACCTCACACCCTAGGGGTATCTGCATGGAAAGTGGGTGAATGAGGTTTCCCTTTCAACTTCTGCGAAAGCTAGTAAAAAGGGATAATTTCTAGGGCTCTTTTGCAGAAGACAATCTTCATGAAGATTTGCCATGCCAGGCAAGACAAAGTGCCAAGACATGCCAGGCTCTGGGTCTGATTTGGGCTTAGGCGGAGGCAGGGACAACAGCAGCTGTCTGGTATGATGAGGACAACTGAAACAGATTTTTTTTTTCTTTTTTTCTTTTTTTCTTCTTTTTTTTTCAGATTGTTTTAATCCAGAAATAGCACCCTGGTTGGTTGGTCCCCAGAGCCACCTATTTTTGCCTCCAGTCTCAGAGAAGTTACCTGCTTATCCTAAAATTAACCAGGAGCATCACACCAGGCAGAGAACACAGGCCTCCATCACTCATTTCTCTTCCTCATCTTCTACTAAGGACTAGCCCAGGCAGAGATGCCCTTTGGAGAAAGTGATTGGATGAAAAGGAAACACAGAGTCTTTACAGCTCGAGACTCCCGTGCAATAGCCATTATGACCAGACTTTCTGAGAGTTAGGAGACCCAGAGGTGATTTCTTCATATGGATTTTGCAGGAGAAAATTCCTCCTCATGAACCTTAAGAATAAGGTATTATTAACTTTAGTACCTTTTTATTTTACTTAATCAAATCATGCAACGTTAAGCTAGAAATTATGGTTCTCTTGCAATAGCTTTTAAATATTTCTCAGACTGGAGGAACTGTAGAATGAAGAAACATAATGCAGATAAAAAAAAATTAAAGAAGAAAACCAGTTTATGTCCTTTAGTGACAACTTTGAGGGCTAGGCGTAGTGGGATTTTGAAGTAAGTGTAGTAAGTGTATGTGTGCGCCAACTCAGATGTGCACGTGTGTGCATGTGCATATAACTGTGTGTATGTATGTGAGAGGAAAGGAGAGGTTGGGGAGGAAGATTGGTCTTACATATGTCCATAGTCATAAACTTTAGTCTTCGATGTTGATGATTTTGCAGTTGTGAATCTCCTGATATGAGTGCTAGAAATGGACATGGGTCCGCTGCAAGAGATGCACTCTGAGTCATCTCTCCAGCCCTTAAATGCTCCTGTTATTTTTAAAACCAGTGCACATTTCAATAATAACAATGATGATACTACTAATAATGATACTACTACTAATAATAAATACTTTTTGCTGTTTAATTGTGTGTGTATGTGTGTGTGTGTGTGTGTCTGCAGGATGGAGGATAATGTCTGTTGTTGATTGGTCCTCTCTTTCTGCTTGGTTGGAGGCACTACATCTTGATTCCCATTGTGTACAACAGGCCTTGAAAATGTAGACCTATGATCCCCCGCCCTCCAGCAGTGTGGCTTGTCTGGGTGTTGGGGATGGCTCTGGGGCAAAGGCTAGCACTCAGAAGAGGGAGGACTAGGAAGGTACACTCAGGACACCTAGTTGCTGGAAGTCTTGAAGGCTTGAGAGAAGACCCCAAGAAGGACGGAATGCTTGAGGTTCACAGTAACACCGGTCGGTGCTGAGGATGGTCAGAAGTTCCAGGCAGCAGGCACAGGCACGTTAGCAGCCAGGGCTGATGGAGTCTAACACCAAAACCACTTTAGCTGGCAGCTCTGGGTGTTAGGTTGGCAAATCACACATTGAGGTTAGACCACAATGGTTTCCCTCCTTTAGTAATAGCAGCTGAAATTTATTGACGTTTAATACGGGCCAGCCAGTCTGCTCAATGCTTCACGTGGAAATAGTTGGCTAATGCAACAACCCTTTAAGGTAAGAATTCTAACGATCCCTGTCCTACAGATGAGAAGCCTGCTGCTTGGTGCATGACTTGCGGCCCTGGGACTGGTGAGTGAAAGGGCTGAAGCTTCAGTTTGGGTCTGACCTTGCATACCTGGAAGCTCTGATGTGGAAATTTCTGTGACAGCCACAGGGAGTCTCTCTGTGCCCCCTCCCGGCCTGAAAGGCCTCCAGCTGTTCTGACAGGACTAGAAACTTCCATGGGTACTACCACGCCAGGCCACAACTGTGCCCAAGGCAGCTTTGGCTCCAGTGAAAACAACTGACCAATGAGTGGTGTGGAGAGGAAGGGACTTATAAGGAATAAGGAACATGAGTATGAAAATTTGGTGAGTAGGCCTGCTTCCTCAGCTGGTGATTTGTCTATTTTCTTGTCCCCATTTAGAACAATCTGCATGCATTTACCCGAGCAATCATTGACCAGAGGGAAGAGACTAGGGAGTGATGGAGCACATCCCGCACATAGCTAGATGTCCTTTGTGGAAGGGTGCAGCAGGGTTATAGCCTAGTAACCGAGTCTGAGAATGAAACAGACTTTTAGTTAGACTACCGAAGGATGGATGGGTGGATGGATGGTGGATGGATGGGTGGATGGATGGATGGATGGATGGGAGATTTGCAAGAACTTCTCACCTGCAGAAGGGATGCTGTTGTTTGGTTTACCACTAGTGATTGGTGCGACCCTGGAGGGTTTTCCTTCATCTGGTCTAGACTTTCTCTGCAAGAGGTTTCTCCTTCTCTTCTCTCAGCAGACTGACATAATAACCACACCTTCAGGGCCTTTCATGAAAACACCATTTTTTAAAAAAGACAGAGTCTTATGCAGGGCAAGCTAGCCTCCAACTTCCTGTCTTAGCTTTAACTATCAACTTGACACAACCTGGAGTCAGCTGAGAAGGGTGTCTCATTTGAAGGAAGAATTGCCTGGCTCAGGTTGAGTTGTCATTTGTTGGGGATTGTCCTGATTATTAAGTTATATAGAGTGCCCAGCCCACTGTGGGTGGCACTATTCCCTGGGCAGGCGGTCATGGGCTTTGTACAAAAGCTAACCTAGCATCAGCCTGACCTGTCTGCTAGTTAGTAAGCAGTGTTCCTCCGTGGTTTTGGCTTTGAGTTCTTGCTTGAGTTCCTGCCCTGACTTCCTTCAGTGATAGACTGTAAACTATAAGTTGACATAACCCCCCCCCCACCCAAAACTGCCTTTTGTTAGAGTGTTTTATCATTCTCTGCAGAAGGAAACCTGAGCACTCATTATGTGGCCCAGGATAACCTTGAGTTTCTGATCCTTCTGTTTCCATCTCCCGAATGCTGGGACTACAGGTGTATGCCTGGTTAAAATACAGTTCTAGGGGTGGAATTTAGGATTTTGTTATGCTGGGATGATACACTAGCAGCTTATCCTTATCAACATGAATAGCCTCAGACAATGTTCTTATTGACTGGCTCTTAGTCACCTGATTTAACTGATTGCCACCTGCCCCAGTTCTCGAACCTTGACGGTATTGACACTGTGTTACGGGTGCTCTGTGCTTGCGGGATGCTTAGTAAAGCATCAGCCTTCTACTTACTAGGTGCTAGTAACATCTCTTCCAGTTATGACTACCAAGTCAGCCTTCTGACATCACCAGGTGTTCCTGCCTCCTGGGAGCTCATCACCAGTAACAGAGCAAATGTATAACTTCTTAGAGGACACAGACCATGTCCTATCCATGGTCCTATGTCACCTAAAGCCTGACGTATGGGCTGTGTTTAGTGTGATGTACATGCGTTTGAGCTTGCCGAGGGGTAGCTATCTGTCCATGGGCTCCAGGTACATTATCAGGGATCTGTGTATGGAGAGATGCTGCTAATGTTGATGATGGTTGGAGAAAGAAGATGACACTACAACTTATTTTCATGCAAGAATGACTCTAATGTGTGTGTTCTGTGTTTGTGTGTATGTACATGTACATATGATCTGTCTAAAAGTATATTGTGTGTATGTGAACATTGTGTGTGTATTCATATGCATGTGTAAAAGTTCCTGAGTGTGTGGGTACACTGTGTGCCTATGAATGTGTGTGTGTGTGTCTGTGTGCACAGTGCATGCATGCATGTGTGTAGAGGTCAGTGGAAAGTCACAGTGGCATTCCTTAGGTGTCATTCATTTTGTTTTTTGAGACAAAGTCTCTTACACGCTTGGAGTTCACCAAGTAGATTCAGCTGGCTGCCAATGACTCCCAAGTCTTTGAAATGGCTGAAATATTTTATATTAATTAATGTATATTTGCATTTTATGGGGGGAAATCCATATGGTATCGTAAAACTCTCAAGGGCATCTGTGACCCAGCAGTTTGACTGCTGAGTGCTTCCCAGAGCATCTGCCCATGGACCACTTTCCTTCTGGGAACACGGAGAAGGCTCTCTGCAATCTCTGACCTTCATCATCAGCTGTATTTAGCTAGAACAGTGGGTGCTACCTGTCAGTGTCTGACATTGTTCTGTGGATCCTTGTAATGTCTGAGATCAGTAAATCAAAATAGAAACTAGACATTTGCAGATGCTGTGTTACTGATGAGCTGGGGGATTACCCAGCTTCTTGCCAGGGATAAGGACAAATGGGTGGAGATGTTTGCTTGGCATGCTCCCTGTTTCCTTATGGCTCTAAGATCTGCTTGTTATCTTCCTGGTGTCTCACCAGCTTTCAATGACCGGAATTATCAGAGCCTTTGAGTTTCCATGGCAACCGAGTTTCCTGCATTTTCCTATGGCAGCCTCTGTCATTCTCATGGCAAGCTTTCCAGTGCTTTGTCCATAGCGACAAGTTGCATGTTGATCGATCTCTTTGGGAGCAGGTCCTCAGACCCACCAGGCTCTGGGTCATTCTTCCTGTAGGCTTGGTTTCAGGGTGTTCTTCCTACTTGTTGTTTGTTATTTAAAGTGTTCTTCCTGAGGCCTGTTTTCAGGGTGTTCCACCCACGTTCTTGTTTTCAGGGTTTTCCTACCATGGGGTTCTTTTCTGACGTCCTTCTATATGCCAATAGTGAGGCTTTCTTCCAATGTGCTTTTTTCCCTTTAGTTTTTCATCTATGATCACAGGAATTGAGCACATGGTGGGCAAACTCCATGACATGAGGGCCAAGAAGTGCCAAGCAGAGGTTTTGCCAATTTGTGACACTTTATCAATCGAGTATATTCAGAGATCCCAGCCCTGGCAGGATGCACACAGCAGGGCCAACAAGAGTGTTTATGGGGCTTGGAGGATGGCCTTGTTGAATGCTTACCACACAAGCATAAGAGCCCACGTTCAGTCTGCAGAACCCACATTAAGAGCAAGGCACAGTGGCATGGATTTGTAACCGCGGCTCTTGGGAGGTAGAGGCAGGTGGATTCCTGGGGCTCACAGGCTAGCCATTAACCTAATTAGTGAGTTCCATGCTAGTGAGAGACCCTGTCTCAAATACAGGGTGGGCAGTATCTTTAGGAATGACACTTGAGGTTGACAAGTGGTTTCTGCAAACACGTGTGCAGCCGCTGCCCTGCTCTCTTGCTCTTTCTCGGGATTCAGAAAGAAGTCACCCTTAGGCTTTTATTGATGAAACGTTCTTCCTGCAAAGGGAAGGACTTTCATGCTTCCTCCTTAGAATCCTGGCCTAAATTTAATCTGTGCTGTCCCTGCACTCTCTGTAGCAAAAGTCTGTTGAGAAAGCCACAGAGCCTTAAAACAAAACAAAACAAAACAAAACAAAACAAAACAACAACAACAACAACAACAACAACAACAACAACAACAAACAGCCTCCAATGTGCTTGGTTTATACTTCTGAGGGTTCTGAACCATAGGTAAGCTCTACTGCTGCCCCAGATCCCACTGTCACCTTTCCTTCTGTCCTGTGGGGTCACCACTGTCAACCTCCTTCTTAACACCATCCTCTCCTGTTTCCTCATGCAGGGCAGGATATATCGCATAGCTAAATCACTGGAATTCTTTATTCCCGTTGGTTTCTCTGTGTCAGTCGTACCAACTGTACATAGATTATCAGTGTCTCGGCTGTTTTACACTAACTTCCCTTCCCGTACTGTTATGTCCTATCAGTTAGTATTGTTAAACACCCACAGAGGTCACAGGTTGCACTGCCTTGTCTCAGCTTAGCTGGCATCCATGATCTTCCTGCGGGTTTTGTCCACAGCCATCATCTCCAACCTAATTTCAGTGAGCATTTCGAGGACCAATCCAGGAGCATCATATTTGAACACTCCACAGAACACCAGATGCACAGATCAGAGTCTCCTTCCCATGGACCAGTTTTGTAATTCTCTGCAAACCAAGAGTCCCATTTGTCTGGGATGCCTTGTACAAGCCCCAACAGAGGTTTCTCCTGGTTCCTTTACATTCCAGGTCATTCCAGATGTTTCCTCCTCATAAATTTCCATTCCTTAATGAGGCTTAATGGATCATAATTGTCTATTTCTGAAGGTGCCTCTGAGCTTCTCTTGCCTTCTGCCTTTCAGCACCTCTTCGGTCCTCGGTTTTAAGTGGCTGTCTTCAGCCTGGTGGATTTCCTAATACAGTTAATTCACAGACCGCTTTATGCACATGGCTGTGTTGAGGGAAATAAAATCATTTGGTCTGCTGAATTCTGGGATCCATCTGTCAGAGCTGGCGCAGCGAGGAGCTTGGGGGCTGTTGGCTTTTTGTAAGGGAAGCTTTTGTCGGAGGCCTGCCATCTTTGGAGGTTGAGTAGCTCAGAGGCCTGGCAGTATCCCAGTGGGAACAGGCACAGTTCTCGCAGTCATCAGTGAGGGGCCCTGAGATGAAGCTGCTGCTGTCTTTCTTTGCTTGTGTGGTATCCCAACTGTCCCTGCGAGCCTGGGAAGTAGTGATGGGGGCAGGGCAGACCTTGGGTGGTTAGGGGCTATCCTAGGATCTTCTGGGCCTGACATGGTAAAGTCAAAAAGGAGTGTGCAAAGGAGAGAGAGAGAAAGAGAGAGAGAGAGAGAGAGAGAGAGAGAGAGAGAGAGAGAGAGAGAGAGATAAGGAAGAAGGGAGAGAGGGAAGAAAGGAGAGAGGAGAGGGGAACAAGAAAAAGAGAAGAGAGGGAGGAAGGAGAATAGAGGAAGAGAGGGAGGGAGAGAAGGGGAAAGATGAGAAAGAGAAGGGGGAAAGAGGGAGGGGGATACTTGAATGAGAAACTTCTTTATGCTTATAGAAGGATCTAAAAAAAACTCCACAGTTCAAAGGTCAGCATTGTTGCTTCTGTCAGTAGGGAGGAAAGCAGATGGGACACTCAGGTCAGGTGACAGAAGGAGATAACAGAGTTGTGGCAGCAGGGAGGGCAGGAAGAACACTGGGACCACAGGGCCCTGCATCTAGGAAGAGCCCTTGCTGAAACCCCTGGGCAGTACCTGTCCAACCCTAGGAGCCCATGGCTTGAGAAGTCAGCCAGCTGGCTGAAACAGCCCCATAGATGGAGGGACTGTTGCCAACTGTGTCCCTTAGAGCAGCAGGTCAGACTGCAGACACTCTTCTTCCCTCTATGCGTTCCAGTCCCCTAGAGTGGCTGCCACTGCTGAGTCCATTTGAAAGTAAGAGGGGCAGGTGCCATGGTGCCACCATGGGGCCAGTGCAAGGAGTGGAAGTGTTGACAGTGGACTCATTCTGAAGGGCTAAGAGAGTGAACATGTGTTGAGAAGAAAACCAAGCATGACAGGTGTGTGTGTGTGTGTGTGTGTGTGTGTGTGTGTGTGTGTGTGTGTG
>OU015747.1:83754779-83769851 GCA_907169655.1 Acomys percivali | reverse complement strand
TCTCTCCTTTCACAGGCAGGTAGAAGAATCAAGTGATGGAAGGCCAGCCCGTGCAGCGCTGAGCCTTGCATGCCCTCTTTATATTGTAAACACAAGATGGCGGCTCTCTGTCTGCATATAGAAAGCGGAATTCAGAAGACATGGTCTTTTCCTTTGCTTTTAAAATATACATATATGGTCTTTAAGAAACAAACCAGCATAACTGGAAGGATCCCATCCAGAAATGTCCACCTCGGTTCCTCACTACAGTCTGTCTCTTGCCAAGCCCAGAATTCCTTTCTTCTTACTCCAGTTACTCAGGAGTTCCCTATTAATGACAAGGCCAGACCTTTTAATATGGAACATTGTATTTTTTTTTTCTGGAACTTTTGGGCTTCTGCCCTCACAGCTGAACTCTGGCCAATGACTATTTATAACAGGTAATTTTATTCCAGAGTCTTCCAAAAGTGCCCAAGCACATGCACAATGGCTCGCTGTGCCCTGAATCCTGCTGAGTCTTTCTTCCCCGGGCCTGCTGCATCAGACTAGCCGACTGAGCTGTGAGGCTCTTCTTTGTTTGCCTTCTGTTTTCGGTTGCTCAAGCTCTGCCAACTTGGAGCTGTGGGAGATAGATGGTTTTCTGGGGCGGGGGGAGGAGCCAGAGAGCGTTTCCCATCTAACTACCTCCCTTTAGTTTATTGGGGGAGGCATGGAGGAAAACTTGGAGGGGTCAAAGTGGAAAAAGTTTTCCACTACATAAAGAGAAAGAGGAAGCAGAGTTTTGGTGGCATTTTGCCAGGCCCCAGGAATGCGCCAACCCTGGGAATTGGCCCCTGGCCAGCCCCCTCAGCGGCTGCTGACTTGGGAAAAACGGGCTCTCTCGTGGCTGCCAAGAATGTAGCCAATGGTCATTTTGGATAGCCCAGGTTGTGAAAGTTCGGCTTTTGTTTTATTATTAAGGAAGGTGACATTTGTTGAGCACCTATGTTTGCATGGCAAAAGATAAAATGTGTGATTGAGAGTCCCTGTCACTTAACCAGGCAGAAGAGCCAGGGTCCTGGTTAACACAGAAAGCCTGCATCTAATTAGGGGCTAATCCTTGACTAGGGAACATAGCTACCTTAGATGTAATTGCTGAGCAACATGGAATTCTAGAATTGATGGTAGCTTTAAGTGTTAAGCTGAGCTATAAATGAAGTTAGCTTACTCCATTGTCATTTGGTTTAGGAAAGTCTTTGTTGTAGACTAAGTGTGCTCTGACTGAGGGAAAGAAGCCAAGACTCAGTGCTTGCTTTAGGATAGAGTCACCCTGATCAGCACTGAAAGCTGTTGTCTGAGAAGGAAAGAAAGTGGCTAGTTACACACACACACACACACACACACACACACACACACACACCAGCATGCATGCACATGCACACACATACATGCACACACACATGCATACATTTGCACACACCATTTAATATGTGATCTACTAGTAGGGCATGGTGGTGATGGTGTTATTTGCTTCTTAAGATTTACTTTAATTTTGTTATTTATAGGGACATTTTTTGTGTCAGTGTTAGCACATACTGTATGTGTGCTGGTACCCATGGAAGCCAGAACATATTGGATCCCAGAGTCTGGAGTTATAGCTACTTGTGACCCATCCAATATGGGTGCTGTGAACCAAAGCTGAGTCCTCCAAAAGAGCGGCGACTACTTTTAACCACCCAGCCATCTCCTCAGATGCTAAATGGTGTCATTTGAATAGTGACTGATTTTTATCCCATATAAGGAGTCTATCAAAATGGCTCACTAGTTAAACTGCTTGTCATACAGGCATGAAAATCTGAGTTCAGTCCCTTAGAACTCTCTTCAGACAGTAGCAGCCCCAGCACTGGAGAGGCAGAGACAACAGGGCTTCAGGGCTTCTTGGTGGCCAGGCAGCCTTACCAAGTCCATGCGTTCCAGAGTCATTGAGAAGACACTGTCTGAGAAAATAAGGTGGACCCGCAGATGGCTAAGTGGCATAAAGAGATTGCCTGATGACCTGAGATCCATTCCTGGAAGCCATGGAAAAGTAAAAGGAGAGAACCAACTTCACAAAGTTGTGCTCTGATCTCTAAATGCATGCTGTGGCACACTTATCCTCCCCACAGCATGCATATACACGCAGTGTTAATAATAAATAAAATTGAGAATAAGGTATAGAGCTCTTAGGGAAGACACAGGACACCAGCCTCTGGCCTCCACATGTATGCACACATAATAAAAATAGATGGGAATTTTCTTTCTGCTTAAACTAGGAGTGCTAATAATAAGAGTATTATTATACTGGGATGAGGTGCTATGCTTAAACATTAAATGTATTCACTCAGTTATCAGAACAGTTCTACAAGGCTGTAGAATAGCATCCCCATTATGCCAGTGAAGAAGCTGAGACTGAATGATTAAGTAATTGTGTCGGTCACATGACTCTGAACAGCAAGGTCTGTCTTCCTGCACAGCATGTGTTGCTTGTGTCTGTGATATGCACATCTCTAATGTGCACTTTCAAAGTGAGGGGTTTTCCGAGCTTCCCTTTGTTGCTATGGTGATGTGTGGGTGACTACTGGGATACCACAGGGCTGGGTACCATAGCTTCAATTGTCATTTGTCAGTGGCTTCTCTCAAAGCAGGTAGGGCCTTTTCAGCTTGGAGTCCATCAATGCATAGTCTGTTTTCCATTGTGCCAGCCTTTTTCTGCACTGTGGTGAGGTGAGATTCCATGGAAGGTTTCTGTGTAAAGGGGATGAGTAAGGGGGATTAGTAGGGGGAGCTTCTTTGAGAATGTTCAGGAAGAGGTGTAAGACTCCCCCTTTGCTGTCAAGCTCCCATACCTCCTCTTGAGTAAGTCCTATTTGTATGAATCCAGCTATAAATGACACATTAGCGGCCACTCTTCTCTCTTTCTAGAAGGATTCTCTACCTAACAAAGGGCTCAGGGAAGATTTCTTTAAATAGCTTTTAATGCATTTTCAATTGGATTTAATTCTCAAAGATTCAATTTACAGTCATAGTTTCCCATGGAGCTAACTCCTAGCATCAGACCTTTTTTTTCCCCCTCTGATGGAAAACAGATCACAAATGGTATTTTGGGTTTAAGCACTTTCTCCAGGAGCCCTGAAGGGCCTGCAAAGCCTGTCATTGTGCAGAGAGCAAGGTTTTACTCAGAGACGGGAAACAAAGCCAGGCTTCCATGTCTCAGTTCTCCCCTGGAGGTGCCTTCCAGCATTACAACTGCCAGGGGTTAGTGGACAGATCAAGGCCAGGGAGTGTCCTGTGCTCAATCCAATGCCTCTTTTTATAGCCTTCCTAGATGTCTGTAAAGCAGGTTTTTACTTGTGGCAAACTATATCCATTACATATTTATTTACTTAATAAATTATTTTTATGCATGTGTATGTGCATATGTGTGCATATGCTTACAAGTGTGTGTGCATACATGTAGAGGCCAGACAACAGCCTCTGCCGTCATCATCACAAAAGCCATTTTATTTATTTGTGTTTGTATGTTGTGGTGTCCATGTGGTATACATAAGTGTTTATGTGGATGTATGAACATGTGCATGCAGTGTTGATTGCATGTGTGTGTGCCTATGCATGGAGGCAAGAGCAATGCGCCATGTTGTTTCTTGAGACAGTCTCTCCCTGAGCCTGGAGCTCATCAATTCAGCTAAGATGAGAAGCTCCAGGCAGCTTCCTGTCTCTGCCTTTCAACACTGGGGTTACACAAATACATACTCAATTTTTTATGTGGGTACCAAGGATCCAAGCTTATGTCCTTGTGATTACACATTAAGCATTTTACTGATGGAGTTCTTAGCCCTGCCCCCAGACAGGGTTAGTTTTCAAATGAAAGTTGTTTTGTTTTTGTCTTGAAATTTCTGCGATGTTTCTGTAGGGGTTTTCCTAAGTTCCGTAAGAAGCTCTGCAGGCGTATATCATAGGTGTCAAAGTATGAACTGTGAAGGCTGAGCTTAGGCATTAACATCTCACTTTGACCTGGTGTGGATATCATTCAATCAATGAGAATGTGTGTTTTAAAGATGGGAAGAAATGGATAGCCAAGTGACTCTCAAAGTAGAGGTAAACTCTTTAGGGGTTTGTAATGATTCTAGATCAAAAGCAAACAACAGAGAGAAACATGAAGGGATAAGTGAGACAAAGGAGAAAAATGAAGAAGTAAGTGTACCAGCATATGTGCATGGGGGGGGGGCTGCATTCAATTAGATAAACTCAATGCCCTCTGTGTTCTCAAAGCCCCTCAGAATTCAGCTAGTACTTACTTATTTGGTGAGAAAAGGCCCCCAATTCATGATGAATGCACAGTCGGAGGAAGTAAGAGACCATGATTGTGGTGGGTCATACCCCTAACCTAGATTTCCTGTCTCTAAAGCTGACTCTGATCCTTCTTGGAAAGGTACCAGTGACCTGGATGAAGGTATGTGCAAACAGACTAGGCAGAGTCTTCATAGAGTGTAGAGATTCTGGGGAGACCCAAGGCTAGACACCAAGTCAGCAGGCCTTGATTGCTCTTACCCTTGAGGGAGGTGAATAAGTACTCAGGAAACTAGGTGAGAGGCTGGGAAGGCAGCACAGCAGCTAGTACCTGCCTAGCATGTGATGTGCAAGCCGTGGGTTCCAGCCCAAGCACTGCAAAACTAGGTGTGTGGGCACGCCTGCAGTCTAGCATGCCAGGTAATGGAAGGAGGGAGGACTGGTCTACATGAGACTTGATGTCAAAAATGTTGAATCATCCCTCCCCCGCCCTTCTCTCTCTCTGTCTTTCTGTCTCTCTGTGTCTCTCTCTGTGTCCCCCCCCTTCACACACACCATGTTCCAGAGAGAAGTAGAAAAATGATAAGATGCTGTGTGGTCCTATATTTTTTTCAAACTAATTATCAGAGAGAATTCACGTAAAATTAAACAGAAAATTCAGACTTCTCACTTGAATGAGATTCACCATTCTCCATGACAAGGTACAAATTGATCCTTTAGAAAAGTTAAAAACTTAGCCATTGTTAATATTAACCATCTAGATATTAGCAGCAGGGTTGATCAAATCGAGAAATACACACACACACACGCGCGCACACACACACACACACACACACACACACACACACACGACATGAATAAAATGCACAACTCTCAGTTAATATTCTATAAATGAAAAACCTTAAGGACTAAGGTTAAATTTGCTATACTCAAAGTTAGAAAATTATACAGGTCATCCGAGTCCTAATGTTTTATAAGCTTAAACTTTGTGTTATGTGACACTCCTTGGAGAGACATGGCACATCTCTATCCAGCCTATGTTGGGAACCAGCAACAAAGTAACAATACCACTAAAGTCCAGCTTTGTGAACCATTGAGTTCATTAGTATTATTTGAAGGAATATGGGTGCAAGGTTAATAACATGAGCACAGACTACTCTAAGGTATCTATCACAGAAAGCTCATCCAACATATGTGATGACTCATGGACAGTATAATTTTGGAGTTCTCTGCATGGCTTCCAGGCTGCTTCATGGATGAGAGTAACCTTACTGATTACATAATCATGGGAAAGGATGTGCTTGTGTATCTGGTAAGTTTTAGGGGCTTCCTGAGACTTGCAGGTTGTTTATTTCCTGATCTTAATGAGCCTAGGATAAAATTTGTGAATTCAAAGGAAATTGCTTCATGTCACTTTAAAAAAGGAAATCCTTTTTTATATCTTAGTTCATGAGCTTCCTAAGTCTGACACCATTAAGTTTCTCTAAGTGTCATTCCTTCAGTCCAGTGGAATTATTGTAGTCATTGGCTTAAGAGTCTGATCAACGTACTTGGATCATGAGCTTCAAGTGGACAAGCATTTGTAGTCATTGATCCCATATCTCTAGACCAAGTACAATTCTCAGCATGCCTTGGGACCAAGCAAATATTTTCAGAATTCTTTATTTTTCCCTTCATTCCTTCCTGTCTTGTGTCTGTCTTGCTTTTGGGAGCCCATGCTGGCCCCAGATTTACTGATAGCTGAGGATGACTTTGAACTACTGATCCTCCTGTTTCTATATCCCTAGTACTGGGATGTAGAGATGTGAGCCACCATGCCCCATTTATTCAGTCCTGGATATCGAACTCAGGGCTCTGTGCATGCTAGGCCAGCATTGAGGCACACTCTACTGAGCTGTATGTGTTCCTACTCTATAGTTCTAGGCTGTTGTGGTATGTCATTTGTTTAGGTGACAAGAAGTCTTACCCACTTAATAGTAATATCCTTGTATAAACTTCTGAAAATGTGTTTAAGAGACCTAACTTAACTTTTGCAGTGTATATTGTATGTGGTTGTGAAGAGTGTATATGGTACATCCGCAAGGGTATGAAAGACAGAGGAAGAAATCCAGTATCTAGCTGTATAACTTGCTACCTTATTTCGTTGAAATAGGATTGCTCATTAAAATTGGAGCTAGGCTGGCATCAGCAAATCCCATTTTTTTAAAGAAAGAATCTTCCTTATTAATTAATTAATTTATTTATTTATTCACTTTATATCCCAGTCACAGCCCCTCCCTCCTTTCCTTCCCATCCCACCCTCCCTCCTTCTTCCTCCCATCCCCCTCCACTATTCCTCAGAAAAGGAACCCTTGCCTACACACCCACCCCAGCTCATCAAGTGATATCAAGACTGAGTATGGCCTCTTCCCCTGTGAACTGGTAGGACAGTTCCACCAGGAGGAAGTGATCAAAAAGCAGGCAGAAGAGTCCATGTCAGAGACAGTCCCTGATCCCCTTACTAGAGGACCCACAAGAAGCCTGAGCTGTCCATTGGCTGTTGCTATGTAGAGGGCCTAGGTTCAGTCCATGCATGGTCCTTGGTTGGTGTTTTGGTCTCAGCAAGGCCCTCTGGGCCCTGGCTAGTTGGATCAGTTGGCCTTCTTGTAGAGCTCCTGTCACCTCTATGTCCTTTTCTCCTTACCCCCCACTTTTCCACAAGACCCCCTATGCATCACCCAATGTTTGGCTGTGAGTCTCACCATCTGTTTGGAACCATTGCTTGGTGGTGCCTCTCAGAGGACAACTCTGCTACGCTCATGTCTGCAAGCACAGTAGAGTACCATTAATAGTGCCAGGAGTTGGTTCTCTTCCACGGGTTGGGTCTCAGGTTGGCAAGGCATTGGCTTGACATTCCCTCAGTCTCTGTTCTATCTGTGCTATCTTTCTCCCTGCACATCTTGTAAAGAAGGTAAATTTTGGGTTGAAGTTTTTGTAGGTGGGTTGGTGTTCCCTCGCCCTCCACTAGGAGTCTTTTCTAGTTATAAGGTTTCCTCTTCAGTCTCCACAGCCCCTGCTACTAGTAGGCTCTGCTAGAGTCCCCCTCATATCCTACCAGAGGCCTATCCTGACCCAGGTCTCCAGCTTATCACAGAGATGCTCTCACCCACAGTTTCTCTTTTCCTAGATGCCTTCTGCCCTCCTGTCCCCTCTCTCTACAGGTCTGAATTCCACCCTCATTTTTCTCTGTGCTCCTTCTCCTACCTTATTTCCTCTCTTCAACCTCTATGTATTCTACTTCCCCTTCAGAGTGATGTTTAAGCATCTTCCCTTGGATCCTCTTTGTTATTTATCTTCTTTGGGTCTGGGCATTGTTATGTTTATCCTGTACTATATGACTAAAATCCACTTATAAATAAGTATATACATATGTGCCTTGATGGGTCTAGGTTACCTCACTTAGGATGATCTTTTCCAGTTTCATCCATTTGCCTGCAAATTTCATGATTTCTTTGTTTTTAATAACTGAGTACTATTCAATTATGTAAATGTACTACAGTTTCTTTATCCATTCTTTGTTTGAGGGACATCAAGGTTGTTTCCAGAGTCTTGCTATTAACAAATAAAGCTACTATGAACATAGTTGAGCAAGTGTCCTTATTGTATGGTAGAGTAGCTACTGGGTATATGCCCAGGAGTAGTACAGCTGGATCTTGAGGTAGAGCTGTTCTCAATTTTCTGAGAAAGTGCCAAATTGATTTCCAAAGTGGTTGTATAAGTTTACACTCCCACCAGCAATGGAGGAGTGTTCCCCTTTCTCCACATCCTCACAGCATGTGCTGTGACTTGAGATTTTGATCTTAGCCATTCTGCCAGGTATAAGATGTAATCTCAGAGTTGTCTTGACTTGCATTTCCTTGTGACTAAGAATGTTGAGCATTTCTTTAGTTATTTCTCGGCCATTTGATGTTCCTCTGTTGAGAAGTCTCTGTTTAGCTCTGTACCACATTTTTAGTTGGGCTTATTTTTTCTTAATGTTTACTTTTTTGAGTTTTTTAAATATGTATTTTGGATATTAACCCTTTGATGGATTTGGATTGGTGAAGATCTTTTCTCAATCTGTAGACTGCTGTTCTGTCCTGTTGACAGTGTCCTTTGCCTTAGAGAAGACTTTCAGTTTCAAGGGGTCCCATTTATTAATTGTTGATCCTGGAGCCTGAGCTGTTGGTGTTCTGTTCAGGAAGTTGTCTCCTGTGCCAATGAGTTCAAGGCTCTTCCCCACTTTCTCTTCTAATAGTTTTAGTGTATCTAGTTTTATGTTGAGGTCTTTGATCCACTTGGACTTGAGTTTTCTGCAGGGTGATGAATATGGATTTATTTGCATTTTTCTACATGTAGCCATCCAGTTAGACTAGCACCATTTATTGAAGATGCTATCTTTTTTCCATTGTATGGTTTTGGCTCCTCTGTAAAAAATCTAGTGTCCATAGGTGTGTGGGTTTATTTCTGGGTCTTCAATCCAATTCCATTCATCAACCAGTCTATTTCTATGCCAGTACTATGTAGTTTTCATTGCTGTAGTATAGCTTGAGTCAGGGATGGAGATATCTCCAGAAGTTCTTTTATTGTATAGGATTGTTTCAGCTATTCTGTTTTTTTTTCCATATGAAGTTTAGAATTGTTCTTTCAAGGTCTGTAAAAATTGTGTTGGTATTTTGATGGGTATTGCATTGAATCTATAGAATGCTTTTGGTAAGATGGTCATTTTTACTATGTTAATCTTACTGATCCATGAGCATGGGACAACTTTCTATCTTCTGATATCTTCTTCAGTTTCTTTCTCCACAGACTTGAAGTTCTTGTCATACAGGTCTTTGACTTGCTTGGATATAGTTACACCAAGATACTCTATATTATTTATGGCTATTGCAAAAGGTGTAGTTTCCCTAATTTCTTTCTCAGCCCATTTGTATACAAGATAACTTATTTTTTAAATTTAATTTTGTGTCCATCCAATTGCTGAGGGTGTTTATCAGCTAAAGGAGTTCTCTGGTGAAATTTTGCGGTCACTTATATATACTATCATATCATCTGTGATTAGCGATACTTTAACTTCTTCCTTTCCAATTTGTATCCCTTTGATCTTCTTTAGTTGTCTTATTGCTCTAGCTACAACTTCTGGTACAATATTAAAGAGATATAGAGAGAGTAGGCAGCCTTGCCTTTTCCGTGATTTTAGCGGAATTGCTTTGAGTTTCTCTCCATTTAATTTGATGTTGGCTATTGGCTTGCTGTATGTAGCCTTTATTATGTATGGGCCATGTATCCCTGATCTAACCAAGACTTTTATCATGAAATAGGGTTGGATTTTATCTAGGGCTTTTTCTGCATCTAATGAAATAATTGTGTGATTTTTTTTGTTTGTTTATATGATGGATTACATTTATGGATTTTCGTATGTTGAGCCATCACTACATCCCTGGGATGAGTCCTACTTGATCATGGTGCATGATGTGTTTGTTGTATACTTGTATTCAAATATTTTATTGAGTCTTTTTGCATCAATGTTTATGATTGTAATTGGCCTGAAATTCTCTTTCTTTGTTGAGTCTTTGTGTGGTTTAGGTATGAAGGTGACTGTGGCTTCATAGAATGAGTTTGGCAATGTCCCTTCTGTTTCTATTTTGTGAAATAGTTTGAGGAATATTGGTATTAGCTCTTCTTTGAAAGTCTGGTAGAAGTCTGCACTAAAGCCATCTGGTCCTTGGCTTTTTTTTTTTTTGCTTGGGAGACTTTTGATGACTGCTTTGGTTTCCTTAAGGCTGTTTAAACTGTTTACTTGATCTTGATTTAACTTTGGTAAAATCTACCAAGAAAATTGTGCATTTCTACTAAATTTTCCAATTTTGTGTAATATGGCTTTCGACGTAAGACCTAATGATTTTTTTGATTTCCTTAGTATCTGTTATTATGTCCCCCTTTTCATTTGGATTCTCTCTCTGCCTTTTAGTTAGTTTGGCTAGAGGCTTGTCTATCTTGTTGATTTTCTCAAGGAGCCAGTTCTTAGTTTAGCTAATACTTTGTATTGTGTCCTCTTTGTTTCTAATTTATTGATTTCATCCCCGAGTTTGATTATATCCAGGTTATTGAGCAGGGAGTTATTCAGCTTCCATGAGTGTGTAAGCTTTTTGTTATTTTTGTTGTTGTTGAAGTCCAGCTTCAATCCATAATGATCTGATAAAAAACAATGTTCATTCAATGTTCTTGTATCTGTTGAGGTTTGCTTTGTGACTGACTATATGGTCAATTTTGGAGAAGGTTCTTTGCAGTGCTGAGAAGAGAGTATATTCTTTTGTGTGTGGGTGAAAAGTTCTATAGACATCTAATAGGTTTCATTTGATTCATGACCTCTGTTAGTTTCATTATGTCTCTATTTACTTTCTGTCTCAATGATCTGTCTATTGGCAAGAATGGGGTGTTGAAGTCCCCCATTATTAATGTGTGAGGATCGATGTGTGATTTAAGCTTTAATAATGGTTCTTTTACAAATGTGGGTGACCTTGTATTTGGGGCACAGATGTTTGAGATTGAGGTATCCTCTTGGTAGATTTTTCCTTTGAGAATGAAGTGTCTTTCCCCATCTCTTTTTATTAATTTTGGTTGAAAGTCTATTTTATTAGATATTAGGGTGGATTCTCCACCTTGCTTCTTGGGTTCATTTACTTATAAAACCTTTTTCCAGCCTTTTACTCTGAGGTAATGACTATCTTTGTTGCTGAGGTATATTTCTTGTATGCAGAAGAATGATAGGTCCTGTTTACATATCCATTCTGTAAGCCTGTGTCTTTTTATTGGAGAGTTGAATCCTTTGATGTTGATAGATATTAGTGACCAATGATTGTTAATTCCTTTTATTATGAAGTTGATGGTGATTGTGTGTATGTGTGCTTGTTTTCTTTTGGTTTTGCTGTTTTGAATTTATGTATATCTTGTGTTTTTTTTGGTGTAGTTGACCTTGTTGGGTTGGAGTTTTCCTTCTAGTATCTTCTATAGGGCTGGTTTTGTAAATAGATATTGTTTAAATTTGGTTTTGTCATGGAATATCTTGTTTTCTCCCTCTATGGTGATTAAAAGCTTTGCTGGGTTTAGTAGTCTGGGATGATATCTGTCATCTCTTAGGGTTTGCATGAAATCTGCCTAGGCCCTACTGGCTTTCAAAGTCTCTGTTGAGAAGTCAGGTGTGATTCTGATAGGTCTGCCTTTATATGCTACTTGGTCTTTTCCCCTTGCTTCTTTTAATATTTTTTCCTTAGATTTAGTGTTTTGATTATTATGTGGCAGGAGGAATTTCTTTTCTGGTCTCATCTATTTTGTGTTCTCTAAGCCTCTTGTATGTTTAAAGGCATCTCTCTCTCTCTCATTTTTTAGGTTGCAGGAGTTTTTTTCTATTATTTTTCTTGAAAATATTTTCTGGTCCTTGGAGCTTAGAATCTTCACTTTCTTCTATATCTAATATTTTTAGATTTCATTTTTTTCATGGTGTCCTTAATTTCCTGGATGCTTTATATTACGATTTTTTTTAATTTAGTGTTTTCTTTGATAGATGTGTCGAATTCTTCAGTTGTATCTTCTACATCTGAAATTCTCTTCTCCATCTCTTGTATACTGTTGGTGATGCTTTTCTGTGATTTCTATTCTCTATTTTTCCATCTCCAAGATTTCCTTGGTTTGCATTTTCTTTATTGATTCTATTTTCATTTTCAGGTCTTGAACTATTTTCTTCATTTCCTTCACATGTTTGATGGTATTTTTCTGTATTTCTTTGAAAGATTTATTCATTTCCTCTATAAAAGTCTGTATTTGTTTGATTGTATTTTCCTGTATTTTTTGGCAATTTATTTATTTCCTATTTAAATGCCTCTAACTTCTTCATAAACATAGGTTTAATGTCATTTTCTTATGTTTCATTTGATGTAGGGCATCCAGCGTTTTCTGGGATTGCTGGTGGAGCCATATTGCCCTGGGTTTTATTAACTATATTCTTAGGCTGGCCTTTAGCCATCTGGGTGTCTGTGGTGTTGGCTGTTTATTCCCAGAACCTGCTGGGTTGCTTGGGCCTGTGAGAGGAGCCCTATGTCATGGGCTGGGGGCTGAATCTTCCTCTGTAGTCTACAGCTCTGCATTGCTGGCTGTGTCCCAGTTGGACCTATAGACTAGGAATTATGGTATGGGTTTGTAATCTGTGTGATCTGGTAAAGTCCTGCAGGCCTCCTCAAGACAGCAATTAGTGCCTTGAACCATAGGCCAGATCATTTTCAGGATGGTGGGGTAGGTCTGAGGTAGTACCACGTGTGTGTCTGGGAAGTTTGAGGTAGTAGCATGTGTGTCCGGCAGCCGGATCCTCTCCATTCTCTGCGGGAACACAAATGGGTGGTGATGTTTCGCAGTCAGAAGCATGGCTGCTTGATCCTGGTATTCAGACTCCACTGGGCTCTGCCATCTTGGAATGGAGACCCTTTATGTATGTTCCTATTGTCCAGCCTGTCTCCACAGGGGGACCAGCAGAGGCTGGGACCCTGTCCTTGGTATCCAGGAGTTGTTCTTGTGGAGGCAGGAGGAATCTATGTTCTGGGTACTGGAGCTGTGCTTTCCCTGTATTTGTGGAGTATGAAGGCACTGGATGTGACTTTTGGACTTGGCAGTTAGCCATGGAGGGCTTGGAATTGTGCATCCCTAGCTCCCGGAAATGCCTCCTTTGGAGTCAGCAGCCAGGTCACTCATTTGGTCCAAGTCTCTTATCTTCTGTTACTCAGATACGTATACACCGGGCACTCCCATCTTAGAAAACACTTTGTAGCTTTCCCTGATCTAGCTCCTCTCATGATGCCTTCTGGACCTCTTCCCTTGGTTGAATCTATGCTTGACTTTTTATGTGACTACTGAAGATGCTAATTCAGGTCCTCATGATGCCAGGAGTCATCTCTTTGCCCCTTATGCATTTTTGAGCTTATGGATGACTAGGCAAAAAGACCTGTTCATTTCCTTTGCAATAATAGAAACACTTTACAAATAATCTTCTCACGGTAAGTCTTTATCTCATATCCACATTATTAGAAAACGTAATGCTAGATAAAGGTTGGTTTAGTGTGTCTGGAGAGATGGCTCAACAATTAAGAGCACTTGCTCTTCTACCAGAGAACCCCACTTTAGTTCGTAGCACCTCTGTTAGGTGACCCATGTCAGTAATCCCATCTGCAGGGTATCTGATGTGCTCTTCTGGCTTTGCTGGGAACCTGCACACACGTGCACACACATATGCTCACAATCTTTTTAATGAATCAAACATATTTTTAAGTGATGGCTCAGTTTACCAAACTTATGTTTGTATCTCATCCCTAAAGACAGTTCACAATCTTTTGATAATGAGCTTTTGTGTAACTTTGTCCATAGCTACAAAAGTTGAAAACAAAATGATCAAGCCACCCACCTCTAGTGACCCCAGTTCATAACCTCAGTGTTATTGATAACTTGGCAGGGAGACCTTCAGAGACCTCTTCCTCATTTAAAGTCAACGCTCCTGGGCTGGGGAGCCGAATTAGAACTCAGTATTGTCAGCCAGCACTTTCTTGATGCTCGAGGTCAGCAACCTGACCCTGGTCTGATTGGTAGATTTTCTAAAAGCTCTGTGTAATTCTTGGTGCCATAAAAAAAATTCTCAGTGTGGAAGCAGAGATAATGAACCATCCCAGCCTGGGAGGTAACCATGTACTGAGCTGCTAGCAGCTGGAGTTAGTGGGTGGAGCCAGAGTCCAGACTCTGCCCCTCCTGGGCACCTGTGGTACAAGCATAGTGGAAGGCAAAGGGCATGCTCAAAGTGATTCTGCCTTATTAAACAGACTATGTTTGCTGTGCTTATGCATGCTCGTTCCTTCCCTGATCTCCCCCTCCATCCTTCTTTCCTTGTTTCCCTCCATTCTTCCCCACCTCTTACCTTTGTTCCATGTCATTCCTTTCTGAGACTCCTCTCATTCCTGAAAGGTGGGGATTATTTTGGGGATGGGTGGGCATGGGAATGGGTGTCCTGATGCCACTGAGACACTGGGAATAAGGAGTTCATCAGAAATTCCATTAACTCCATAAACACAGGTAGAGAAGCAACAGCATGGGCTCCAAAGAGATCTGGGCTCCAGCACCAGAGACAGCCTGCTTGGCAGGAGCCCGGGAGACAGTGGAAGTCTGTTCTTTTGGCTTTCTGAGAATGGGGGTGGGGGTGGGGATTTCACAGCAAGAGCCTGCAGTCAGGCTCTCAGATTTCCAGGCAAGAAGCCGGGGAAGAGGGTGGGAACAGGATGTGTGATACTAAAGCCTCTTTTGATGTTAACTCACTTCCCAGGTGAGAGATCCTGGTGAGGGCTGTCCATTAGAGATAACATCTCAGTTCTTGTCCCTCTCAGGGAGAGGAAGCTGCTGCAGAAATGTTGTGGACTGAGCAGAATTTCTTATACTTCCTTCCCCTCCCTCTCTCCCTCCCTCCCTTCTTTCCTTTCCCCCAACTCCCTTCCCCCTTTTCTTCCCAGTTTCCCCTCTTATATAACCCCTTCCCACCCATTCCTCTCCCTGATACGTCTTCTGTCCAGTTGCCTGTAAGGATGACACCCTGAACTTCAGAATCCTGAAACTTGCCTGCAGCCTCTCCCACAGCTGGCTTATTATCACTTGGCTGTCCATAGAGCTGTCCCTCCTGCCTTCCAGACTAGAATGATCTGAGAATTAGCCCTTACTCCTTAGCTTGGCAGCCAATGCTCTCAA
>OU015747.1:83737882-83754769 GCA_907169655.1 Acomys percivali | reverse complement strand
ACACACACACACACACACACACACACACACGTCAAAGTAATTAGTAAGGAGCTCTAAGAGGGTCTCAGGCACTGAGGAAAGCTGATGTGTTAGTACAGTTACCTCCTGGGACTTTCCTTAAGGGTGCTGTCTGGTAGAGATTGAGGACTGAAACAATATTTCTGTGCATCTCATTCAGCCCATTCATAACTTGTTCATGATAGATTTGGCCCAGGAGCCTTAGACAGAAAGCCAGCACAACTAGTTTGATACTGAAAATTCAAAATGGTCTCCTATAATTAGGCTAGTGTTAAGGAAGTAAGGCTTCTGCCCCATTCCAGCCAGAGCTCAAAGATGCTAGTAAGTACAGTAAGGATGTTTTTGTCTCTTAAATAAAAATTTGACAGTCAGTTTTCCTTGTAGGCAGAGGACGTGCTGCTGACATTTGAAATAAATGTGCTGCGTGAAATGGCCAAATGTAATCGCTTAAAGTGTGTGGCTGCTGTAGTTATGTTGGATGGCTGTACTCTTATCAATCTGTAGAGTGGTCTGTTTCAGTAGGCATGAGCTTTGCACATTCATTCAATCATCCCTGGAGGAGAATCAAATCAGGTGGTTGTAGTGACATTGAGTCAGGGCTGACGAATTCTCCTGACAGCTGGGTTGTCTGTGTTGCTCCACCAGTACACACAAGTCTCTTTTTCAGATGTTACTGCTGACCTGTCTGTAGGTGCCTGATCTTCATGTTTCTACCTTCTGTAAGAAGTTTTTCTTTGTGCCTGTTATTGGAAAGCTTTTTTTTTCCCTGGACACCATCCCAAGGACATTAAGCCTCCCTTCCTTTCTGAGGGTAGTCAAGGTTTTTCCAGAAAGATACACTTTATGTTTTGTAACATAGTTCTTCTATTTAAGAGCCATCAGAACACCTGGAAGAGTGACTGAAACACAGATTCTTGGCTTCATCCTCAGAGTTTCTGCTGGTGCTGATGAGTATGGGCTGAAGGAGACAGAGCAGACATGGGAAAAGATGAGAGGCTTCATAGCATGACCCAGGAGGATAATAACAGTACTTTTCATATAGCAGGAAGTCATCAGGAATAAATTAACAAGGATCCCTCAATTTGGTTCCAGAGGTCTCTTTGTGTTGCCTCCAGTTAACCATGTGTTCTTGAGGGTGATTTCTCTTCTGTGAGACATCTCATGCTTACAGAGGGCATCATCCTCATGTTATAGGTTCAGTCATCATTTTCATGCTGTAGAGTCAGTCCATCATCCTCAGGCTGTAGGGTCAGTCCATCATCCTCATGCTGTAGGGTCAGTCCATCATCCTCATGCCGTAGAGTCAGTCCATCATCCTCATGCTGTAGGGTCATTCCATCATCCTCATGCCGTAGAGTCAGTCCATCATCCTCATGCTGTAGGGTCATTCCATCATCCTCACACTGTAGAGTCAGTCCATCATCCTCAGCCTGTAAGGTCAGTCCATCATCCTCATGCTGTAAGGTCAGTCCATCATCCTCATGGTGTAAGATCAGTCCATCATCTTCATGCTGTAAGGTCAGTCCATCATCCTCATGGTGTAAGTTCAGTCCATCATCCTCATGGTGTAAGGTCAGTCCATCATCCTCATGCTGTAAGGTCAGTCCATCATCCTCATGGTGTAAGGTCAGTCCATCATCCTCATGCTGTAAGGTCAGTCCATCATCCTCATGCTGTAGGGTTAGTCCATCATCCTCATGCTATAAGATCAGTCCATCATCCTCATGCTGTAGGGTTAGTCCATCATCCTCATGCTATTGGTTCAGTCCATCATCTTCATGCTGTAGGTTTGGTCTGTCCTCCTCATATTGTAGGGTCAGTGCATCATCTACATGCTGTAGAGTCAGTCCATCATCCTCACACTGTACAGTCAGTCCATCATCCTCACACTGTAGAGTCCATTCATCAGTGATGCAGGATGTATGCTGTATTGTTAAGCTAATAACTAATGCCTGCTTGTCTGTTAACAGAACTAAAACACCAGGCCTATTGTCAACACTGTCCCAAAGTACCTTGTCTCATGCGTTTGACTACAAGACTTGTGAGAAACCTTCTGTGGTCCTGAGTACTGCCAGATTTTATGCATGCTGCTGGCTAGAATGAACTTTTTAAGAAACACATGGTCTGTCAAAGAAATTATGCTACTTAATTCAATTTAGATCTTGAGATAACCAGATATTTTATGAGGTAGCCTATGATTTTATGTGAGTGTTATCAGTAAAGGAGTGTTTTACTCTACGTGTATTTTAACTTTGAGTTTACTTTTCTACCTAGAAGAATTAGATTTATTCCTAATGGTGACAAGTTAAAGACCCTACTTTTCTCCTCTATGGCCATATCGCTGAATTGGATGATTCCAATAAATATAGCAAAACACCTGTCAGAAGCAAGTTAAACAAAGTAGTGCTTATTTTGGCTCACAGCTTGAGGGTACCATCTATCATGGTGGGAAGTCATGGGAGCAGGAGTGTGAGGCAGCTGGTCATACTGTAGGCACAGTCAGGGAACAGAAGAGGAGGAATGCAGGTTTTCAGCTCATTTTCTCCTTTTTTTAAATCATTTCTTTAAGTGTGTATGTTTGTGTGTTACTATGTGTCTCACAGTAGGAGTGTGGAGATCAGAGGACAGTTTTTAGGTATTGGTTCTTTCTTCTGCTATGCAAGTCCCAGGGATCAAACTTATGTAATCATAAGCAGCATCTTTACCTGTTTACCTATCTCACTGGACCACTTTCTTGTTTTACTTTGTCTAGGACCCCATGGAATGGTATTAGCTATAGCTGGGGTCAGTCTTTCCACTTAAATTAATCTAAACTAGAGACTTTCACTGACATGGCTGAGGCTAACGTAGTATAGAAATTCCCTCACTGTCATGCCCAAGAAACTTGTCTCCAAGAAGAGAAGCTAGATGCTGTGAAGTTGACCATCAACGTGAACCACCACAGTCTTAAACAAAGTACTATGAAGAGATTTCATTAGTGGCCACAGTTGTGACTCCTTCCTACCCTCCTTACCTTTTAACCCTGTGTCCTGTCTGCTTCCTTTGCCCCATGGTCCTGTTTCCTTGGCATGTAGCCCTGCCTCATTCTTGACTGCTGAAAATCTGGCTGATTCGGATACACCTGAAGTAGATTGGCAAACTTTGAATACTAGTGGGGCCAGAGGATCATTCAGAACTTCATAAGAAGTGCTGAGTATGTCTTTTAGGGCACAGTGACCTTTGCTAGCCACACCCAACTTTGAACTGCCACTTAGTGAGATATTTATGGCACCCTGTGACTACTTCAGGGTAGATATTTAACTAAAGTAAACATAAAGCAGGTTTTCATATTTACCAGTGGAGAAGTTATTAATGATGTCCACCTTGGAAAGATGTACATTGGCTTCTGATAGGCACAAACTGAGTCACCTGTCCCTTAGACATTGTACTTCTTCCTGTGACTTCTGTTGTGCTCTGTAGCAAGGTGGCTCTAGATACTCCTTAGTCATGCAGTCGAAGAAGGAGTTGTCACCAAGCCATTAGACTACAGCATTTGATCTATGGATTCCCTTAATACTTATTGACTGGTTATTATTTGTGCATGTGTAATGTATGTACATGTTTGCATGGGTATATACATGTGTAAATGTGTATGTGTATGTGGAGTCTTGAGGTTGACATCAGGTGTCTTCTCCATCATATTTTATTTGGAGGCAGAGTCTCTCATTGAACCTGCAGCTCACTGATATGTTTTGGCTAGCCTGACTGGACTAAGAACTTAAGGGATCTGTTCTCATCCAAGCCCCATGTGCACACATGGTGCTGTGCACAGCTTTGTAGAGCAAGTCCTGGGGATCCAAACTCAAGGACTCATGCTTACACAGCAAGTATTTACTGTGGAGTTGTGTCCTCAGCCCTGTGAATTCCACTTAAAAGAAAACTGGAGGTTCATATAAATTGATTTTGTAGTCGATCAGTTAAGAGTTAAGACTCTCCAAATCTGACTTTCATAGCAAGAAATGCTTTCTGCTTTATATATATTATCCATAACTAACACCCTGTGATGTCAGCATGATTGCTCCTATTGGGGAATTGAATGACTTTCCTCCTTGATTGCGTAACTAATAAGTGATGTAACTTGGAATCTGCCCTTGATGGTTACAAATCCAGTTGATTTTAAAGCATGACATGGTTCCGCGAAAGGGACCATCGTGTCACAATGTGAAATGTAAGTAACTGGATTGCATACTTCTAGGTCCTAGGCACAGTACACCTTTCCAAGGACCTATGAATCTGCTGGCAGCATCTTTTGTTACCAAACATTTCAATATTTTGCCCTTCTGCTAGTACACGGCAGGAGTCGCTCATTCTACTGCCTACATTTTACAGTCAAAGTTAAAAATTAGTTTACAACTGGTGAGCAGAGAGGCTGGAATTAGATCACAGTTTTTCTCACTCTGAAGCTCCTAGTTTTTTTATAGACACCCCTGGTGTAAGATGAACCTCTGCACAAATAACAAATTGGGCATTGATGGGGCATTCATCATGGGGAGTGAATCAAAGGAGGGAACAAATATTTCAGACTAGCCTAACTGGGGAGGTTTATAGAGAGAGAACCCATGAAAATTAACATAGAAAAGATATGAAAAGTCAAGCCTAGAGAGATCAGTCAATTGGCAAAGTGTTTGCTGTGGAAGTGTGTAAGCATTAGAGCTCACATTTTAAAAAATCAGCCAAACAAAGAAGAGCAATGATGAAACAAAACAAAAACATAAAACTGGGCCTGGAGGAACAAGCATATGGTCCCTGTACTGTGGAGGCAGAGACAGGAGGCTCTCAGGGGCTTACTGGCCATCCAGCCTGACTGAATTGGGGGAATTCCAGGTCAATAAAGATACTATGAATAAGCAAGGTGGACGGCACCTGAAGGAATGCTACCTTTGATTGACCTCTTGGCCTCTGCCTGCACATGCACACCACACTTAAGCACCACCCTTGTCTATAAAATGAACAGTAATGATTCATAGAAATAAATGTAAGTACATTTACGAAGAGACCCATTAAACCTCCACAAGTGTTTATAAGCAAACAGAAGCAAATTGTCAACTCTGTGGTGGGGAGAAATAGACTGGGGTCCTCCTGACTAAACAGATGCCACAGGCTATAACTACTGTCCTTTGCTTTCATCTCAGCCCTCCTCACCGGGTAGCCATTTTGATTATTTTATCTTAGATAATTCCTATGTCCCTGAGCCTTGCCATCTTCTCAGACCCCCTGGCCCATTTTGCAGGGGCTCTGGTCAATCTGTACTTTCCAGGGAGCCTGTTGGAAGACACTTACTCTTGTGAGTTTCATTCAGAGCCGTTTTTCCCCAGACATGACACTGCATCTTTATTTATATGTGTGTATTCTATCTTCTACCCTTGGTGACAAGCTCCATATGTTATCATTTGTCTGGTACCTGAAACTGGGCTGGGCACGTTATAAATGCCTACAAGTACTTATTGAAGGGATGAAGGAGTGACTGTGGTGTGCGGTATACTTGAGAAATCGTAGATGAACACGAGATGAGTTTGACAACTTTTCAAAACCTATGGCTTTTGGTATCGAACTCTTGTTACTTTTCTTTTTCATAGTTTTCTCAAGGTGTTTTTTTGTTTTGTTTTTTTTTTTTTTTTTTTTTTTGAGAATGTCAACAAATATGTACTTTAGACTTCTCCATGAGGAACTTGCAGCTTTGAAAAGAAGCTGTAAAATTCAGATTATATAGTAAAGCCAAGATTCTTTTCATCTAGCAACTGTGAATAAAAAGCAGGCAAAGGAGCTTGAGGCCACACAACCATTTGCGGCTACAGACAGATAGTTTTTTAGGGCCAGTAACTAAAAAACCTTGAACTCAGCTGTTTCCATTTTGTTTCCCCAGGCTAATGACGTGGTTCCGACCCATTCTGTCTGGTGGGATTAGAAAGCCTGGTTTCTGCTCAGTGATGATACATAGGTGCCTCCTGTCCCCATGTCCTTGCTTGACTTTCCTTCCAAGTAAACCCCAGTCTCTTGCCTCTCACCCTTTCATCATCGTGTGGACAGCTCAGACATTCTCTGGGCAATAGAGACTATGCTTTGAATTTTTCTTTATTCGAGACATCAGACCTTCATGTATCCCAATCTGGCCTTGAATTTTCTATGTTCCCGGGATGATCTTGAACTTCTGATCTTCCTGCCCCTACCTCCCGATTACCAAGGTAATAAGGGACTAGCTTATTTAAGATAGTAGTTCGCTGATGCCGCTGGGGTGGTCTCCATTTTAAAGAGGTGCATAGAGGACAGAGAGGCCAAACCCACATTACAAGATACAGAGGGAGCTGAGGGTTCAGACTGTGCAGCCAATTAGTCAGCTCTAGAAGCAGCCTCTGCCTGCGGTGTCCTGTTGACTGAAAAAGAACCAATAGATGGGAAAAAGTTGTTCAGAGGGTAGACAGCCTGATCTCTGTTTCATAAGACATGGACTCCCTCCCCACGGTGATGGACTCTAATCTCCATAACTATGAGTCACAATTATCCTTAAGTGAGCATGCCAACCATTGTGTCTCATGGAGGAGAAAATGAAGGAAGCCACCCTATGGGTAGTTTATCCACTTTGTATTTACCTGTCCATGCATTTCCTGTTTTTTTAACCAAAATTTCTAACAGAGTCAGAATCCTGTAACCTTCATTTCTTTACTGTGGCCCCAGTGCTTAGACTATGCTAGCTGCCGTGCAAAAGAGAATCCTTTGGTAACACCCCATGGAAAACCTGTGAGCTTGTGCTGCATTTGGCCCTAGAGTTACTTGTAGTCCCTGGCAGTCAAGAGCCCTGCGATTCCATCCGCAATGTAGTTTCGGTACAGTGTGGTCAGAGGGCCCAAACATGCACCGAGGGTGGACAGGACACACCTCTCATTAACCCAGGGTGGCCTCTGAAGCTAAGCAAGGCATAGAACTGGAGCTGGTGGCAATTCTCAGAACATTGAGTGTCTGTACCCTCCAGTTCCCTAGAGACCCCCCTCCTTTCAACTTCCTCCGTTGTTCTGATGGCACAAGGGAACTTTTCTCAGAAGATTCATTTGCCCTCTTTCTCCAGGAGACTGGGTCTTAGGTAACTGTATGATAAATCTATGCTCCTCCCAACTCCCCACCGCCTGGCAGCCCTTGGTTTCTACACTCTCCTACAACAGAACATCATCAGGACAGAATTTTAGAGACCGGCTAGCTCATGTCCTTCAGGTCCTCTTGGTGGAGTTGGCAGTGTTAAGAAGTCCTCAAAAAAGAAAAAAGAAAAAAAAAAAACCCAAAAAAACAAAACAACAACAAAAACAGTGGTTAAGACACATCAGAATCAACAAAAGCCTTGACTTTTAATTCTAGTATTTAATTAGTTCATGTCTGTTATTTCAGGGCCTAGAGAGATTGCTCAGTGGTTAAAAGCACTGCCTGTTCTTCCAAAGGCTCTGAGTTCAATTCCCAGCAACCACAAGGTGGCTCGCAACTATCTCTAATGTGATCTGATGCCCTCTTCTGGTGTGCAGGTGTATATGCAGGCAGAACACTATACACAATAATAAATAAATCTTTTAAAAAAGACTTTAAATGTGTTCTTTGACAACTTCATGCACGTATGCAACACATTCTGATTACTGACCAGCCCCACCCGCCTCTGTCCTTCCATTCCCTAGTGTCTCCCACCCCAGCCGCCATGCCAGATGTGTGACTTTGGTTTCATTTTATGACCCATCTCATGTGAGCAGGGCCATCCGTGTGTCCTCTGGATTAGAACTGTCTATTGGTGCATGGTGGGGCCCATGAGAACTTTTGATTTCTATGATTGACCCTTTTCTACCCATTTCTCCGTGACAACCTTTTCAAAGCCTCACCCTTCCCCCTTCTCTTCTTTATTACTAAAAATGCCCCATTGTTTAAAAAAAAAAAACAAAAAACCTCTGCTCTTCTCTCAGTTCCTCCTAAGGTTTCCCGTCTTCCCTTTCATTGTGTCTCTGATGCTTCCTGTGCTATTTTGTGAAGGCCCATGAATGTTGAATAATGTCCACTGCTATAGCTAGTGGTGGTTTTATTTTCTTTGTGGTCAAGCATGGTTATGAAAGCAATGTGGGCTATGAACAGCTGTTACTGAGCTTCACAAACAGGAAAGTGCCCCCATGGCTATTTTTAAAGCATGCTTTCAAAGATGCAGGGCTGGGGCACTTGCCTGTTTTTCTCCCTCCACGCTGGCTATGTTTTTCAAGGCATAGTTTACTAAAGCTGTAGCCATGGTTTCTTCAAGGGCTCGGCTCCCTGGAGGGCCCCCGGCCAATGATAGCCCTTGTGAAAAAAAGGGTGGGAAGACTGAATTGCTGGAAACACAGTGACCCATTGAATGAACTGGTGTCCATCAGTGAGTCTTATGAATGGATGACTAATTGTTTTTATGGGAACAGAAGCAGTAAGGGACTTCTCATAATGCCCAAGCCTTTTGCATTACATCAACATCTTGCCCTTTTCATAACCGCTGGGGGGGGGGGGGTGGAATGGCATTGTAAAAACTTCACTCCTCACCCTGTCATGGAATCAGCATTTCTGGCTATCCAGTGAGCATAGTTCATCTGATGAAACACAGTTCTATCAGTCATACATGTTGTACGTCTCTGTAGGTGTTGGTGCATATATGTGAATGCATGCATGGAAAGGCCAGAGGTCAACTTTGCTCTCATTCCTTATTTGGTGCCCTTCTTTCTCCCACAGGGTCTCTCCTTGACCCAGAACTTGCTCATAGGCTATGCTGGCTGCCATAGAGCCCCGGGGATCCTTCTGTCAGCCTGCCCAGGGCTGGAGTTTCAGGTGCTCACCAACAATGAGTGGCATTTTCCCATGGGTTCTGTGGATTGAACTCAGATCCCTGTGTTTGCCTGGCAGGCAGTTTACCTGCTGAACTACCATGTGAACTCTGTTTATGTGTGTAGCCCTGACCCTCTGGGCTTCGGAGGGTGAACCACTCTGTGTGTTGAAAGGCTTTTTTATTTTAAATTGCCGAGAATCCAGGAGAAAGCGTCAAGGGTGCGTGCCAGGTAACGGAATGGAGGTTTACTACCTCTGTGGCAGGAATGAGCATCCGAGCATTGAGTTTGGAGGTTTCCTCCTGAAAGAATAAAAGTGATGGCAGTGGTACTCCTGACTGGAAGGATAATAGTAAAAGATTCAAGTGAAATTTAACAAAGAGGTGAAATGTCTTACCTAACATTTTTTCTTTAAGAATAAGTATGTAAAACGGGTATTGGGTATGTCTTTGTATTTCAGCATTTAGTGCTACTGGGTGGTGTATTTCTCTGAAAAAGACCTAGTGACTTCCATACATAGAGACACTTACCATGGTTCATTCTCTTCTATGTGTTCTGTTCCTTGTGGACTTCCTCACTGTAGTGCTTATCTAATCAACCATTTTAGTGAAGAAGCGAACCTGTGGGATACACATGAGTGTATGGGCATATATATGCCTATATGATAGAGGGGGATTAACTCAGCTCTGTTAGCCTGTGATAGACACATAATATCACACTTGGTCCCACCTCCTTCAGACTTGTTGGGTGTGTAATTTGTAACAAATGACCTAAGGACATCCTAGAAAGCCAGTCTGTCTCTGTATCTCTGTCTCTCTCTTTCTCACGTGTGTGTTTGTGCGCATGCGCATCATATCACCCATGCCACAGCACTTGAATGGAGGTCAGTTTTCTCCTTCCACTCTGTGGGCTCCAGAGATTAAACTCAGATGATCAGGTTTGGCAGGATGCTCCTCTACCTGTTGCAGCATCTCACTGGTCCACATCCTGGGCAGTTAGAAATGCTGAGGCAGCATGAAGTCATAACATGTTAATGAAGTATGCTAATACTACCCTGATACCTCCCCCACCATAAATTATTCAGCAAGTTGGCAAATGAGATACAGACCACCGCTATATCTCTTCAGTTGCTTGGAGAAGAGATAAGTTATTGGCTAATTTTATAGCCATAAAACATATGTATATGCATGTGTTTGTATGTGTGTATGCATGTGTGTGTGCAAGTGAGTATACATGTGTGTGTCTAAGGGAGTATGCGTGTGTGCGCGTGTGCATATGTATGTGGATCTCAGAGATCAACTTTGGGTGCTGTTCTCAGAATGCTTTTTCTTTGTATTTTGACACAGGCCCTCTCATTATTTTCTGGAACTCATTGACCAAAGATTGTCCTTTCTCCATCTCCCCAGTGTTGGTATTACAATCATGGGCTAGACTTTCTATAACGTGTGGGTTTGGGGATTAAACTCTGGTCCTCATGCTACAGCACGTGTTGTTTGACTGAGCCGTTTCCAGCCCACTTCACACCTTTTAAAAACTATGTGAAACTGCTACATCTAGCTACCACTTAAATTCATGACTTTGACCTTGTCTACGGTTTCTACCTGAGGGAAAGTGCTGGCATCAGCATTTTCTTTGACTCTGAAGTACGGAGACCCCACTGGTTTTCTTAGAAGATAGTAAGCCATCTTTGCAAGCTAACCTTGATACTTCCTTATTAACAGGTCACCCCAAAGCTGCCCAGATCTGTAGAGATGAGTCAGCTTCATGCTGATGGCTGAATCAGTCCCGTTTAGAGAATTCTTTGGAATACAGGAGCCATCTGCCTTTCTATATGTGAGCATGTAGAGAGCCAGATGTGCGTTCTGCAGGAGGAAGAACATAGCCTGAGTGGAGCCTTCACACACATCTCACCATCGTTGTTCTACATGAGTCCTATGGAATGCTGTCAGAGGAATCACATCAGAACATCTGTTTATTAATTGCATATTTCCCCTATGAATGCGAGTCCTTCTCTGACCTTCTCTTATTTCCATGTTCATGGTGTATGTGTGTGTGTGTGTGTGTGTGTGTGTGTGTGTGTTTTGTAAATAAGTAGGTGCTTATGAATGTGGGCCACTGGTTGATGTTAGAACTCTTTCTTTTGAAAAAATTTTTATTTAAGTAATTTATTCAGATTACATCTAAATTGTTATCCCCTCACTTGTATCTTCCCATCCCCCCTCCCTCCCTCTTTCACTCTATTCCCCTCCCCTAGGTCTGTGACAGAAGGGGACCTCTTCCCTTACTATAAGATCATAGCCTATCAGGTCTCTTCCTGGTAGCCTGCTTACTCTTCCTCTTAGTGTCACCAGGTCTCCCCACCAAGGGGACGTGGTCAAATAGGGGGCACCAGAGTTCATGTCCGAGTAAGTCCCTGCTCTCCACACGATTGTGGAGAATGTGCTGTCCATTGGCTGGTTCTAGGTTTCCTGCATGCATTGTCCTTGCTTGGTACAGTACTTTGAGCTGTCCTGCCTGGGTCCAGATCCACCAACCTTAATAGTCTTCTTGTAGGTTTCTAGGACCCTCTGGATCCTTCTAGTTCCCCATTCTTCCTTACTTCTCTCACCTAGAGTCCCAATAGGAAGTCCCAGTATCTATCCCAATCTCTGGCTAAGGGAAGACTTTCATGGGACATCTCTGTTGGGCTAGTGTATATACCATGGATTTCTTTTTGGGTCTGGGTTAACTCACTCAGAATGATCATTTCTAGTTCCATCCATTTGTCTGCAAATTTTAGGATTTTCTTGTTTTTAATAGCTGAGTAGTATTCCATAGTGTAAATGTACCACAGTTTCTTTATCCATTCTTCGACTGAGGGACTAGGTTGTTTCCAGGTTCTGGCTATTATGAATAAGGCCGCTATGAACATGGTTGAGCATATGTCCTTGTTGTGTGGTCGAGCATCTTTTGGGTATATTCCAAGGAGTGGAATAGCTGGGTCTTGAGGTAGCCCTGTTCCCAGTTTTCTGAGAAAGCTCCAGATTGATTTCCAAAGTGGTTGTACAAGTTTGCACTCCCCCCAGCAATGAAGGAGTGCTCCTCTTTCTCCACGTCCTCACCAGCATGTGATGTCACTTGAGTTTTTGATCTTAGCCATTCTAATGGGCAGACTCTTTCTTGATCACTCTTAGATGATTTGTGGTGGCATGATCACCCAGTAGAGCCCAGAGTTCAGCAATATGGCTAGTCTCTCTTGCCAGCTTGCTCTGGGAATCCTGTCTCTTCCTTCCGTGGCCAGAATTAGGGTGGGATGTCACAACTTCATGATATTATGTGGGTTCTGAGTTCTAAACTTCAGCCTTCTCGTTTGCACGCATGCGCGTGTGTACACACACACAAAAACACACACACGTGATATGTGGAGCCATTTCATAGAAAGGTAGCCTATAGAAATATGGAGGATAGAATGAGAGAGAAAAAAGAAAGGAAAATTGAGAGGGAAAGCTGTGTGCATAGTGTCTTGTGCTGGTACTTCCAGCAGTAGGAGAGGGAGGCAGTAGGACCAAGGCTATTGTGGGCTACAAGATGAGTCCAAGATTAGCTGGGCCCCATAGGATGTTGCTGTAAAGGGGAGAATGGGGGAAAGAAAGGAAAAGAGAGGAGAAAATAAGGAAGAGAAACAGAAAGACCGTGGTAGCCGTCAAGCTAGCTAGATGGATAGATGAGTCATAGTAGGGACGGGGAGAGGAAGTAAGAGCCGGTGGTGGGAGGCTACATCATTTAATGAGTAAAGGACTAATTTCTTCAGCTTCTCATGGAATTCACTCCTCTGAGATCCTTCTGCTGTCCCAGTAACTTTGAAAGAAAAACAATGGAAGCAATGGAAGTTAATGGTCTTAGAGAGAAGGCAGGTGAGAGTCTAGGCAAGGTTCAGAGATGCCAGGCAGTTACCAGGGTGACGCTGGATTCAGGCAGATTTCCATCAGCCAGTGGACATTGGTAGGAGCACCAAGAGTTCCTGCCAGTTGAGGACAGAGCTCCTCCTTGCTACACTTGATAATAATGCCAGATGCCATCAAAAGCAACAGCCACACCCATCATGTGTGCTTGTGTGTGTGTGTGTGTATGTGTGTGTATGTGTGTTATCCAATAGATACTGTAGGTTCAAAGTCTGTACATTAAAGAACCATTTCTATAGTTCAATAATATGGATTCACTTAAAATCGTAAAAAGAATCCTTCATATTTGTGAACCATTAATTATGTCCTTGACCTTTATACTTTCTTTATTTTGTTCTCTCTCTCTCTTCCTGCCCCCTCTCTATTTGTTTTACTTAACAGAATTAGAGAAAACTATACTTTATATACTCTATTGTTAAAAATATGGATTTCAGGGATGGCAAGATGGCTCAGAAAGTAAAGACACCCTAAGATAAATTGCTGGGGCCCACATGATAGAAGGAAAGAACCAACTCTCGCAAGTTGTCCTCCTACCTCTACATGTATGCCATAAAATGCACACAAATAAATAGAGTAAGATTCAGATTTAAATTTAAATTTCATGTATTTGACCCCTCCTTTCCCCATAGTACTATCAGCCTCCTGTCTAATATGTGAGCTTTTTAATCACTGCCATGCTTTGATAAAACCTCGTGTCTGGTCTGTCTTTACACATTTTTTAGTAACTCCCTGACTTGTATTCACTCAGTTTTCATCTGTTTGTCTGTCTGCTTTGTGGTACTGGGAATTAAATTCACGATTCTTGCATGTGCTTAGGCAGCCTTTATAGCTCCCTTTTAAGTTTGATTTTAAGCTTAAGACTTTAGGTTTTCCTAAGGATGCTAAAGCAATGAAATCAATTGTTTTCAATGTGTGTGACTAAGTTCAAGGTCACTGCATTTGGGTATGACAGTTAGAATATGAAATGGATCTCAGAAGGCTCCTGTATTAAGGGCTTGGTCCCTAGCTGGAGGCACTATGGTGGGAACATCTGGGAGTGTTAGAAGTTGGAATCTAGCTGGAAGAAATAAGCCTGTGGGCAGGGGAGCACTATTCAGGGTTGACTCTTGTCCCAGGCCCATCTCTGGTTGTTCTTTGCTCCTTGGTTGCCACCATCTGAGCAGCTTTCCTTCTCTATGCCCCCCCTCCCCCACCAGGATGCTCTTGCTTACCCTAGCACTGAAACAGTGCCTGGCTTTGTGCTAAAAACACCAAAGATTTGAGCCAAAACAAATTTCTTTCTCTTAGGTTGTCCTGTATAGTATTTGTCAAATACAAAGAGTCTCGCTGACAAGTGCTCTGTCACAGAGTTATAGCCCCAGTCCCATAACAGAAGATAATTTCGGTTATTTAATTATTTTTCTTCTGTGCCTGGGATTTATTCCAGGCCTCATGCATGCTAAGCAAGTGCTGTACCACCGAAACAGCATCTCCAGGCCCAGGATGTTCTATCACATGTGCCATCTATGGTAAAGGGTCAAGCCACCTCCCTGCTATGCTTATCAGCAACCTTTGCTAGTTTATCTGTCAGCAGTATTTACTCAGCACCATTGCTGGGACGTGTACTGAGACAGAGCAGTTTACCAACTGTCCTGGAAGATTCCAGTTCAGTTCATCTTTATCACTACCCTCAGCCCTGCCTACTTAGGTGGCAGGGAAGGTGCTGTGATTGTCTCTGGTGAGGATAAGAAATGAGGATTGGAAGGAGGTACCCGAAAGGGTCAAGTTTCAGTGCTGGCGAATGGGGTCACTGACCCGTAGCCCAGCCCGGGGTTGCACCCTGTCTATGGAAGGTAGCTTTAAAGAAAGCAGAGGTCCCCTTCTGTTAGAGATCCAGGGGAGGGGAATAGGGCGGAAGAGGGAGGGAGGGTGGAAACAGGGAGATAAAAGTGAGGGGATAACAGTCGGGATGTAGTCTGAATAAATTACAATACATTTAAAAATAGTTTAAAAGAAAGAAAGCAGAGGTTGTTGCCTTTAAGGGAAGCATGCAAGGAAACGGGTCAAGAATAAAAATAAAGAATTCATATCATATTACAAAGGTATGAGCAGGGGACCTCCCTGACCCCGCAGGTTCTCACCATTGTAAGTAGAGGGAGTCATCAAGAAGAAAACTGTTGCTCTGTTGTTCCATGTGCTGATGAGCACTCGAGTGACAGACTCATAGGAAGCACTGTTGTTGTGCAAGTGTCATACAGAACCCAGCCATGAGGTGGGAGAGGTATAAGTTCCTGGGGCAGAGAGTTTCTTCAGGAGAGTGACAGGCTCTGGGAGGCACTCCAAGGGACACAGTCAGTCTGTCAACCTGGAGCATTCCACCAGAAAAGCGGCCCCGAAGATGCGCTGCCACTGAGTGACTGCTAACATTCTGCTGTGCTCTTTTGAGAAAGTAGAGTCAGGTCTGTGTTCCTCAGCAGCTTTGGGAAAAGCATGTAGCTACGAAGACAGTTTGACTCAACCATCTGTTTCTCAGTGAAGAGCATCATGGGACTGAAAAGTGCTTGGGAAAAATGTATTGACGCTTGCATTAGATGCATGTATGAAAATTGCAAACAGCACAAGAGTAAAACTGTAAGAAGAAAATAAACAAGAGTTGAGGCTAACAAAAGAGGACTTGAGAAGGCACATGTATTTTCTTAAGGAAATTATCAGGCCTTGCTATAAAAGTTATGTTTAGTACAAACACCAAACCTAGCCAAGGTGAGAGGAAAGGTGGCTAGATGTCCCTGTTTAAACATTTTAAAATATAACTTTTTCTTTCCTTTTTTTCTTTTCTTGGTTTTTGGTTTTTCATTTTGTTTCGTTTTTGTTTTTCAAGACAGGGTTTCTCTGTGCAACAGAGCCCTGGCTGTCCTGGACTCACTTTGAAACAAGGCTGGCCTTGAACTCACAGAGACCCACCTGCCTCTGCCTCCTGAACGCTGGGAATAAAGGTGTGCACCACCAAACACAGCTTAAAATTATAATTTCAACTCCTTTTGTTTTTCCTTATGCCGATTGATGTGGGCTCTAGCTGGAAGAATGTATGAGGGAAAGAATTGGAGGCAGCCGAGTCTGTGTCTCTGGGAAATTGAATGTAAAGGAGGTGGCGTGCAAGACTTGACATCATGTGACCTGATAACTTAGCTGCTGCTCATAAAGGTTCTGACCTCTGGAGAGCCCAGTGGCAGAGCCTTTATCTTTTATTACCCTGGTGTGATTCGCTCCCAGGTGAGGGCAGCCAGCTCGGTGTCGATGAGCGTGGGTTAATGGAGAGCCTTACAGGTCACGGAGTTATACTGTGTAGTTGAAATAATTGCAGTCACCCCCAATGTGTTTCCTTTCCCCTATGTTTTAATACGCAGTGAAAGACAAAGGCAGCCGACTCTGTGCTCTACTCTGCAGCAACTTCACTTCGCAGGAAGTGTGATACAAGGCCTTCCCCTCTTAGAGAAGAACCTTCAGGAGTCAGGACACTGTCTGCTTAAAATAATGTGAATTTTGGGCTTAATAATTTTGAGTATTTTTAAACCTCCAGTGGGAAAGGCTGAGGCATTTCAGGAGTAAAGAGGAATTTCCTGGTTTGATTTTTGTCTCTGTCAAATAGTGAATTACTTAGTTTTTGTTGTTTCACTTTCTGTTTCTATGGTGTGTGAGTGTGTGTGTGTGTGTGTGTGTGTGTGTATGTGTGTGTGTTCTTTTGAATATTACATAAGTAGATCTGATAGTTTGGGGTTGTATGTAGATCTTCTCCTTCCTAAATGCTGTGATTAATGCTGCGCATGTGCAAGACTTCCTAGGGTTGTGATGAAGACATACTGATGCCGTTACTCACTGGCATGAATGCATCACTGTCAGTTCCACTTTGAAGGACAGGCCAAGATAATGCACCTGGGCCAGACAGTCTTTGGAAGGTATGGGTGAAATCTGAAGTTTCATAGCAGGAAATCTCTGTCTGTCTGTGTGTCTGTCTGTCTGTCTGTCTATCTCTGTCTGTTTCTGTCTCTGTCTCTCTGTCTGTCTGTCTGTCTTTCTCTCTCTTTCTTACACACACACACACACAC
>OU015747.1:83697251-83737872 GCA_907169655.1 Acomys percivali | reverse complement strand
CCTTCCAGAGAGGGAGCAGGAAAGAGTGGGGCTAATTTCTACCTTTAAGCGTCTGTGTTTTGAGACTATTTATACAAATAGTTTAATTGAAATAAATGCTTCCATATAAATTTTAACAAAGTGTCAGAAGGGTGAAAGGATGGTGTCAGGGATAGGGTCAGAGCTCCATGCTGTTTTCTCAGTAGTCTGAGATGTTGCCTTAAGATTTTAGGGGTCTCAACTCAGGCAAAACTGGATCCTTGCCTTTGGCATAGAGCAGAATTTCAGGATGGTCCAATGTAAAGCGGAGCTGGGGGTTATTACACATAGAAAAACCATTCAGTAGAAGAACAGCAGACACCTGAGACCATGAGTGTGAGCAATACAAAGAAAGTCAATGAAAGACGTGCTGGAACATAGCTTATATTTAAGCATTAAAAGACAAGTTTTAACATATTTTAAGCACAGCAGTTAAAAGAAAGCTAATTGGGGAAGAAGAAGACATATGTCAGTTTGGGAATGGGCTCCTCAAGACAAAGTCTCAATTAAATGTCTGAGCCTCAACCACATAGACCATTTTGGTCACTCTCAAGTTACATCTCAAAGAGTGGCTATGAAAAAATTCCTTATGTTTTTATTTTTTCTCAGAAATACTTACAGGTATATTTCCATTCTGGTCATACAAATCATTTGCTTTCAGATAAGGCAATTGTTGTTTCTGTCACATTTTGCTGTGAGGTTTAAAGTTCGATAGCCTAGCATTAGAGAGAGCTGTTATAGAATATTTTTCAGGCCCCAGTGCTCAGCCTCAACAAGTACCAGAGCATGTACATGTTGCTTTATTTGGATTAATATCTACTCCCTAAATCCTATTATTTTATATTGATCTCAAAATCACTTCATCTATAAATGTTTCAATATATGTATATGTGTGTATACATACATAAATATATACATATATCTTAAGCACTTAGAGCATATCTACAATACCATTACCATATTAAAAACCCAACAGTAAATCCTAATGTGTAGTCAGTGTTCATATTAAACTAGTGTTTTCTTTGAAATCTTACATTATTTTATAGTTTTAACCTGTAGCCTACATTTGATCTTTCTTTTTCCAAATGCCTATGGACTTTATTTGTTTATAATAAACTACATAGAATAAGAACAGTTAAGAAACAATCAGGAAAGCCATGTGGAAAAGTTATATTCAAAATGTTTAGCTCATTTGTAATTAGCAACCTTGAAGAAAATACTGTCTAGCCTATCTACCTGATTCTAAAGTTTTCTACCTATTCTTTATCATATCTTGTGTTTATTAACTTTAGAAACCTCTTTCCAGACCTTAAAACATTTTCTTAATCTCTAAACAACTTAAGCCTAACTGTGAAATTATAACTATCGAGTCTTTAACCTCATCAGAGACTTGCGAAGGAATAAAATGATTACTTAAGTAGGAAGTGCATGGCAAGCAGCTTCTATAACTAAGAGATGACAGAGACAGTCACTGCCTGGTCAGTTACCCAATCTCTCTTTATAATGTTGGAGCATCATCTTCAGTCTTCTGGCCCAGTATATCTGACAGACATAATTGTGAAGCAGGAAGTATGAAGAACTAGCTTACCCTGACATGACAGAGCTTGGCAGCCAACTCAGCCTGCGCCCATGTCTTGTCCATTTTGGACAGCATATTGTCTATAGAGAGGGCTGGGGCATTTTTGCCCAGTGGCTAGCTTGCCATTAATGAAGCTTGTTGTTATTGTTGTTGTTGTTGAGATTTTAGATTGACTCTAGAAGTGTCTTGGATGAGGTTACTCCTCTGATAAAACCAGGAACTATGTGAGTTGTATTTAGGACAAGTCCTCATCTGTCAATGAGGTTTCTCTGTAAAGTCCTAAGAAGAAGTGCATGTTTACAGCTGGGACTGGATGGAGGCCTTAAGCAAATGTCATTAATTGTGCTGGAATGCTTGATTCTCAGTTGGCTAGAGGTTTCAACCAGACTCTGGCCTGAGGACCTCCTTTCCCTTCCCATGGTCCCATAATCTCCTGTCCTTCTGTCCTGCCTCAACAGTAAAGGTGAAGCGGAGTACAGAGGAATACTTTGGATAATAAGGTCTTATACAAAAGGCAGTCGACATCTTGATGAGTCATCTGCTTTAGATTGAACCTTAGTCCATTTCATGGAGGCTTTTAACTTCACCTTGCCTGGTTTTCTCCTCACAGTAATGTGTTGGTTGAAGCTGTGAGATTTCTGAAGCTTCAGAGCTCCCATATATATGACCAGGTGAACAGGCTGAGGTCTCATGTGGTGTAAAGCCCCATGACGGGAAGCTGGGAAACACAGGCTCACAGATGCTATTTGAAGTCACCCCACGTGTTCATACAGGTCTAAAATCCTCAGACTTGGTCCAGTGGGAGGCGTGCTGAGATATATAGGTAACATGCAGCAGAGATTGGATTATAAATCTTAGGAAGTAAGCTTTCAGAGGCACTATCTGATGCAAAAGGAAAGACTCGAGGGAACCTGGATTCCTTAATCGATTGAAAACCTGCCTTACAAAAGCTTTTACACATTTAAACACCAACCTATAAATCAAGTTAGGGATATCCCACTCAGGAATAAAGGAGATCTTGCCATGTGAAATATTCATTGGTCTTTTCAAGACAGAGAGAACACTTCATTTAAAGGACATCACTATGTTGGCGGGAGCGAGGGTAGAAATCCTAGATAGATGCGTGGCGCGGAGCTTGGCTTATCACACAGCTCAGTTGGAGAAGCAAGGCTCCATCGTGCTGGTATTTGCTCAGCCACACAATGCTCTATTGTCTATAGTTCTCCTGCCTTCCATGACATAGTCCCTGGCAGTTGTTCCCAACTATTTATTAGAAAATTATCTGGAACTAGATCTTGGGCCAGGACACTTCTGGAACTGGAAAGGAATGCTTGGAGGACCACTGCATTTTCAAAGACAATTTCTCTGCAAAATCAATGACTAGTGAATCACAAGAGGACGAACATGAAGTGCATGGCTATTCCTTCATTTGCTGCTGTTTACATCCCTCCAGAGTAACAATGAAGTCAGCCTGGAAAGCTCCCAGAAAGGAAACTATATGATTAGCAAAGTTAAAACCCGATTTGCAACTAAAAAAATGGAGCAAATGCTCATTTATGTGCAAATGAAATGGAAAAGGGCTGTAGGTAAAGTGGTGGAAACCTAAACAAAATAAACACTTAATTTTCTTTTATTGTACACAGTGACTATTAATAATATATTGCATCAAGTCAGAGACTTTAAGCCAAACAGGGGAGCAATAAAAACTGTAGGACTGGCTTGCTGTTGATGCTAGGGAGTTAACGCTCCCCAGTTCACATAAAATGCAGATGGAGGTACAAGAAAGATATTTGGTGAAGTCACCATTGGCAGTGGACTGCTCAGAAGTGGAACCAATGAGAGAGGTCCAGCAGCAGGAAAGGGTCTTCGGAGGATATTAGAAAAGGCTTGGAAGTCACCACATAAGGCTCATCTGCCTCTTATGTCCAACTGGCAATAGTGTTTGAAGAACCCTATTTTTTGCCTCATTATAGATCATCAAGGGGTTGGGGCAGCCATTGATCAACCATCACTGCAGATGAAGGAAGAGTTCTGAGGGCTGGAGATGTGGCGTCTTGGTAAAGTGCTTGCCTTGTAAGAGCAAAGCTCGCGTTCAATCTCCATCCTGGAGGAGGAAGAGGAAGCAGGAGAGTCAGAAGTTCAGCATTATCCTCAGTTACCTAGCTAGTTCAGTGCCAGCCTGGGCCACATGAGACCAAAACCCCAAAAACAGCAAAAAAGGAACAACAACAACAAAAGTAGGTGAGGGGTGCAGTAAAGAAACTGCCATCATGATGTCGGCTCCATTAGCAGAAAGGTTTTTATTGTGTGTGAGAGAGAGCGAAGATCTAGAGGCATCTGGAGGAGTCCAGAGCAGAGAGGAAAGCACCTTGGACATGGCTGGGGCTAGGAAAGAGTGAGAGGGTGGAGGAGAGAGAGCATGAGAGAAAAGAGAAAGCACAGAGAGCAGAGAGCAGAAAGGAGGGGGAGGAGCTAGGTAGCACTGGAGCGGTAGCACTAAAGAGATGGGGGTGGGGTGGGGCGTGAGGGGGTGGACAAATCCTGTGGGTTATGAGGAGTGCTGCAGGGAGGGCGGTCGAAGCTAACAGCCATAAAGCACCTAAGACTTGGGGTAGAAACCCTCCGTTGGCGACTCTAGTGCTTGCGCCTTTGATGATCTCTCTTATGTAATTTTCATAGTTGTCGCATAAAATGATGTTTGAAATCAAGGGGCCTTTAAAAGGGTGGAGATGGACGCAAGAGACAGGCGGGTAGTACCAAGACACGTAAAGCCTTCTACCAGTCCACGATGGCTCTACTCTGCCACCCCTAGAATGTGATAGGAACCAAGGGCAAATCCAGAGGCCACTCAAAGTCAAATCCCAAAGGGTTACAGTCTCAGCATGAAAATCACTGGTATGAGATCCACCAAGAAACCAACCAGAGCACATGCCTCCGAGGACCGACTTGAGAAAATAATTTAGTTAAAAATTTGGAGGGCAAGAACAAATGTTTCTTCATTGAAAAAAAAAGAAAAGAAAGAAAAACCAAACAAAAAGAATTCAAGTCCAGGGTAGAGCTCAAGCCTTGACAGCAAAATTATTTTCTTGTAGGAGGTGAAGCATATATTCTTCCAGAAAAAGAATATTTATTTACAGCAGCAGCAGAAACAACAACAAAAACACAAAGGAAAATAAAGCACAGAAATAGAAAGAAAATAGACAGTTGAGTCAGACCAACAGACACTGTCAAGATGCTTGGCCCGCGATTTAGAATCTGGCTCTTAGGTGTTGTGGATGAGATGGCTAGCTGTGCATAATCAGCTGTAGAGGCTGGGAGATGGCTACACACATGGGCCCGAGTTTGTATCCCTGCCACCCGCATAACACGTAGCTTTGGTTGCCCACATTTGTAATTCTAGCACTGAGGAGGAAGTGACAGGGAGGCCCAGAGCTCAGTGGCCAGCAGCCTAGCCTAGCCTAGCCTAGCTCATCAGTGCTCCAGGTTTGGCGAGAGCTGTCTCAGAAGACAAGGAGAATGTAGAGGAAGATGCCCATGTCAAACTTGGGCTGCTGCATGACCTGCTCATATGTGCATGTGCATGCGCGCGCGCACACACACACACACACACACACAAACACACACACACACACACAGAGTAAGTAAGATATGTAACTAAAAACATTACAAAGCAACTTTTAAAAATTTTTTAAATTTTGTTTACAGCTCAACCACAGTTTCTCCTCTCACCATCTCCTCCCAGTTAGCCCCCTGCCCCGAAACCTCCTCTCTTCCCTAACCCCATCCACTCTTCCTCCTTTTCTCTTCTGGAAAGGGCCAGCCTTGATGGATATCATCCAACCATGGCATATTAAGTTGCATATCAAGACTAGGCACCTCCTCTTCTATTAAGGCTAGATAATCCAGTAGGGGGAAAGGGCCCAAAAGGTAGACAACAGAGTCAGAGTCAGCTCCTGCTCCCACTGTTAGGACTTGCACAAGAAGACCAAGGTGCACAACTTTAACATACGTGCCTAGGTCTGTCCCACGCAGGCTCTCTGGTGTGTGGTTTAGTCTCTGTGAGCCCCTATGGGCTCAGGGGAGTTGGTTCTGTGGTTTTTCTTGCGGTGTCTTTGACCCGTCTGGTTCTTGAATCCTTCCTCCTACTCTTCCAGTGGATTCCCTGAGCTCCATGAGTGAGGTAACCCAGATCCAGAAAGACAAACATGGTATGTACTCCCTTATAAGAGGATATTAGCTATAAAGTAAGGGGTAACCAAGCTACAAGTCACAGAGCCGAAGAAACTAAGTAATAAGGTGGGCTCAAGGCAGTGTGAGTGGGTTGGAGGTTGCAGAGTAGGAGGGGTGGTGCTGGTGGTGGCAGTGGCGGCTGCATGAATCTCACTGAGAAGGGGGAAACAGAATAGATGGCGCAGGTGGATGGGGAGAAGGGACTGGATGGGGTGCAGGAGGGGTGGGGATGAGAACAGGTGGGATCAAGTATGGGGAGGATGGAGGGATAGAGTACTGGGAGAGATGACTGGAATCAGGGGCCATTTCTAGGATGAGCTAGAAATGTAGGGCAATGGAAACTCCCAGGAATCAATGATGGTGACCCTAGCCAAGACTCCTTGCGGTGGGGGATATGGAGCCTGAACTGGCTATCTCTTGTAACCACGCAAGACTTCCCATGGAGGGATTGGGATACCTGCCCAGCCATAAAACCTTCGACCTACAATTTTTCATGTCTACAAGATGTGCTGCGGTAAAGGTGGCACAGAAATTGTGGGAGTGACCAACCAATGATTAGCCCCATTTGGGAGGGCTATGAGAGGGAGCCTACTCCTGACACTGCCCAGAGGGCCAGAAGTCAGAGGCTGGATAGCCCAGAGACCCATGATCAAATAAAACACGAATGACAAAAAAAGTCAATGAAATGATTCCTAATGATATTCTGTTATACTCATAGATCTGTGCTTAGCCCAGTTATTATTAGAGAGGCTTTGTCCAGCAATGATGAAAACAGATGCAGAGACCCTCAGCCAGACACTAGACAAAGCAACTTTTAGTAAGCCTGTTTTTATCACATTTAAAGAAATGATTTTGATTTCTCTAAAAAAAAAAAAAAATACCTTGTTGTAGCATAAATACTCTACAGTTTATGTTTTTCCTTATTTATGAAATTTGGGTTGTTACCTTCTATTTTAGTAATTTTTGTAAAAGTTTTTTTTCCCTGAGAATAAACATATCTGTAAGAGAACATTTTCCTCTATAACAAAAAAAGTTGTGTTTTACTCAAGATTACACTTCTTTTTGGGTACCGATTCTGTTGCTTAAAGAAATGTATTGTATGTATTAATAGTTCGCAGTTCCTGCATGATGGTTCTAGTTAAAAGTTAAATGACTTTTTCCCCCTGGCTTGTGTTGCAGACGTATCTGCTCATGTTAAGTGTCATTTTTGTAAATGAGCTACAATTATTCTATCCTAAAAGTGCAAATTAAAATTTAATTCCATTTAAGTTCATAATATGAAGTATATTGGTAGGATATTTTTTAGCCCCTAAGGTTCTTAGTAGTAATAAGATATTTATGGCAAAACCAGCCTTAGAATATATTGCTCAAATTGGTAATACGCATAGAATTAAATTATGTTGGCCTCCCTTTTAAGATTTATTCCATCATTAGTTCCAAAATCAGGTAGCTCTGAGCAGACCTCAGGCAATACAATGATTCATTAATGAGTGTGTTTCAGCCTTCCCTGTGATCTGCTCACTAAGTGAGCGATTTAGGGCTCTGTTGAATGGCAAAGAGTGTAACTAAGGACAGAACCATATTGGGTGGTTAAATACATGTGAGCTAATGTTACTGTTAGTGTTGGAAGGGAAGAAAACAGTTTGAGGGCTCTTACTCAGACTGAGTACAAGCCAACGATCATGAGACTGTGCGTCAGTTCTGAATTGCTCTTCTTTTTTCCCATCTTCTTATTGACCAGGAAGGCTTTATTCCTCATACTTAAAATTTATTTTTGTGGGAGGAGAGGAGGGAGGGGAAGTACCCATCAGTGTGTAAAGTAAATTAATTAATTAAAAAACATTTCAAGGTATGTTATTTTGATTGAGTGTGATATGTGCTGGGCATATGTGTGTTTGTAGATATATGTACCTGTATGTTCCCATGTGTGTGCTTGAGTGTTTCTGTGTGTGTACATGCATGCATGTGCATTAAAGTCTGAGGTTGACATTGGAGAGTTTCCTCAGTTACTCTCCACCTTACTGACTGAGGCAAAGTGTCTCCCAGAAGCCAGAGCTCACCAGTTCTAACCAGTCTAGCTAGCACTTGCCTGAGGGATCCCAGCCCCTTACAGGTGGCTGCCATTTCTACCTGGTTTTCTCCTGGGTTCTGGAGATCTGAACTGTGGTCCCTGTGCTTGGCTTGGCAAGCATTTTATGTACAGAACATCTCCCTGGCCATCATAAATGTTCTAAATGATGAAACAGCTACAATACCGAACTCCATGGTTTACATTTATCACACTGCCATCTTGTGTGGGACCCACATACACAGGATTGTCACTGGTTACAAGCAGACTTCGAGTGAGTTTGCCATGTTGTAGAGAACATGGTGTTCACTTGCCATGTTCCTGTCACCCTACTCATTCCTGAAGTGATGGTGAGCTAGGCATTCCTGCAGAAAGATGACTACAATCACTGGTGACATTCTACAGTCACCAGTACAGTCTACAGCTAGGCAGAGCCCAGGCTAATTTGTCTGGGGGAGAGGGAGATTCTTGTAAATACTGACTAGTTGGGAAAGCTGAGTTGCAATGGAGACATTTCATTTTAGTAACTAAAGAAAAAATCGTTGTGGTATTTCTTCCAGCTTTTACAGATATTTTTGTGTGTACATGCACGTGTGTGTGTGTGTGTGTGTGTGTGTGTGTGTGTGTGTGTTGCATGCTTATGTGGGCCTGTGCATATAGGTGTGCTTGCCCCTATGTGTGTATGGTAAGGCTATCAAGCTCCAGGAGTCCTTCTGCCTCTGTGTACCCAGCTCTGGGGTTACTTAGCCTGGTTCTTTACATGTGTGCTGGGATCTGAGATCATATCCTTATGCATATAGAGTCAGCACTTTGCCAACTGAGCCAATTCCTAGCCTGCATAGGCATCTTTTTATCTAAAAGCATAATTTCACTTGGAGATCATAACAGAAGTTTCAGTTTGGCAGGGTGACACATGTGTTTCAGTTTGGCAGCATTGATAAAATGTACTATTTAGTATGCTAAAAAAAAATCTAATAGAGTGTTTTTAAAGGAGGACAAAGTCCAAAGTTTAGCTAGTTGTCAGATGAGAGGCCTGCACATAATGGCCCGTCCTCATTCCTCTGGTAGGCCCCAGGGAAACTGTTGAAAGGTTATAGCTCACATAAGCCACAACGACCAAGCCTTTGGTTCTTTTAGAGACTATCTAGAACTTTCTGGAATGTAGTTTTGTGAAGGAAAATGTATGTGTATACAAACATGTTTCTCTGTGTACATGTGGCATGTGGAGGCCAGAGATCACCTCAAGTGTTGTTCTTCAGGCATGACCCACCATAATTTTTGGACACAGAGTTTCTGACTGACCTGAAGCTGGCTAAACAGGCACGTCTGGCTGGCCAGTGAGCCCCGGGCATCCTCAGGGTTTTGAAACCTCCACAGTGCTGGGATTTCAAGCACAGGTCATTATTCCCAGATTTCTTATGTGAGTCCTGGGCATGGAATCCAGGCTCTTGAATTTGCATGACAAGCACTTCACCAGCCAAAACCATCTCCCTAGCTCCCCTATGAAAGATTTATTATTTGTTTTGATGTCTGTCTGTGTGGAGATGAAATTCTCTTATTTCCAGATGTCACCATGACAACATCAAGGACCTCAGCATTTAACAGAGTTCAAGCTTATGTTCCTGAGTTCTGAGACCCCTTTTCGATGTTCGTTTACATTAACTGGCCAATCTTAATGATGACAGTCCTGAATTTCTCTTCTCAGGACTTTATTTCCTCCCCCCTGTGGTAATATTTTTTATTTATTATTATTGTTTGTAATCAAAGTCCTCTGTCACAGTGTAGATTTAGAAGGCAAGAGTGTAGCGTGGGAAGTGGCAGTAACTCACCTCCCACTCCAGTCTCCAACTGTTTCTGTTGGACGGCCATGATCTGGTGGTCTTCTCCAAGTCTTTAACGGACTTCGCATATCTGAAACATCCGGATGCTCAGTGCATCTGGTTCTTCACGTTCTTAACTTGTACCTGATGCTTAGGAGGTGAGGTGGGAGATGGCTCTGTGAGTAAGAACACTCGCTGTGCAAACATGAGGACCTGAGTTCTGGTCCCAGGACCAAGCAAAAGGCCAGGGTTGGTTACAGAAACTTATATTTTCACCCATGCTGCTCCATCTCCAGGGAAAAAGAAAGGAGGAAACCTGTCATCTTCCTCTGGCCTCTGAGTGCACAGGTACAGACATCCATACAAATGAACATATGTCAAGGACAAACACACACACACATACACACACACACACACACACACACACACACGTAAGCATAAGTGTTGGGGATCCTTATGCATGTGCAGCAAGTATCTTATCAACTGGCCCATCTCCCCAGCCCTAGCTCTAGATCTTTCCAGAGCATTCTGTGCAGACGTGTGTAGAGGGGAGCTACATTGCTGTTCTACCTTGCGTGCAGCACAGCTGTTTCTGTGGTATCTTTCCTGAAATCTCAACTGGAACTTACTCCCAGTGGTGGGATTTAGTATCTCCCTAAGAGAAGAAAGAGGCTCTTGAAGGTCATCTTTTGCCTTCTGCTTTACAGACCCTGGAAGCTGTTATCTTACAATGCTATACATTCCCTTACAGAGCAGATAGACGGTCACATGTTTAGTGGAGGTTATTAAGATCATGGAGATTGTAGACCTGATAAAGCTATCAGAAACAATTTATTCCAGTTGTGCCCTGCACTAGGCAGGCCCCATGGGAACCACTTTGTCTGATGGAAGTTGTATTCTTATCACATATCCCCTAAGGGAAACCAAGTTCCACTTTTGTATGAAATATGATGCGTCTAGGTCCTGACCAAGCATCTTCTTTTGAATGAGGATGCTCTTGGACCAGTACTGCCTAAGGGAGAAACTCCTCACTATGGAGTCACAGAAGACACTGCTGAGGCCTGGCAGGAATTGATACAGGAATATCTTATATTCTACTCTCCCATTCACTCTCTATATGGCCATTGAAAGCAATGTGTCTAAATACATAGATTCAACATGTGACAGGAATGCTAAATTTTCTTCCCATTTTGGCCAATATTTCCCAGAAATAGACATGTCTGTTAAAAAGTAAAACAAAAGGACCCTGTTGAGAAATTGTGCTTGCTTTATCGAGTCTGTGCTCAGAAAAGGAAGAAAGAATTTGAGACAGTGTCTCTCAGTAATCTAGAACTTGCCAGATAGGCTAGGCTGGAGGCCAGGGAGTCTCAGGACTTCACCTTTCTCTGCTTCCCTAGCACTGCAATTGTGAACATGCACTCTCTCATGTGGATTCCTTTTACGTGGAATCTGGGGATCGAACTCAGGTCCTCATGCTTACATGCCAGCACTTTACTACTGAGCTATCTCCTCAGCCCTCCTACCGTTCTTTCATGGTTTCCACACTGTAAACCATTTCCATGTTACTTCAATCAGGATGTCTAGACAAGAAGAAGAGGGAAGGCATACGAGCACCTGCAGGAGCCCTCTCAGAAGTTCCACTGTGGAAATCCCTGTGGCTTCTACTCCAGTTTTCTTCTTTCGTGAAAGGAGACCAGGAAGTGGCATTTGTCTTTGTGTTTTCCCCAAAGCATAGAGGTTTTTTTCCTTATACAGCAGTGGTTCTCAACCTTCCTAATGCTGCAACCCTTTAACATAGTTCCTCATGTTGTGATGACCCCCAAACAAAAAAATTGTTGTCATAGCTGTAATTTTGCTATTGTTGGGAATCATAATGTAAATATTTTTGGGGGTGAGAGTGTTGCCAAAGGGGTCGTGATCAGTAGGTTGAGAGCCTCAGTTATAAAGACTAAAGGGGACAAGGAAACTCATCAGGGAACTCTCAGACTCTGTCACAGTTTTGATCCTTCACTTTTGTGTGTGCTCAGTCTTCACTTGGAGTCACAGAATACTGGTGTCATTGCTCATGAAACAGCAGATACACAAAGAATCAATCGAGATACCAGCACACCAACACTCAGTAAACACAGCCTGGAAGGTCATTTATTGGGGATTGTTTGCCTTCATCAGTTACCATTCTTCTTAGCTCCTATGTTTTTAACAAATAATTTATGGAGTATTCTTGCCTTGTCTGACTTTAACCATAATGGGTGTGAAGTCTTAATAGCTGCCCTTTGTTAGGATTTTACACAAAAAAAGAGGGGAAGCCCTATTTTTCTCTAGAACAAAAATACTTTGTTTTTCAAAGTATAGGGCTTTTTCCCCCATGAGGGTTCTTATCTCCTCTTTTTATATTGTGTTCTTGTCTTATATTTTAAAATGTAATAATCACATAAGAATGTCTGTGTATTGAGGGACTCTTCATTTCTGGTCAGAATAAGTAAATAGAGAATTATATGAAAGAAAATAGAAGGGAGAAATGATTTTCAGATTTAAGCAAATGGCATGAGAATGATAGAACATTCTAGAAATGATTATTTTTTCAAATGAAGCATAAATAGTAGACATGATAGATGGAATGCATGGGATAGACATGTGGGATGCGTATCTTGGGTCAGTACCAAAGACATTAGAAAAATCCATCCCATTTTCACATATCAACATTCCTTGCAGCACCATTCAACAGTGGTTAGATTATGGTGCCAACCAACAGAACAGATCAGGAAATGCAGAATTCCTTTCAGCCATAAAGAAGAAAGAAGTTGTGGTGGTTTCAACAAGAATGGCCCCCATAGACTCATGTGCTTAGTCACCAGGGAGTAGCCTTATTTGTGAAGGATTAGGAGGTGTGGCCTTATTGGAGGAAGTTTGTCACTTGGAATGGGCTTTGAGATTTCAAAATCCCAAGCCAGGTCCAGTGTCCTTCTCTCTTCTTGCTGACTGTGGATCCAGATGTAGAACTTTCCAGTACTTCTCCATCACCATGTCTGCCTGAGCACTGCCATGCTTTCTGTGATGATATGGACTAAAGCTCTGAACTGCAGGCCAACTCCAGTTAAATGTCTTCCTTTCTGAGTTGTACTGGCCATGATGTCTCTTCACAGCACTAGAACACTGACAAAGACGGAAGTCATACCTTTTGTAAGAACATGGAAACAACCTGAGATACTCAGGTTAGATGAGGTAAGCCTGTCTCAGAAGGACAGATACCACACCTTCTCTCTTATTTGTGGTTCCTAGATGTTATATAGGTATATAGAATTATATCTTATTGAGGCCATGAAAGGAAAAGTGGAATTGTCAAGGACAGGGGGAATATTAGGGTTGGGGACAGGGAGACTATCATGGTATACCCTCAATCTACAACATATACATGGGAAATTTTTTAAAGGTTAAAAATTTACAGATCTGTCCATGGCCAAATAAGATCTCATAGTAAGTAGAAGACAAAGGCATAAATTAATATTTCTAACAACATATTGATCAGCCAGCTTTGAATTGAGGAAGGAGCCATGCCTATCCTGATAAAGATCATTTCAGATTTTTCAGTTGATCATCATCAACCCTTAGAGATGCCATGATCATGCCCAAATGGTGGAACTTTCTTTTCTGGCCATTTCTACAAAGAATTTTCTGGAGGGCTAAAGGGAATGTCCCTCTGGGTAAAGAGTTTGCTATAGAGCACGAAAACCCAAGTTTTAGTCCCCAGCTCTCCATGGACTTTTAAAGAAGTTGGGGGAAAAAAAAAAGGAAATCCTTTAAGTGTGTAGATCCACTTAACTGTTTATCCAGCCAGCCTTGAACTGTTGCCCACAGATGTTTATATCTAGTTGGACCTCAGCCGGTCTGATTATTTAGAAAATCTCAGCCATGTTAACAGCACTTCAATTTCTATTGAAACTGTGAAGGGCTGCGAAATTCCGTCTTGGGCAGAGAGGTCCTTGGGTATACAAAACAGCGTGTTGTGTAAGTGAGTTTAGCTGAGATGTGCATATCAAGAGCTAACTACACTAAAGGAGGGTCCTAGTATCCTAAAGTCCTCCCTTTGACTGAAGTACACCCCCACCCTGTGTGTGTGTGTGTGTGTGTGTGTGTGTGTGTGTGTATGAAGGCCAGAATATGCTTAGTTCAGTTGGTGTTGCTCATATAACTATATTTGTTTAGGGCTGGTCACTTGGGATTGAGTAGCCTATTAGGGACTTATCTTTAAAGGATAGACTAGCTCTTGATTTCTCTCAGTCTCTTTCCAACCTGACTGACACTTAAAGTCACTCCATGAAGGAATTAGACACATTCTTATCCTATGATGTTCTGCAAAGGGCCCCCATGAGAATGTGTGAAACATTTCTCCAGACAGGGATGTTTTCATGGAGTTGTTAGTGGAGCTGACATCACAACGATTGCACTGACATTTCTTCAGTAGGCCATCTAAGTGCATATTGCACCACACCTAGGTTCTTTCCATGACCTCTGGGGAATAAAGCTCAGGTGTTCATAGCTGCTCAAGCAAGTTCTTTTCAAACTGAGCCATCTCTCCAGTCACATGATAACCTCAATTCAGATACTGAGCTGAGGTATAGTTTATACCAAATACTTGTTTGGAACGCAGAGGTGCTTTTTGACTCTTCGACCCTGTGCTGTGACAAGCCTTGTAGGTGGTTCTCATTTCAATCCAATCTGAGAGTCACTTACACCTGACAGGTGACAGCTGAGCTTGACCTCTGCCCTCCACACACATGCACATACACACAGGTGCACATACATGGAGGTTCACGTGCAGGCACACACACATAGAAGGTTGTTTTTACACTACAGAGATGTGGTGAAGGCAGCAGGAGGAAAGAAGGGTTTATCTTGCCTTTCCGTTTAAGAAGAGACACAGTCCATTATGGCGGGAAGGAAGGAGGGCAGAAGCAGGGGCCAGCTGCTCACACTGTGTCAGAGAGTAGACATGAAGTGCAGCTAGGCTATAAACCTGAGGGCCTATTCAAGTGACCTTCTTCCTCCACTGAACTTCCACCACCTAAAGATTCTGGAACCTTCCAAAACCGCACTACCATCTGGAGACAACGTGTTCAAACACATGAAGCCTATGGGGGAGGGGTAGTACATATTCAAGTCACAACAGAAAGGAAATGTTGAAAATTCCCAGCATCCCTTGGATAGAACAGCCTTATCCTCAGTGATACCCAAGTCATATCTCAGTTGGTGAACTAAGCAAGGGATTCTACTAGAATAGAAGTGGGAAGTCGTCTAGGACTTTGCAGCCTGGGTATCTGAGCTGTGGAGCTACCCTGCATCAGTCAGGCCCAGAGATGTGTTAGTTGGTTGGTAGATACTGATGTGTTCTCAGAAAAGAAAGGTTTAGCTAACATTCTATTGAAATGACATATTTTCAGTAAAGTTGATGTGTGCAATGTTGGTAGAAAGAAAGGAGCCTGCAGAGCTGGCTCAGTGGTTAAGAGTGCTTGCTGTTCTTCCAGAGGATCTCAGTTCAGTGTTCAGCATCCAGGACAGGAGTCTCACAAATTATCTGTAACTCTAGTTCCAAAGGATCTGATACCCTCTCCTGGCATCCTTGGATACTGTACTCACATGCCTGCGATTGCACGTGAGCGCAGGCACACACAGAAGAAAAGTTGGGCACCTCGGAGTTATTGTTGCGTCACCAGGTGTAGTGTGACAGTCCAGAGAAATGCTCATCTAGAAGATAGGCGCCTCACTTATCTGCAGAAAATACCTGATTTTCAATGACGAAGCTGATTGCCGGAGAGCATAGTCTATTCTCCTATAACGTAAACCCCCACATGTCTGCACATGATTCCACCTGGACTCAGCTCACTGGCCTTCAGCTCTCTGCAGTGTGAAGGGCAGCCAACAGTGTGGTAAGACACAGTATTTGGTTAACTTACTGTGTACTGAGGAAGAGCTGCTAATTAAAAAGAAGTTCAAGTCCGTGGCCCTCGGGTGAGAGTAAAGACTGCTCTGTAAGCATCCCTGATTGGACTGTGCTGACTGCAAGCTTGCCTGCTCTGCGGAGTGTCCCCCATACTACTGAACAGGCTACTGAGAGTGCACTTCAAGGACACATCAACCTAGTGAGACAGCATTCATTTAAGTAAAACATCAAGAGGAGGACTGCACAAAAGACCAGGCAGGAAGGGAAAGGACACACTGTCTTGTCTGTTGTCTCCAGTGAGTGGAGAGAGAGAGTGCAAATTTTTCATTTTGGGTTAGGGAGATGGCTCACACAGTGAAGTGCTCGTATGGCAAGCACAGAGACCTGAGTTCGATCCTCAGAACCTACAAAATGCCAGGCATGGCAGAGGACTTGTGCACCTGCAATCAAAGCACTGCAGAGGTGGCAACGTGCCATCCCCGGGGCTCATTGGCTGGCTGGTTTAGCCTAATCCAAAGTGGACCCCATGTAAAGAGAAAAAACAGCCAGATTCCTTCTCTGGCCTCAGAATACAAGTGCACCTATGTAGGCATTTATACACATGTGCTTGCGCATGCTTGTGCATGCTTGCACGCGCGCACGCACGCGCGCGCGCGCACACACACACACACACACACACACACACACACACACACACACACGAATGCTCATACACATTCGCATACCGATGCATCAACATTGCCCTAGTGAAAATCTCTTTAAAATATGTGAATTTATTTCATGTTTTCTCTCTGTTGACAGACCAGTTTGTCTGCACTGAGCTGAGGGAGCTCATTGTTGACAGGTGGGCTAAGGCCAGGCCTAGATCAGCCATCTCTAGAGTACTCTAGAGCAAGCACACATTCTCCATGTGGTACATGGCAGATCTTTCCCTACAGCTGCCGTTGATCTCCAGAGCTCACATGAAAAAGTTGAGTGTGGCAACATACCCTTGCAAACCTAGCCCTGAGGATGTAAAGAGTGATGAATCCTTAGGGCTCATTGGCCAGGAAATCTAGCTAAAATGGTGAGTTCCAGGCCAGTGTCTTGAGGGCATTAGGCAGATAGTGGTAGAGCAGGACAGCAGACATTCTTCTGCATTCTCGTGCACAGTGCGCATCTCCATACACACCTGCCCACACCTCCGTACACAAAGTTTCAGCCAAAACGAGATGTTAAATATATTTTAAAGTATCTTTCCAACAAAGAAAGCCCGACACAGTTCTAAATCCACAGTATCAGAAGGCTTTTTACAGGAATCTTAATATGACTGTAATGTTACCAGAGGCTACGTTAATGGACTGAAGGAAGTTAGCCCCTTCCTTTATATTGGATCAGTCCAATTATACTGAGAGTAAGCATGTTCAGCAAGGATCAGCCCCTGAGCTTGATGGATGCCTTGGAATGTATTCAGAAACTAATGGTCGAGATTATAAAATAATGCAAGATGATATAACCTGAGGCTTAGATGATGGGGTTTGGAATGTTAGCCTGAAGACCATGGGCAGGCTTGGGCTGAACAAAAAAAAAGAAGCCCTCTTTTGTTTCTAATCTTCAAAGGTTGTTTGGGCGTGTGTTTCTTTGGGAGATGTTCAGCTTGGCCTGTTTTGGCCCAAGAAGCCAAATTTAGATGTTTTGAGCACGTCAAGGAGGTTCTTCTTACATACCTTGTGACGGGAACTCTGCGGAGCTCCAGGAGCTGCGTAAATGGAAATGTGTTGCCAGAACTCCCATCAAACAAACCCAGAGGAAAAGGAATTTCCCAGAGCGGCCAGGTGTTCAGGCTGATGTATGAAGACTGTGCTGTGCAGGCCGAGTGATGGCTCTGTCAGTGAAGTGCATGCGATGCATGAATGAGGTCACAGTCCTAGCCTCGGAAGCCATGTCAAAAATCTGCAAGTCGGGATGCACATGTAATGCCAGTACTGGGGAGCGTATATCCAAGCGTCACTGGCCAGTTAATGTAGCACACTTGGTGAGCTCCAGGTTGGTGAGAGGACTGGTCTACAAAAACAAAATGGATGGCATTTGAGGAATGACAGCAGAGGTTGTTCTCTGAATGCCACATGTGTGCATGTGCGTGTACTTGCGCACACACACATGCACAGAACACACACACGCACAGAACACACACACACAGTGAAAACAGTGAATACAACATTTGAGAGCTCTCTTGCTTTCAAGTTTTATCACTTCTTTTAAACGAAAATTGTGTAAAACTTTGTGAGATCTGGCTGAGGTGTAAAGAGGTCAATTACATAGTTCGATCTCTATCATTGAAATCAATATGGCCCATAAGAGAGGAAGGGAGATGGGCTGCAGTCTAAGAGCCCAGCACATGCATAAATCTTGTAGACAGAATGTTTTAAAACCCAGGGCATATCATTAAAAGAAACTACTACCTTTTAGCAAAATCCTCCATTTCCTTATCCAGAACATTCTCAGCATGAAATAAATTTTTATTTTATTTTACAAAAAGAAGAATCTCACTGTGGAGAAGGCTCCAAATGTTGGACTGCTTCACACTTCAGCTCTATCTGGATCTAGTATTTCCATCTTAGGAAAAATCTATATCCCCTGTGGTCTGTAAAATCTCATTCAGATATTTTGTTGATTTCCTATAACTCTGATATAAAGTTTCCTTATATATTCTTAGTGCAAAACACATTATTTCTAATTGGTTTTGCTTGAGGGCCCACAAGCTTTGGATCTTCTTTTCATGAGTCTGTGAGTGTGGTGCGCATGAGTGCGCATGCTCACACATGTATGTAGAAGCCTAAGGCTGATATAGGAAGCCCTCTTCAGTCCCTCTCTATGTTTCTCTCTGAGGCAGGGTCTCTTGATCAAACACAGAGCCTGCAAATAAGGTTAGTCTAGCTAGCCAGCTTGTTCCAGCCTTCCTCCTGGAGTTAAGAGTGCCTTGTGTTTACATGGGTGCTAGAGATCTGAACTCTGGTCCTCTTGCTTGCATGGCAAGCTCTTCACCCTCTCCTACCCTGAGCTCTGAGTCTTCACGCAGAAGCTGAGAAGAAACGAGGGCCAGTGGCAGGAAGCAGTTTCTGGTATCAGTGTGGGTTTCTGGTACTTCAGCAGCCACTCATCCAGGTCCTTCTCATACTGGAAGGACTCACAGAGTCACTGGACGATCACAGCTCCTGCTTTTTCTACTTGTTTTTAGGTCTCCCCAAATAATAGCAAAATAGTTTATTGGCAAAAGTACTGACGAAAAAAAGAAAAAATCCAATGAGAGGAATTTTTTTCAACTTAAGAAGTTAATAACTAAATACTTTGGAATCACATAGAATTACACTTTGAGCATTTTCAGCATGTGTATTAGATGATACTATTGTTATAATGAAACACCATGACTAAAATAAGTTAGGGAGGAAATGGTTTCTTTGGCTTATGACTTCACATCCATAGTCTGTCACCAAGAAGTCAGGACAGGAACTCAAACAGGCCAGGAACCTGGAGGCAGGAGCTGGTGCAGTTACAGAGGGGTGCTGCTTACTGCCTTGCTCCCCATGGCTTGCTCATAGAACCAGGACCACCATCCCAGGGATGCCCTCACCCACCATGCCTTGAGCCCTCTCTCATCAGTTATCCACTAAAAAATACTCCACAGTCTTTCCTACAGTCCAATCTTATGGAGGCATTTTCGCAATTGGAGTTCCCTCCTCTCAGATGACTCTACCCTGTGCCAACTTGACATAAAATCAGCCAGCATGCAGACTTAAGACAACTGTTCTGCCAACATCTTTCTTTCTTTTTCTTCAGGTAATCATGTCCATTGCTTCACGTATATTCACAGTGTGCTTAACGATGGTCTGTGGGTTTTACTGACATGAGTCTGTCCAGTAGTGAGGTTTGAGTTCTGTGAGACCAATGCCCTGTTCCTATGGCCAGTCACCGGGAGCCCTGTGCTACCCCAGCCTCACATAGCTGCATCAACAGTTGCCTTGGCTAGCTTTCCATCACTGCTGTGAAGTGCCTGAGAGAACTCACTTGCAAAGAAGAAAGGTTCATCTGTTTCTAGAGGTCATGTGGACTTAAGGTTTGGTGATTTTAGCCACGATAAGCTATCTATCAGTTACTTCCTCATTGCTGTGAAAACCAAACCAAACCAAACCAAACCAAACCAAACCAAACCAAACCCAACAACGATGCAGCTTGAGGGCAGAAGACTTCATTCCCAGAAGACTTGGTATCATGGGGCAGTGGGAGGTGCTGCTTCCTCTCCAGTCAGCAAGCAGAGAGAGGAGAGCGTTTCAGGGAGTTCCTGTTTCTGCTTTCCAACCTCTGCGCAAAGGAGCCGTGGCTTCTCTACTTAAAAGCTGACAGTAATGATAATCGCTCTACCATACAGTTTTTGAATTACCAGATAGACATGGACTAGTTCAAAACTAATACTTAACTTAGTTTCATTTTTAAAAAAGTTTTTCCTTTGCATTTTATGTTTAACATCTTTTGTGTCTTCTAACCCGTCCCCCAACTCAGTGTCAAAGATTAAACTCAGAGGTATGAAAGATTCAGCTTACAAAACATTCGTATTGTAGGTGCAGAATTCTGTTTCTGGCATTGAGTGAGCCCTGCCTAAATTGGGGAGCTGTCTCAAAGTAGAGAAATGTGATGAAAAAAGTTAAATCACATAATACTGTGGTCGTTTTGCCTGGCCTTTGAAGAAGTATTCCCCTCCCCAAGTTCATATTTAATCACAAGAAATTGTTCGACATCCTCATGCGAAGTTCATGAAATGATTTGGAAGGTTTGGTCTTTGTCACCAAATGGTGCCCATCTCCAGATTTTTTTTTTTTGTGTGTGTGTGTGTGTGTATGTGCACGCGCACACCATGTGTACATATATGTCATGGTGATGTGGAGAGATCAGAGGACAACTTTGGGGAATCAGTTTTGGGGGTTGAACTCAGGCTTGACAGCCAATGCCTTTGCCTGCCGAGTCATCTTGCTTGCCCATTTTTGAGATTTAAAATTTTGAGATTTTAAAGGATAAAGGCTTAGTTGAAACACTTGCAGGGAAGGAGCTGGTTGAGAAGACAGTGAAGAAATGAAGCTGCCAGCTGTACTGGAAAGGGAGCCAGGTTGCATCTTGAGCCTGAGGTCACAGGTGCTGGCAATCAATTTTGGGGTGAGGCCTAACTCCTGTTCCTCTCCAGTCAATGAAGTAGAAAGGCAAATAACACAGTGCAGAGAAGGGCGGTGCTGATCCCAGCAGAAGAGGCCTGAGGCCTCAGAATCTCCCTGCTGTAGGTAGGAGCCACATCCTTACCTCTCTGATCCCTCTAATACCCACCAGGATGAAGGGGTCAGAGGTCATCAGCCTGTGATGGAAAAGATGAGAGAGGACCTAGGTCTCCACTTCCTCTGCCAGACCAAACACTGACTTAAAGAAATACCAGGAGATGTGTGCACCTTAAAAATAACAACATACTCTATAATCTGTTTTTATCTTTGTTGCACAGAGCTCTTTAAAAGCTTGTGTGGGTCAATTATGAGAATCAGAATATTTTGGGGAAAATTCCTTTTAAAAGACACTTACTAAAGCAGTAGTCTACACTTACTGTGATCTGGAGTGTCACAGAATGTCAGAGTAGCTGTGTTTTGATTTGGCACTGATTAATAATGTTCATGAAATTAGGGGTGGCCGTCTGTAGGCTGGAGTGAGGGCGTAGTCAGTACAGCGCCTGTCTTGCAAGCTTGAGGACCTGGGTTTGTTAACCAGAACTCACATAAAATGTCAGATGTGGGGCTAGAGAGATGGCTGAGCAAAGAGCAGGTGCTGTTCTCGTCCAGAACCCAAATTTGGATTCCACCAGCCACATCTGGTGTCTCACAATTACCTGTTGCTCTAGCTGCAGGGAATCTAGTGCCTTCTTTTGTCTTCTTTGGACACCCATCCTTACCTGCAAATACCAATACACTCACCCAAGAGAGGGAGGAGGGGAGAGAGGGAAAAGAAGAAAGGAGAATAGGGGGAAGGGCAGAGGGGAAAGAGAGGGAACAGGAGACAGAGGGAGAGAGGAGCCAGGTACGCGATTGCATGCCTTCTTGTGATCTGGCCTATATAGTGTGTGCAAAGTCAGTAAGAGAGAGACCTTGTCTCAAAAATCAAGGTGGATAGCGCCTGAGGAATGACACCTGAGGCTGACCTGTGACCTCCACAATCATGTGTCAATACAGAGACGCATCTTCATTCACACAGACATGCATATACACTCATGCACACAATAGATTAGTGTGAGAAAGGCAATAGTCACCAGTTTAAGGTTCTCATTTTCTTTGTGACAGTAGGTAAACTATACAGGGAAAGAAAAGTTGTATCTCAGCATGTGCCTTTTGGGGGGGGGGCCACGGGGGAAGCTTCAAAAAACCAATACCCGGATTCAACTTCCAACGATTTTATCTGCATTAGAAGTGAAAACTCAGAAATGCTCATGCCATTGGCCAGAGACACTTTCTGTGATGAGAATGTTCTAGCAGGCTCCCTTCCCAGGCAGCTGTGAGCAGCTCTGGGACATAGCAGAGCCCAGGGGCTGTGCAACCTGCCTAGTCCTAGCCCTTCGGCAAGGTTGTCCTCCTCTGAGAGGACTACAAGTCTCCTACAGTACTTCCAGAAATATTTACGGACCTGGTGCTGTATACCTTGATCTCTGCTCAGCGGATAGGAGATTAAGGTCCCTTGCCTGTGAGAGCACTGGAGTTCAACTACCAGAATGCCCATAGAATGCCGAATGTGGTGGTGTGTACTTGTAATCTCAGCACCGGGGAGGTGGACACAGGAGAAGCCCCAGCGCTCCTGGGTTAGCCTAGCCTGCGTAGCCGAATCATCAATCTCGAGGTCAGTGAGATCCTGTGTCAAAATCAAAGTAGTTAGCAACTGGTGAAGATACCTGAGGTGTCCTCTGTCCCACACACACACACACACACACACAGGCACAGCTAGCTGTATGCACACTAATCTTATTCAGTTCTGGAGCACTTGGGACAGCAAGGGCATCAAGTGTAAGAGGGGGACCTGTGGAAGCTTGTCAGTCACAGGCAAAGCTGAAGCTCAGTGTTGACTCCCCGGCTGAGGCAGTTTCAGTGGACACAGAGGGCACCATCTTGGCTCACCATCATCGCCTCAGATTTGTAGGACACTGTGGAGTCTTCATTAGTTCAGCCAGATTAACACAGGGCTGCTCGTCTGCCCATCCCAGCGCCCTCTTTCCCTTCTGCCTTGTTTGGGATGCTGTGCAGAGCTCAGGTATGACACAATGCCCACCTTTTCAGCATGCAACAGCATGCTTTGTGTCTGATGGGTTAGCTGGGAAAGAAGGCTGTATGTGACATCCATCTGATGTTCCTGGGACAGCTGCAGCTACACTCTGGCAAGTCACTTTTCTCCAAACCAGCTGCCTTTTCATTAAAAAAATTTTTTTTTTTTGAGATAAGATCTTCCATCGCCAAGCCTGGCCTTAAACTGTGTCGCCTGGATGACCTTAAACTCTTGGACATCTTGCCTCCACCTCCCCCACAACCACCAGTGCTGGGATTAACTCCTGATCCTCCTGCCTCCCAGCGTAACAGACTCACATTATCATGCTCAGCTTTATCCAGTGATGGATATGTGCTCTGGGCCTTTGTGCATGCTAGGTGGGCACTTTGTAAGTGCTACCACCTTCTGCCCCAGGAGCTCTTATTTTTAAGCCCTGACGCGCTTCATTAGAAGACTCCTACGCTTCTATTCCTTGCAGAGCCGGTGCCCACCTCGCCTTTCTTAATCATCTGTGTAAGACAAGTCATCCATGCCTACACATTTAGACCTTCTCTGGGCAAGCCCGGTAGTCTCACAGTCTTTCCAGTGAGGACCAGGCTGTGACTCCCAAGTTTCACTTCCTAGACACACATCCTTGCTGCTCTGGCAGAAGATAAATTAGTCTGGATTTCAGCTACTCAGTAGCAAAAATCAGTTTTAAGGGAGGAAACAAGATAGATTTGGACTGATTTAGTATGTGTGTATATGTGAACACATGTGTCCATGTGCTTATGTATGTGTGTGTACATATGGGTGTACATGTGTACATGTGTCCAAGTAAATATGTGCACATAAATGCACATATATGTACTGGTATATAGGTGTGTGATCATGAGCATTCATATGTGTGGAAGTGTGGGTGTGCTAATGTGTATATATGCATGTCTATGTGTAGCATGTGTGTACTTGCTTATATATGTGTGTGTGTACATATGTATGCTTATGCATATGAATTTGTGTGCTTGTATATACATATAAATATGTGAGTGGACTCCCCTAAAAGGGAGAATTTTGTGGACACCGTCATTATATGGGAGTTGTTCTTGTGCTTCGTCAGTCTCAGTTTTAAGATGCTTGGGCCAGTTGTATAAACTGCTCCTGGGACCTGAGATCCTAAGCATAATTCTACAGAATGTGACTTGTGGCTACTTGAGCTGCACACGTGCTTGTGGGAAGGCACGCCTGAGCTGGAGCCTCACCGTGGATGGCAGCAGTGGGCAGGCCAGGTGGGGCCATGGCAGGTGTGTGGAAGCTCAACAGCAGCAATAGTCATTCTGTTTGGCTCATGGCTTCCTGAAAGGACTGGTCAGAGGGGTGCTGTTGTTGTTGCTATTTCCTGTGTAGGTGATGGACATCCTGTCATAGCTTCTTCTACTTGGTCCTTTGGTGGTCATGAAAAATCAATGACCAAGGGTGCCGCAGGGTGATACAAGGGCCGCCGAAGCTCTTCTCCTGTGTTGCCTGGTCTTGTAAATATTCAGCTGGCACTTCTGCCCTTGACACCTCTCCGCAGCATTGTTCACCTCAGAGCTTCTAAAGAGCACAATGCATCCCAGAATAGTCAGCACAGAAGCCGAGTCCATCCGTTAATAAGAAACACAAGGAGGAAATTCAGCTAGGTTCACCCTTTGCATTGTAAAAAGATCAAACCCTCCCTTCCCTTCCAGTTAAAATTGTGAAAGATGAGCCTCTTAGTGGGGGGCTACAGGAAAGTTTGGATTCCTGTCAAGTGTTTCATGTACTATCCCAGGATCAAGATTAATGCTGCCTTTCAGCGGCCGCGGCTGAGTTTCTGGCGATGCAATCTCCTTTCTAGAGGTTCCTGAATAAAAGGCATTCTGTATCCGAACATGACTTGGAGCGTTCAGCAGACACAGCGACAGGATCAAACGGTTTCAGACCTGATTGTGCCTCCTGCTCAGGAAGCGCAGCCACCTCGGCCTTATTTCCATATGCTCCTGTTGATTTACTAACTCCTCAGGGAAAACCAGAAACTATTGGTGGCAGGGTTTTAAATATGTGTGAATATTTTGAGTTGGTTTAAAAATATTACAAGAAATATAAAAGAAGAATTAAAGCAGATGCGGAGATGGCTGATTGGTAAAGCTGTCCACAATTTGATGCCTAGTGCCCGTGTAGAACACTGGGTGTGGAGCATGTACTGTGTGCTCAGTGCTAAGGAGGTGGATGAGGAGGCTCCCTGGGGCCCCTAGGCCAGCCAGTTGGATGTAGTGAGCACTGGGATCAGTGTTTCAAAGCTGACCTAGAGAGCTGTCAAAGAAGATGCTAAACATTGATTCTGACCTCTACATGCAGATGTGTACAAATATCCACATACATGTACACACATACACATGTAGACACATACACATTCTCTCCCTCTGTCACCCTCATACACATACAGACTCATATACAAACATATTCTCTCTCTCTCTCTCTCTCTCTCTCTCTCTCTCTCTCTCTCTCTCTCTCTCACACACACACACACACACACACACACACACACACACACACACACATACACACATTAACACACTAACACACAGAACCAAACTAAGATTGACTAAAGTGCCATCTAATCATCTTTGGCAGCATTATGTCAAATACCATCTAGGAAATTACAGTTATTATCATGCCTACCAGTGGAAAGATTTATTGCTTTTATTGTAGGCTTAAGAGATTTTAAATGGGGGCTAGATAGATGGCTGAGTCATTAGGAACATTTACTACTTTTGAAGAGGACCCCGGCTCAGTTTCTAGAACCTACAGTGTGGGGGGGGAGCGGCGGGTTTAAATTCACCTGTAACTCTAGCTCTAGGGGTTCCAGAACTATCTAATGGTCTCCAAGGGATCTGCATCCACCCCCTCCTCACACACATCATAAAAATAAATACATTAATTGTTTTATTTTCCCCAACTTAGGTATTTGACTTTAAAAGCGACTATACTACCAAGCCCTTAACCTTTGTTGATAGCCTGTGCTTCTGAAGCACATTTTTAAGCTTAAGGCAAAGGGGTGTATAGGTTTGTTTGGGGACTGGCTGTGTGGACACAGCTATGATGATGACTCTGTCTGCCTGGGCTTTTCTTTGCACTGGATGATGTGGGATGTCACAGGTGGAGTCGTAATGTTCTTATGCAAAGTTTCTACGTCATTTCCATGAGTTCTACTCAAAGCAGTGTTCAAACAGAAGCCCTGCTGCCCGCTGGTATTTCAGCCAAAAAGAGTAAATATTTGGACTAGACACACTGCAGTAATATTTCTACTCGTGGCAAGAACATTGGTTTCTTTCATGCCCCGTTGTCAGGGGCTGGCACCTGATACCACCTGGCTCACCCTGGAATTTGAATCCAGGTTGGTATTTTCTTTCCTGCTAATATGAGCAGAAGCATGCAAGCAGGTGTGGATGCATGTGTCTGAAGTGCTGAGTGAAGAAATCACAGTGGCCCCATTAGCCACTCAAGGGACACACTGATCCCAGAGGAGAACCAAGTCAGGACCTTCCAGCCACAGTATTCTGGAACTGTGATTTGTTTCATCAAAGCGGTGTTTTTGGTTTTGGTTTTGTTTTGTTTTGTTTATTTAATGGTCTGGTTTTATTTATATGTTTGTGCATTTACCTGTTTGTCTGCGTGCGTAGTACATGTGTGTAGGTGCTGACCCAGGCCGGAAGAGGGTGTTGCATCCCTTGGAACTGGGATTACAGGTGGCTGTGAGCCGCCTGTATATGCTTAAACACTGAGCCTTTCTCCAGCTCCTCCACACCTTTAACAATCTACACCTCTTCTCAAATGAAACTTCATCTGCACATCTGACGAGAAACCCAAACAAGATAAGGGTCTGGAAATAGTCCAAGCATTGTCTAAAACAGACATTGTGCTTAACTATGCACAAGGTTATTTAATTCTCAAAATAAATACATGAGGTAGGTGTTGGCTTTTACAGATAAGGTCTCAGGGAGCCCAGGCTAGCCTTGAACTCCCTGTAGTGCCAGGGATGTCCTCCCAACCTCCTGGGTGCTGGGATTACACATGTGCACCACCATGCCTGTTTCATGTGATGCTGGGGTGGAACCTAGGGTTTTACCAGCTGAGGCCCGCACCAGTGAGCACTCTTATACAAATCCTTTGAAAGGAGACCAAGAGCTTCAACAACTCAGAGGTGCTGTCTTTTGAGGGAATGGTCTTTGGATACCTTTGGCTCTTAAAGCCAGAGCCCACTCCTGAGGCCCCACAGAGGCAGAGCTCTTACCACCTGGGGCTGCTCCCAGGAGTCCTTTCTGTTTGGTCCTTACTCAATGACTCTGTCTGAGACTTGTCTTATGCCCCCAAGGCCACAGGGAGCACAGGAAAGCACAGTGAGTGACGAGTAACTGACAGAGAGAATGTTAGTCACCTTCTAAAATCTTAAAAAAAAAAAAAAAAAAAAGATTTAAAAAAATTGTTTGAGAGAGAGAAAGAGAGAGAGAGAAACAGGCACACACATACCGAGGAAGAGGGAGAGGGAGAACGAATATGTGGAAATTAAGCAAGTTCCCAAGGAGGCAGAGGAGGATGTTAGGTCCCTTGGAGCTGATTGTAGGTGACTATTGGTTCTAGTTCCCTGCCATGGGTGCTGAGAACTTAACTTGGACCCTCTACAAGAGGAGTAATTGCTCTTAATCGCTGAGCCTTTTCCCCAGCCCCCAAAAGCCCATTGTTAAAAAAGTGATTGGTGCCAGTTGAAGATTTATTCCTTTGTTTAATTTTTAGCAGGCTTGCTTCACAGTTACTCTGTGCTTTCTGAGGGTGGTATCACAGTGTTTTACCTACGTACCCCCCTCCTTCCTTGCTTGCTTCCTTCCTTTTTTTACTTTTAGAGCAAATAAAGCTACACAATTTTTTTTTTTTTTTTTTTTTAGAAATAAGTATTGGTATTGATTTTACATTTCTTTTTACATTCCCTTTGATAGTCCAGTGAAAGCTTTGTTAGCATTATTGCCAGTAGTAAGCTCACAGGATGGGTAAACACCAGTGTGTCAGACACCCTAGGATAGGTAGGCTTGAGAATCAAAGAGTAATTCATCTGTGTGTGTACGTGTGGGTGTGGGTGCACATGTGTGTGCAGTACACATACACACACGTGTGCTTGTACATGTGGAGGACATGTACACAGCTGTTCCTCGGGTGCCACCCACCTTGTTTCATTAGAGAAATTTTAAGATTTATATTTTAAAATGGTGTGTGTGTGTGCGCGCGTGCGCATGTGTGCACATGAGGCCAGGAACCTTCTGATGTCGAGAAAATGTTGGATCTTAGAGCGCCGGAGTCTCAGGAACAGCTCTGTGTAGGTGCTGAGAATAAACATGGGACCTCTGCAAGAGCTTTTAATTGCTGGTCTGCCTCTCCATCTCCTACCTTGATTCTGAGACAGGGTCTCACTAGCTTGGAGTTCACTTATTTGACTAGGCTGGCTGGCCAGGGAGCCCCGATCTGCCTGTCTCTACCTCTCTAACACTGCAAATTGCAAGGGCATGCGTTCAGATCCGGCTTGGATTGGACTCCAGTCCTCATGCTCACTGGGCAAGTGTTTTACTGACTGAGCCACCGCCTTGGCATACTGGACCAAGTTGTTATAGGCAAGTGCCACCTCACGTCATGTCATTGCATGTGTTTGTTTAGCCCTCACATCCTCATCCCTCATCTCATTCTGTGAGCCTCTGTGCTGTCTTAGAAGGAACAAAGGATGTTGTGTGCAGGCTGCACGGATCCCTACAAGGCTGGCTGCCATCCTGCTCAGTAAGTCCTGTCTGTCTCCATTTCTGTGATGTCAGCTGTATGTCTCAGCATTCCATTTACCTTGTGTACCTGTTAAATTCACCGCGTCCCTTCATCTCAGACACAGAACTGAATAACTGTAGTGAGTCATGCAACTGCTAAGTAGATGGATTAAGGAGAAAACCAAAATGACTCTGGGATTTTACAGACTAAGAGTCATTCCAGATACCTCATGATCTCAGATGTCTTGGAGATTCGTCGGCTCACAGCTCCTGGGTGTTGGATTAATGGGTCTGTGGTGTTGGAGACCTTTCCCTGTACTGTTCTCACCTGCTGCTCACACCCTGCTTGAGTGAAGGAGTAATTAGTGGTGCAACCAGAATCCTGACTCAATCTGGACTTATCCCAAATGTTGTAATAGTTACTGTCTTATCAGCCCGGAGTGGAGCAGGGCTGCGACAAGAAAATAATGCACGTATAAGTCCACAATTGCTTGCATTTGTCTTCAGGCTTTTGCTTGTCGCCTCCAGTCCTGTGGATTTTACACATGGCATTGTCCATGGCTCTGGAGGTGTACACTGTGCTGGCCCATCTAGGTGTGCAGACGCCTCACCTTGGAATCACTTCTGAAAGTTGTGTGTCTGCCCCATGTTGCAGTAAGTCATACTTTGAAGACACAAAGAAACATTCCCCCTTTTAAAAGCCCTATTGTGGAGGCTGGGCATGTAGCTCAGTTAGCAGAGTGCTTGTCTGGCCTGCAGGAAGGCCTGGGTTCCAGCCCCAGCACCACATAAACTGGTGTGGTGGTGTATGTCTGCCATCCCAGCACTCAGGAAGTAAAAGTGAGGAGATCAAGAGTTCATGGCCATCTTCAGCTACCTAGTGAGTTTATACCCAGTGTAAGTTATTTGAGGCCTTGTCTCCGAAAGCTAACGAGAGGGCTGGCGAGCTGGCTTAACAGTTACAAACAAGCAAAAGATGATAGTTTGAGTCTCTAGAACCTTCCTAAATGCGAGGTGGGCATGGCATCTTCCTTTAAATTCTAGTCTTGGAAGTCAGAGCCAGGAGATCCCCAGAGCATGCTGACTGACTGTATCCATGGACTCTGGATCTTATTGACAGACCCTGCCTCAAAGAATTGATCAAGGGAGATTTCTAATACATGTACATTCACATACATATGTTCCTACACACACGCATACACACACACACACACACACACACACGTACACATGCCACATGTACATGAAAAGAAGAAGAAGAAAAACAAAAGCCAGAAGTGGGGAGATCTCAGTAGAAAATCCGTTATAGTCAACCATTCAGTCCAGAATTGTTTACTGTTTACCTACCGCTTGTTAGGGTGTTATCTGGCTCCGAGGCACACAGTTGATACTCACTGGGTTCTGGGGTGCTCATATCAAATGATGCTAGGTTTTAGGAACTATTCCACAGTGCTTTCTCCCATAACCTGGTGCCTTTTTCCCAACCTTGCACAGTGGTTGAAGGAACTGAGGACTGTAGAGTGATGCCACCTGTGCTATAGCCAGTCTGAGCTTCTGACTGAGGCCATCTAACTCTGTCCCTGTCCCTAAGCACTGTGTCTCTCTTCCTGTCCCCCTGATCTGCCCCCGATCTCCAGTGGAAGACAAAAAAGAAAGCCTCCTTCCCGGCTGTTTACAATAGGTGGTCACAGGTTCATCTCTGTTAGCATTTGCATTCTCTGCATTAATGATGCTTGAAAGGAAACATTCTTAAGATAACCGACTTTTCATTTCTTATCACCCGTGCCCCAGCCAAACAGAAAGGAAGGAAGAGGGTACCACTTAGCCTGCCACATGCGTCTGGGCTTATCCTTTAGAAATTCTGCCCTCTTAATCTGAAGTATCTTTGGAGGCATTCTTGGAATTTAACTGCGGTGTGTAAGCCATGGGTATGGGGAACAATGAAGGAATGCTCACTCTGGAAGTCATTTATAAATATTTGTCAAATCCTTCACTGGACACAGAAGCCAGATTCCATCTTGAAATCCTGTTCTCATGTTCCCAGATTGCCTGCACCTCTGAATGTGCCTACTGCCCAAGCCAAGCAACCCTCGAGTGTCCTGGGAATATAAGGATGCTGGACACAAAAGCTCAGAGCCCTAGCTGGGTGATGTTATGATGACTTGGGTTCCTGGGAAAGTTTTGTTTTATCACTCAGTTATTGTCCACGATCTGCCATCTACTCCAAGGTTTTGTTGGCTTTCATGCAATTTTCTACTTTCTGTGCTATCGCTGTTCTACTGAGCACTTTCCCACCCAGACAGATAACAGCATTTGGTGACAGCCTTCGGTTTCATTATGACTGAGAAGTCTCGCAGGTGTCGGGTTTCTTCTCTGTGTAGGCTGATCTCTGACTGTGACTTATTTAGCCTGTTATTTATTGGCCCATAAATCAGGTTCACCTCTGTGAAATAACTCACTAATTCTTTCAGCATGAAAAGATATTTATCAACACACGTGTAAGTAATATACCTGAGAGGCTCCTGGTCTATTGTGAGTCCATTCGGTAGAGAGATCACTGGCCAGTGGAAGTGTAACTAGAATCTCAGTTTTCAAGGTTTCTGTCTTTGAGGCGTATTCAAAAACGAAAGGCATCAGCCTGTCAGGGAAGACATTGTCCCAGGTTTCTTTGAGAATCTCAGAAGTGAGGCTGGAGGCACAAAACTTACTTGCTGACCAAACATGAGTACCTGAGTTTGATCCCCAGAACCCACATTTAAAAAACCCAGACATGCGGTAAATGCTTGTAATCCTAGCACTGGGGAGGGAGAGAGAGCTGGATTCCTGGGCTCACGGGCCACCCTAGCCTATCTGGTGAACATTAGGTTAGTGAGAGACCTGTTTTCCCCTCCCCCACAAAAAAGGTTGTGCCTGAGAAATGGCTGGTTGATCTCTGTTCTCTCTATATGTGTTCATTCACCCAAATGAGCCTGCACACACATGAACATGCATTTGTACATGCGAGGATGTGGCAAAATTTCAGAGTATTCCTGAGCTAAAGTACAAAAGAGAAAAGGCAATCATTAATGGAGCCAAGTTGAAGTCTAATTTATGAATTAAATGTATCGCAATTTTCCACAACTTTAGTGAACTTTTTCACAAACGTGCTTGTGTATTTCAGAACTAATTGTGCAATATATTTCTCAAGAGCCACAGCAATGTTCTGATTCTCTGAGGTGTCAATTCTCATATTGGAAATCTAACATGTGGGAAGACACATAAAGTTACTCCTCACAGCATTTGTGTGTTTGTGTATGGTGTGTGTTGTGGGCAGGTAAGACCACACATGCCTGTGTAGAGACTAGAGGGCAACACAGGGGCCTCCTTTCTTTTTCTCTCTCTCTCATCACCTTGTTGCTTTGAGACAGGGCCTGGAGTTCATTGTCTGGCAAGAGTGGATGGCCAGACAAGTCCCTGGGGGTCTCTTCTCTCTAACCCTAGTGCTGGGGTTACTGGTGCACACTCAGCTCTTTATGTTGCTTCTGGCAATTGAACTTACCTCCTCATGCTTGTGATGCAAGTGTCTTACCCACTGAGCCATCTCTCCAGCCCCACAACAGTGTTTAACATATTGTAAAAATAACGTGCCCACCAGTGCAGCCATAGCTGAGGGAATGTTCTCTCCATGTTCTGGATGTTATCAGACGCATAAAGGAGAAATTCCTGTCATAAAGCACATTCAACCTAAATATGTACCGACTGTGGTACATGTTCCAGGTTCTGGGACCACACTGATGACATCATCGCTGCCATTTGTACTGAGCCCTTGTGGTGGAGGGAATTAGATATCAGTGAGATTAACATACTGTCCTTACATCTGGATCTTTACACAGGTTGAGTTTGACTGTTTACAACTTGTCTCATGGGGCTAGAGAGATGGCTCAGTGGGTAAGAGCACTCAATGCACAAATGTGCACAAATGGGAAGATTCCACAGAAAAATCCAGGTGTGGTGGTGTACACACCAGTGACCCCAGTCCCGAGCAGGAGCAGAGTTCGGAGGATCCCTGGGGCTTGCTGGCTGTCCTTGTATCAAGGAAATAAAGTGGAAGGTGGTAAAGCAGGCCGCCCCGTGTCCTTCTCTAGTTCTGTGCACATTGGAATATACATGTGCAAAAAAACCCACATTAAATAAAACTTGTTTGGTCCAATGTTGTTGGGAGTATAATCTAATGTATGACTGTGGAAATCAGTATGCAGGCTTCTCACAAAACTGAAAATGGAAATAGTAAGTGATGCATCTATGCCATCCCTGGGCATGTATCCCAAGGACTCTACACCCTACTTCAGAGACACTGGACCATCCATGTTCAGTGCTGCTCTTTTCACAATAGCAAGAAGATTGAACCAACCTAGATATCTGTTGATAGATGGAATGATAGTGGAAATGTGGTCTGTACAGCGGATGTAATTTTTTTTCCCTGTAAAGAAAGTGGAATTATAAGATAAATGGAATTGGAAAAGTTTTTTTTTTTTCATTTTTTTTTTTTAAGATTCAGGGTTTCTCTGTGTAGCCATGGCTGCCCTGGAACTCACTCAATAGAGCAGGCTGACCTCAAACTCAGAGATCCACCTGCCTCTGCCTTCCGAGTGCTGGGAGTAAAGGCATGCACTACCACCACCTACTTAAAAAAAAAACTGGGATAGATTATAATAAGCAAGGGAACCCAGTCTAAAAGATGAACAGCACATGCTCTCTCTCATATATGGATACTAACTAGCCTCTGCTAACATCTCTATAGAGGCGAAGTAAGGCCCGGAAGTTAGAGGCTTATGAGACTGGGAAAAAAAGAATCGTTTTGAAGGCAGTAGGGTGGCATAGAGTAGAAGGGGAATATTGGGGACAAAGGGTACAGCAGCTAAATGAGGAGGGAACAGGGGAGGGAATTAACCAAAATAATTTGCATGGAAACCCCATTTGGCAACCTAGCATGCCCTAGCTGCCCTATCGCAAGAGGCTTTAACAGGCAAAGACACCTGCCACCAAGGTGCCACCAAGCCCAACAACCTGAGTTTGATTCCCAGGTCTCACGTGGTTGTCGTCTGATCTCCATGTGTGTGTCCCTCCCTCACAAATAAATATGCTTCAGGAATAAACCATAACCCACCCAATATAAAGAAGAAAAAAAATGAAATTCTTGGTGTTACAGTTCCTAAACCATGTATAATTACAAGAGAAACCCCCATTATTTAGTTTAAAAGGCCGTGTCCTGAGCAGGTTACTTGACAGTGTTTGGGGTTGAGTCAATGCAGGAGGTGCTAACCCTGGTACTGACTTTGCCTGAGGTTCATCAGCAAAAAAACCAAGGAACATTCCAGCAGCCTGTAAGGAAGCGGGCCTCTCAAAGCTCTCAAATGTTCTGTTCTAGAAACCAAACTGATTGCACTGTTCAAGGCTAGCAGGACTCCTGTCCCCCAGCATCTGAAGTTTTTCTGAGGTTTAGTTTGCTTGACCTAACTGTTTTTGGAAAACGACATTTCTGCTTTTCACACGGTTTTGTTTTCTTAATCTTGTACGGTAGAAACATCATGAATAATTAATGAGTGTTTTTATTGTATTTCATGAAACTATAATGATGGGAAGTTTATTGTCGGAGACGAATAATGTGGTTTATTAGTTGGACTGTTCTTTTGTAAACTCAGTTGTCTGCTCTTCAATGTTTAATGAGCTTTCCTGTGACGAAGGACTCCATTAGGTATTTAAAGACATTTGTTTTGGGGGCTGGAGAGATGGCTCAGTTGTTAAGAGTGGGTTGCTACTCTCACAGAGGACCTGAGTTAGGTTATAGTAACCTACATCCTGCAATCACCTGTACCTCTAGCTTCAGGGGATCATATGACCTCTTCTGGCCTCTGTGAGTATTGCACTCACCTGCACATACACCCACATTCAGACACTCATGTACACATAAGTAAAAATAAAATAAAACATACATATAAAAGAAGAAAATTTGTGTTGGCCTTTGCCTAAGCAAAAATGAAGAAATGATTTGGGTATTTGTCTTCTGTGATTGATGTGCTTGATGACTATGTTCATTAAAGAAAAGACAAATCAACCTTTGTCAGGCTGTAGGGTCATAGGTATTGGGAATCAAGGGAAGATTGTCTTGCGTTTGTATACGTTTGTAACATTCAATTTGATATTACTAAGTAGTTGATTCTGACTTCAGGTTAACCTTGGAACTCATACAATAGGAGAGAGGGGGCAAAATGAAGCTGAGAGTACTTTCTAGCTATGAATATTTTGATTTTTTTATTGAAGTAAAGCTCTCTGTCTCTCTGTCTCTGTCTCTGTCTGTCTGTCTGTCTGTCTGTCTGTCTCTCTCTCTCTCTCTGTGTGTGTGTGTGTGTGTGTGTGTGTGTGTGTGTGTGTGTGTGTGTGTGTGCATGTTCATCCAAGTGGAAGCCAAAGGTTGCTATGGAATGCCTTCTTTGGCCACTCTCAACCATTGATTTTGTGCAGGGTGTCTTACCAGCTCAGCTAGACTGACTCACCAGTGCTCTTGGCCAGTGATCCCAGGATCCCTTTGCCTCTTTTCTCTGGCAGTGTGGGTCTGGTGAGTTCTGGGGGATGGATCTCAGGTTCTCATGTTTGCCGAGCAAGAATTTTAATGACTGAACCATCTCTCCACCCTTTTGTGCTGGATATTTTGAATTCATGTATGCATATACATCTAATACTGTTTGGGGGACTTTTTTCTTGACCTTGCTTTTAAACATGGCATCTTGTCTTAGTTTCATATCCTGTTGCTGTGATAAAATAATCTAGGAAAGTCAATTTAGCATAGAAAGAGGGTTTTGGTTTGTAGTTCCAGGTTATAGTTTATTTCCATGAAATCAAGATGGCAGGAACTTGAAGCAACTGGTTACATTATGGCCACAGTGAAGAGCAGAGAGCAAAGAATTGATGCATTCATGCTAGCGCTCAGCGAATCTTCTCCATTCTAACACAGTCCAGCATCTCCTGCCTAGGGAATATCACCACTCATGGGGCACTACTTAATATAAACTCAAACAGACTATGTCCACAGGCCAACATGGTATAGAACTGATACTCCTTCCCAGGCAATTCTAGATTTACTTATTATATGTATTTATGATGAGTATCCTGTCTACATATATGTATGCACACTACATGTTCCTAGTGCCTGCGAAAGAAGATGATTTCAGAGCCTCTGGAATTGAAGTTAGAGACAGTTACGAGGCACCATGTGGCCCTGAACTGAACCCAGGTCCTCTGCAAGAACAAAAACACTCTTAACTCTGTAGCCCCTATACAAATCTTTCTGAGGGAATATATAAAGGCCAACGTCACATTTTGTGATTTGTGTCTAATACTCCATGGGACACAATTTCTACAACTGTGGCTATACTGAGGGCCATTCAAAAAGTGTTCAGTGTCATATTGTTACAGGCAGTATTGTAAAGGGCACAATTTCAAACAAACTTGTCACCTTCTATTCATAAGGTAGATCCTAAAAGTGACTGCTGAAGGAATAATAACATTGATTTTAAATTTCCATAGGTGAGAACTAACTAATTTCTGCAAAATGTAAATTTCACTTTTTTTATGACATTGAGAAGTTTATTATATGAGCATGGGGAGAGAAGAAAAGGAGGGCGTAGAGTGAGAGAGAAAGACAAAAGGAGGGAGAGCAAGAGAGAGTGAGGGAGAGGTGGGAAGAGAAGAGGTTTATTATTTGAGCATGGGGAGAGGAGAAAAAGAGGGCAGATAGTCAGAGACAGAGAGAGGAATAGAAACAAGAAAGAGAAAATTTTTCTTTTCTAATGGTGCAAGAGATTGCCTGTTACCCCACACTCATCAATAGTATCTGAATATTAATACTGCTTTATCATTTTAGTGCCTCTATTAAATAAAAGACGTGACTTTTTGATGGTGAAAAGCATATATTTTCCAGTATGATGGGCTATGTTTCTTCACCCAGTTTTGTGGTGGGGTCTGTTTCTTCATGTTACTTGAAAGAGTTAGCTTTACAATTGGTCTTATTTTTTCAAAGAAATATTTTGTTGTTTTGTTTTAGGTTGGTTCATAGTTTTGGCTTAAAATGTTATTGGCTTTATATAAATTGTATACAATTTTCTCTTTATGGCTTTGGAGTTCAGTAGTTTCTTTACTCTGGATTTACAAAAAACACAGTTTAACACAGTCTCACAAAACACTCTTGATTTTCTGTGTTTGTGGTGTTTGTTTTGTTTTTTAAGATTTAATTCATTTTATTTTATGTATATTGGTATTTTGCCTGCATATATGTCTATAAGTCAGTGACCATGGAGGCCAGAAGAGGACATCTACTCCCAATAACTGGGGTTAGTGATGGCTGTGAGCTCATGTGGGTGCTGGGAGCCAAACCCAGGCCCTCCCGAAGAGCAAGCAGCCCGGGACTGTAAACTTCTTCTCAGTCATCTCTCTAGACTTTGTTATTTTTTTAAAAGACTTCATTATTTGTTTTACAAATCTTTCAAAGATGTAGGTTTATGTACTGTGTGAGATAGTGCTGTACAGGACTTCTGCCATCAGCAAAGCAGTGATATATCTTACTGAATTATAGAGTTTGTTAATTAATCTCTAGTTTTTTTTTTTATCATCCTAAGTGTTAATTTTAGCAAACTTTTATTAAAATCACCTTAACCAAGCTCACAAATCTGATTTTAGACTTTCTATTCTGTTCCAGCAATTTATTTGTCCTTGTTATAGTACTGAGAACCTTAATGTTTGGGTTCTGATATTTTAAATAGTGTTTTAATATCTTGAAGCAGAGCGCTTCCTTAGGGGCCTTGGGAATGAATGTTTTTGCATATTCATTCTTTCATATGAAATTTACAGTGATTTTTGCCTACAGCCCTCACTTGCCCAATAATCTTTTTGCACTCAGATTTTATTTTTGCATATATATATATATTTTTTCCCTTTCCTTTTTTTCCCTTTAGGGAACTTTTCATGTTTTCTGGATGACCACATTCACAGACTTTTCCTGTGACTCCTCTGTCTCATGGCCATAAAAGATGATTGCTCATTCTCTATGCATAGGGTCCAAAAGTACCACCAACCACCCCTCACCCCCTACCCCCCACAAATTCATATAAAAATGCTTTGTCTTATTTAGAATCCTGGTTTCAGAAAATATGTTCTCCATAAACAAAACATAGATGTTATTTCAGGAAAGAAATTTTATTTACTTCATGCCATTGTTCTGTATTCATTGTTCTGTCAGGGACCGCTTCACCGTTAGTCATCTTTGCTTGCCAGTTGTGGCTTTGCCTTCTTTGCATAGGACTTCAGTGTCCCTTGTGTTGGCAGCTTAGAATGTTTGCTTTGTGGTCAGAGTCCCTTTTCTCTGACGAGTCCATGTGTTGCTTCCCTATTTAAATACATACTATTTTTTTTAAGTTGTGTGTGTGTGTGTGTGTGTGTGTGTGTGTGTGTGTGTCTGTCTGTCTGTGTGTAAGTTTGTGCACAGGATTGAAGTACCCAGTACCAAGCAGATAGGAACTTGGATCCTCTGGAGCTTCAGTAACTAGCAGTTGTGAGCTGCCCAACATGGGTGCTGGGAACTGATCTTGGGTTCTCTCTTTCCTAACTACTTAACCATTTCGACTCAACAAACAGCTTTTGGCTTAAGCAAGTCAAAAATCACTGGAAACCATATTCTCCAATTACCAACACCATGAACTCTACGCAGATGCCTATCAGATACCCAAGTGCTGTACTTCAAAACAGTTCCCTTGTGTTTCAAAAATTGCCCTTTTCCCCTTCCTTACCTGTGCAATGGTTTTTGAGGTGTAAATAGAAAACTCCTGGGGTCACTCAGGGTTGCCTAGTTTAATCTTCCAATAAGGAGCTATTAGGAGCTAAGGATGGTGCCCAGCCATGTGTGTGGAGGAGAGTCTCAGTGAGAAACAGGCCATTCTATCTTTACATGGAAGCTCCCCTTCTCTAGGCAGCCCATCTAATCCAGGGATGTCCAACCTTCTGGCTTCCTGAGCTTTTGTCTCAGAGTTTTTTTTCTTCTTCCCATTGCTCTGATAAAATACTCCAATGAAAAGAAACTCAAAGGAGAAAAGCTGTGTTCAAGAGTGAAGTCCATCATGGCAGAGGCATCATGGCTGCAGGAATATGAAGGAGCTGGTGACACCACAGCCACAGTTAGGAACAGAGAGGGATGGATGCTTGCTGCTGCTCAGCTCCCCTTCTCCACTTTACTGCTCAGGGTTCCAGCCAGCAGAGGGATGGTGCCACTCAGGGGTCATCCCACCTCAGTTAGTGTGGTCAAGTAAACCCCCCATGGTCATGCCTGGAGGCCTGTCTCCAAGTAACTATGTCCTGTAAGGTTGACAATTAACTTACCCATCAGTCTCCTGTGGAGATTCCCTTTGATGGCCTCCTGGACTCTGGACCAATGTCTCACCTAGAAGAAGCTCATTATACTCATTATACTCTGCCGTGCTGTTTTCTTTGTCAAAACACTTCGAGGAATGTTTCCCTCCTTTTAACAATGTCAGATATTTGATGGAGGCTTCTCTCTCTTCTTCACGTTTAAACCAACTCTGAACATGTTACTTCCCTGCCTCAGAGGCAAGAGAGGTTTTACAGGAGTGAGGATGGTGTGTGGGTGCACGTGGGTGCAAATTCCTGTGGAACCAAAGGTTAGCCTTAGATATCATTGCTCAGTCACCAACCACCTTGAGTTCTGAGGCAGGATCTTTCATGGGTTTTTAGCTTCCTGATTTGGTCAGGCTAGCTGGCCAGGTGGTTCCAAGGATCTGCCTGTCTCTTCCTCTCAAGGCCTGGGAGGCTAAGCATGCAACTCCACACCTGGATTTTTTTACATGGTTTATTGGGATCAGTGTCAGGTCCTGATGCTTATACAGTTAGCATTCTACTACCTGAGGCCTCTCCCCAGTCCCCTGGTGACTGTAATTAAGAGGTCTGGGGAGGCCTGGCATGTATACTTCTAGCACTCCAGATCCTACAGGGCAGTCTCAGAGGGACATGGCTTGAAGATGGACTCAGCTGTTCGTCACTTTTGTGTTGGGCTTTCTGAATGTTCCAGTCCAAAAATTAAATCTCTACATCTGTTTTGATTTCTATATCAAAAATAAAACCTTGGGCTGGCAAGATGGCTCAGCGTGTCAAGATGTCGCCACCAAGCATGATAAATTGAGTTTGAGCCCAGGGTCCTGCAGAATAGAAAGAGAGAACTGACTCTGTAAGCTGTCCTCTGATCTCTTTGTGGACACATATGGACAGGCAGATGGACACATGGGGGCGCGCGCGCGCACACACACACACACACACACACACACACACACACACACACACACAGACTAAATAAAGACATGAAATCTTTTTTTTAAATTATATTATTTATTAAACCTGCCTTTAAATAATGTTTGTTTCAAAGATTCAACTGAGTCTTAAAGAATCTGAAACTTTTAGCTCTGAAAAGTTAGAAAAAACTGGATCTAGAATGGAGAGTCAGAGGTAGGTCCCAGAACACTGGCATACAAGTAAATTGACTTTGGTTTAATGTTCTGTTTTACAACTCATCTTATGATTCCTTGTTAAAGTCCAGATTCCTCCTTTTATTCTGTAAACATAGGAATACAAGAGATACAAGGGACACATTTCACATATTCAAAAGGAAAGGTTCATCAAGATTAAAATCTGGGAATGTTAATAACCTTTGCAGTTATTCTTAATAGGCCGATGCATGCAGTTACCAGTTACATTATGCACAGAGCTTGGACATGTACCACACAGGGGCTAAAATCTGCCAAGACTGCATATGAGAGAGAG
>OU015747.1:83667587-83679242 GCA_907169655.1 Acomys percivali | reverse complement strand
AGAGAGAGAGAGAGAGAGAGAGAGAGAGAGAGAGAGAGAGAGAGAGAAATATGTAGCTACCATCAGTACCTATGAAGGAATGGTCTTAAGCCCCCAATGACACCTGAATCCCAGAGTGCACAAGTCACTTACATATAATTGCAGATAACTTGTGCATGGCCTCCTAAATGCTCTTAATTACCCATAATACCTAGCGCAATGCTGTCTAAATAACTGTTACAGTGAATTGCTTAGCAAATAAGAGTGAGGAAAGCAATCTTGACGTGTTTAGTATAGACATAACTTTTCTCTGAGTATTTTCATTTTTAAATATTACATGTATGTATTTGTTCATGTGAATGAAGTCACCCACAAAGACCAAAGGCCCTGGCCCTCCTGGAGCTGGGGTTCCAGACATTTATGATCCACGCAATACATGTGCAGGGAATGTCTCTTCAAGAGAAGCACCTGCTCTTAACTGCTGAACCATCTCTCCAGACCTGTCTGGATGTTTTTAATCAGCAGCAGTTGTAACACCTACTTATTCAGAGGGCTATCGGCAAGAAAAGCCAAGAAACAGAGTAGGGAGTTAGGTCAGAGGTGGTAGCAAACACAGATATGGCCCTTGGGATCCATGCCCCAAACTGAAAAAAAAAGAAAACAAAACACAATCACTGCCAATCAAACTCTACTAAGAGGGCAGTGAGATTTGATCCATTGTTCTGTGGTGTTCCACACTGCTAAGAGGACAACCGGGGCTTCTACTTACCCCTCTAATAGGCATGCCTTTAGTCAAGTCTTTGCCCATCTCTCAACAATGAGATGAAGGAAGACATATTAGTTGACCAGACCCTAGCCATAGTCTTGAGGAAACTGCAGTCCTACTCATATCGCTTATGTTTTCTGGGGTTTCTTTTTTTTTCTTTTTATTAATTTATTCTTGTTACATCTCAATGGTTATCCCATCCCTTGTATCCTCCCATTCTTCCCTCCCTCCCATTTTCCCCTTATTCCCTTCCCCTATAATGAAGGATATAAACAGCCTGTGACACCTACAAGCTTAGGAGGAATGGCAGGTGGCACCGATACATTCTTAGACTGTTCCCACCACAATACTGGCTTGTTCCCTCTGGCCTTTTCTTTCTAAACATGTATAAAACCAAGCTCCCTTGTATTTGCATTCAAAATACTTATTTTTAATTCCAGCTCAGTGCTAAATTTTCCCTCTGTGATTTCAAACTGACCAAGCACTTGCACTTCAGGTGTAACACTCTCTGTAGTTCATGCTGTTTTGCACACCACGCATACTTTATTAGTTATGCTCTTGGTTGCCTCATTTCTTTTTTGTCTTAAACACTTGCTTTTTTTTTTTTCTTTTTTTGTAAATTTATTTATTGGTTGCCTCATTTTTGACACAGATTTCAAAACAGCCAGTGGAAGATCTTGAGGGACATTCATTCACACACTGAACTCTGCCCAAAAGTCCCAAGCTCAGCTTGTTAAGCATGAGGTGCACTTACTGCCTGGGGTGGAGGGGTGTGCTCAGTGGGGTTCAGTGTCTTCTCCACTAAGGCACCCCTCCACCATGGTACCCATCTTCCCTGGCTTGCCTAATTGTTTTGAATGCTGTGGTAAATGGATTATTCTTAAATGGAATCCCGGGCAAATCTGGTTTGGACTGGAAATCACTCAAGGATTTAAAAGAAGTCAACAGAAGGGACTAGGATTAGTATGTTTGTTCTGATTTCAAACTGTGTACAGATAAGCTCCCCATCCCCCACCCCCTGAGAGAAAGCAGCACAGTTATCCCAACAGCAAACATTTCTGTGTTTCTAGGAAAACTTGAAATATCTTCTTCCCCTATGGGCGGCCCAACACAAGAGCCTCCGTCCATGCGAGTTCAGGCTGGAGCTCCCAGAGCCCTTAGTTCATCTGGCAGGTGAACATCCTTTCTTGCGCCTACCTCTTCGTGCGTCACACAAGTCGCCAGACTTTACCTCTTTGGCAAGATAGATGAGGCTACAGTGAGCAGTAGGATCCAAACAAAACTTCTCAGTTGAGCCAGTGTTCTCCATGGCAACCCAGGAATCTCAACATTGTCGAAAGCTTAATAGCTATCAAAGACTGCAGTATGAAGAAAGATGAAATGACGGAAATTTCAGGAAAATGGGTGGAACTGGAAATTCTTGTACCAAGTGAGGTGACTCGGGTGCAGAAACAAGAGCAGTGCATTTCCTCTGCCATATGTGGATCGGAGTGTCAGTGTAGGGAAACTAGAAATGGGCCCATGAGAGCGGGAAGAAGAGGCTGGATGAGAGAAGAGTGGGGAGGGTAATTGAACACACATGATCTAAAAGTAGAAGGGGAAATACTGGTGACAGAAAGGGAGAAGCTGGGATGGAGGCAGTGAGAGGGGGACATGAGGCGTGGGTGGGTCAGAGAAAACTAAGTCTATGTAAAAACAACAACATAAAGAAACCTTCTACATTGCAAACTATTAAAAAAATAAAATGCATTTAAAACACACTGCACCAATGACAAACATCCTCCCTCGGATGGGAGACAAAAGGGTTCTGTTTGCCAGATCCTAGGAACATGGCGCATTAGAGCCTCAGTTGAAGCCTCTTTGCTTCAGTAGGACCTAATTCTACGGCCAGGGTTCTTTGTGGTTTAAATTGTGGAACCAAGGCCTTCTTTTCCCGAGGCTGAGTGGGAACTGCAATTATGGTCCAGAAAGCTATGCCATGCCTGTGCTCTCACCCTGTGCGGAGCAACTTCATCTTTCACTTCTGTCACTAGTCGCGAAACTCCTTTTCCTTAAACCTTTTTTTTGCTGTCACCTACTCTTGCGCTCTCTCTCTCTCTCTCTCTCTCTCTCTCTCTCTCTCTCTCTCTCTCTCTCTCTCTCCATTATTCCTTCCTCCTTTCTCCCTCTCTCTTCCCTTTCCCATATAACCCTTTTTCTTGTTCCTTTTTGTTTGTTTGTTTGTTTGCTTATAGCAAACTGAAACCACAGAATGAATGAATGAAGCTGATCTACCATGGCCAGAGCTCTGGGTGTGCAACTCTTCCTGCCTCCTTTTTTTTCCCCTCCCACATTAGAAATTTTAGGTCCTATCTCACCCACTTGATTTTATTAGAGTGAAACCAGTGCCTCACTTGAAAGAGAATCAGAGTTTATTCTTGAGACAAATATGAGTGACGATGCATGGTGGCCAATTTTTTATGTCAATTTGACATAAGCTAGAATTATCTGAGAGGAAAGGACCTTTACTGAGAAAATTTGTCCATAAGCTTGGGTTGGAGGCAAGCCTACAGGACATTTTTTAGTGATTGATGGGGGGGTGTCCAGCTCACTGTGTGCAATGCCACCCCTGGGCTGGTGGTCCTGGGTTCTATAAGAAAGCTGAACAAGCCATGAGGAGCAACCCAGTAAGCAGTACCATCCATGGCCACTGCATAAACCCCTGTCTCCAGGTTCCTGCCCTGTTTGAATTCTTATCCTGGCTTCCTTCTGGGATTGCTTATGATGTGAAAGTAGAAGCCGAATAAACTCTTTGCTCCCAAAGTTGCTGTTGGTCATGGTGTTTCATGACCACAACATAAACCCTAAATAAGGTATCATGGTTGGAGTACAGGGACCGGGCCCCAAATAACGCAGGTCGGCCTGGTAATAGTTTTTAACCAGTGTTTATAGTAACAAGATAAAAGAAATCCATAAAACAGGTAACTTTTCAGGTACATCAGCGGGACTACCAGGTAGCTAGCAAAGCAGGAAGATTTCTGACTGAGGCCTCATGTTATATGACAGCATGGTTAACCTCTGGGTCTGTGGAAGACAGGGGCACATTAGTGCATTGCAGAAGGTTTCAGTGATGCTAGGCCAGACACAGAGGACACAGTTGGGATGTTACAAGTCTGGAACCAAACTGTCTCCCAACTGTTCGCTTTTCCAGGCATTCACATTGATTAGCCTTGTGGCATCTTTAACACAGGTGTGGCCTTCTCCTTTCTGGAGACTTCATAATTCCAGTGCCTCCTGCAGGGGACTAGTTCTCAAGAACAACCCCACTTCCATTCATTTCTGCATATCTGTTCTCACTCTCATGGCTTTCTAAAAGCATTCTTAAAGGCACGTCAGTGTGACCCTGTCCTTTTAGAGATGATCCACGTGGTTAAAGAAAAAAAAATTGTCCTTTTTCATCACATCACCATCTCCGTTGATTCTCAAGTCAAAGTGTCTGAGAGCCCTTCTGCTTCCCAGGTGGCTGCTGGTTTCTTGATGAAAACTAGACCATGTAACTTCACAAGGTCTCAGCATCAGGGAAACTGATGGGCCAGAGCTCCATAGATGGTGCTTCATGAAAGGGCTTTGACTTAGGAGAAATATGGATGCTGTTCTCCCAATTTTTTTGAATGTCATCAAAGGACTCCTCACTGAGTCCCAACCTGATGCTGAAGGCCTGGCAAGGTCCTAGAGTGCTGCTGGTCCTCAGTCCATGTTGGAAGCCACAAGAAACTGGATTCTGGTATTAGTGAAGGAGAGCAGTAACAGTGGAAGCAACAGCAGAGTGGATGGACTTGCCTACGAGAAGTGACATCGGGAAGGCAAAAAGCAAAGTTTCTCCCTCTGACTTCTCATTATCTTGGTTGCCATGAAAACATGTACATTCTTACTTGCTTGGGGTGATAACTTGATCAAGAAAACCCCTTAAAGGAGTGCCCAGCAGCCTCACTCTTACTTGGGTCTAGATCCCATCAAGTTGACAGGCAAGATTAACCACCATACTTGTGCTTCGTACTGTGCCAAGGAAAAACTTCTTAAGGCAGCACCAGCTACTCATTCACTCATTCACACTCCTGCAGCCAGCACTGTGGCAGGAGCGGTACATGTTCCGACTCTGCGGCAGTTGCTGAGGTCCCAGTGCCAAGAAACAGACCCAACTTGTCTCCTACAGTAGCAATCATAGTAGCAAAGATCCAGGGCTGTTAAGACAAGAGATAGCAGTGGCAGGCAGAGAGGAAGACAGGACCACTGAGGCTGGAAAGCAATCAGATGCCAGGATGAGCGGACTCTTGCAACCCAGAACAAAAAGGACATTTGTAAGAGATGAATTCCGAAGAGTAAATTCTTGCTGTTCACAGCTTCTGGTTCTGCAGATTTGCCTATGTGCCTTTCCTCTCATCCTCTCTCTTCCCCCCACCCTCTCCCCATATGCTTTCCTTCTTGGATACAGTCTTAGTATGTGCCAGTGTGCCAAGGTTGGTCTTGAACTTCCCAGTATCTTACAAGCCAGGAATCCCAGCAAACTGATTCCTTCTAAGCCTATGGTGGAATGGCTCAGGAGTCCCAGGTCCTGGAGCAGTGGGTAGTCCCAGGCACTTGTACCTTCTGAGCTGACATCTAAAGGCCACGGATGAAGGGGCACAGGCTAGTAAGTGGATGAAGGAGAGGCTCTATGCCTTGGGAGCTTACCCCTGACCTGGGAGACTCCCAACCCTGCTTTGACCAAGGATGAGGGGATGTAGCCTTTGAGAGTCACTCTGACATAGTTCAAGTTTACCACTTGCAGGGGTGGGGCATGGCCTGGAGGTGCTATTTTGAGGTGTGGGACCACTTCAGACAGCAGGAGTCATGGTTTGGCCCCATCTTGTAATCTGGAAGTGATGGTTAGTTACTATAGTCAGGAATTTATTACTCCAACATTGTCCAACGTTGGATTAAGACTTGAACCAGTAGAAAACAAAAAACCAAAATTTAACTATCGCTCTGTACAAAGTCTAGGAATAACAAATAGGAGAAGCATACATTTGTCTTTCCAAGACCAATTTAATTATTTTACTGTGATTATCTCTAGACACTCCAGTTTTCCTGCAAATGACACAACGACATGACTTCAGTCCTTACAGCTGAAAATATTCCGCTGTGCAAGGAAAATATAGGCAGTAAATTTAGAATCCCTACCCAGACTAGCCAATGGACAGGACATTCTCCACCGTTAAGTGGAGAAAGAGATCTGACTTTCACACAAACTCTGGTGCCCCATATTTGACCATGTCCCTTGGATGGGGAGGCCTGGTGGCACTCAGAGGAAGGATAATAGACTCGATATCCTATGAGCATATACAGGGGGAGGAGGTCCCCCTCAGTCACAGACATAGGGGAGGGGAGTAGGGGGTAAGCAGGAGGGAGGGAGGAATGGGAGGATACAAGGGATGGGCTAACAATTGAGATGTAATATGAATAAAATAATATAAAAAAATAAAAATTAAAAAAAGAAAATATTTTGCTGTGTCCAAAGCATAATTTCCTTATCTTTTCCTCTGCTGCTGAACATCCAAGACAACATACAAAGATCCTCAAATTGGAAGGAGCAACAACCAATTCTGAGATAGACACACATGTTGGCATAACACACATCAAGTGGTATAGGTTCTCTGCTTATGCCAGAGCTGTCTTCTTTTTGCTGTGCCTATGTGTGTTTTCTGGATATGTGCAGCCTAGCTTCAGACTCTCATTCTTTTCAACACTTCCAAAAGCAGTGTTCCTCTTGCTTCGTTCCAGGTATATGTTCAGGTGGGCTGGAAGGCAGGATCTAACTTTACACAACTTACATCCCCCAGAGCCATAAGGAAAACAGACATGCAAAGAGCTGAGGTACTGCGCCTAAGGAAAGTGGGTATAGGAGAGGGGAGGGACACAGACCATAACTGACTGAGGGCCAGTGGCTGAGGCCCATCCTAGACCAGTCAGCATCAGACTTGTGCTCGCCCGCCCTCCCCTCTCTCTCTCTGTCTCTGCCTGTCTATGTCTCTCCCTCTGTCTCTCTCTGTCTCTGCCTGTCTATCTCTCTCTCTGTCTCTCTCTGTCTCTCTGTCTCTCTCCCTACACACATAACTTCAGATCAGTTGTGGAACCCTACTGACTGCTCAGGCAAATAGCACGGGTCAGTAAGGAATTCGCTGTGTTTGTGATCAGAGCTCTTATCAGCCTGGGCTTCTTACAGTTACATCAATGCATGGGCTTTCCTGAAAAGTCTCAGACAGGTCACGTGGCCGTGCAATGGAGTCATTTGAATTTGGATGGAGAGTCTTACTTTAAACACTAGGCAGCCATGGTTTTACGAACTCAATAAAACATTGGTGGCTAGACTAAATACAGTCACCACCACATACGAGAATTTTAACAGCAGGTGGTAGTGAGTAAGTGCCACAGGCTGCTTACTGTACTCTTATGAGGTACTAGCTAAGGTAAATTTAAGTCAGTTTCTGTGTGTTTTTTTTTAATACTATGGAAATACAATTGTAATCAGTGGTATGTGTGGTATTTTAATTATTCATTAATTATTTCCTTTATAAAAATGAATACTTTAGCCTTAATGGAGTTACATTGACATAATTCTTTTAGGAATGAGTTTTTCCATTTGGCCTTATTATTTATTCCTCTGCAGGCTCCAGGGGAAAACCCTTGCTGCCCCCTTCAGCTTCATTTTGGTGGCCTCAGACATTGCTTAGCTTGTAGATAATCACCATCTCTATTTCATGTCTTCCTCCTTTTCTCTCTCCGTCCTCTCCTATCTGCCTCTGTCCTCTTGGAATCATCCTTTAAAAGTATTGGCTTGTGCGCATGCACAAGCTCACACACACACACACACACACACACAGAGTATATGTTTTTGTGTTTGAGCAGGTAAACACTAGTTTAAGAACTCTGATCCACTGAGATGGCTCAGTGGCTAAAAGAACTTGCCATCAGGTTTATAACTGAACTCAAGCTTTAGGACTCACATGGTGGACCGAGAGAACCATCATTTTTTACAAGTTGTTTTCTGGTACACATGCGCGCGCGCGCGCACACACACACACACACACACACACAAACACACACACACACACACACACACACACGCACACACACACAAACTATGGCATGCACTCTCCCTCTAATTACTGTATTTATTTTTTAAAATTAAGAATATAGAACAAGAAAGATTAAAATTAAAAATGGAAAGACTTTTGTTGGCTAAAAATGTGTTTGTGTCGACATAAAGTATTAGAGACCAGCTTTATATATTTACGTAGCAATTTAATAGGAGACAAAAATGTGGTCAGTATCAATGGGGCTTTTCTGCATTAACCTGGCATTGCTTCGTGTGTAAACTGACCAGTTTTCACAGTTACTTAGGTCTATTTAAGTTGGGAGGACTTCTGACAACCCCCCTGAATCCATCCATTTTCATTAATCTTAATACACAAAAGTCTATCTATACTGCTCTGTGAGGTAAGGAACAGAGCCCACACCCATTACTTGAAAACGTGGTGAGTAAATGGAGCCAATTCTCCGGCATATATTTCTAAATATTATTGCAGGTTTCACAACTGCCCCTTTTAATAATGTGCTAACGTGGTTTCCTTTCAATGGAAACATGAGGAGAAAAACTTGAAAGCTTTATATAAAATGCTGAAGAGAAAAGCCTTGGTTAGCCTTTCCCATTTTGAATTCTTACCTGTCAGTAGATACAAAATCTTGTTTGTTTGTGTGTGCATATTCGTGTCTCTGTGTGTGTGTGTCTTTTAATGTGAGTGTGCATGCACTTGTGCCTGTGAGTACATGTGCAAGTGTGAGGCTAGAGGTTGATGATGTCTGGTGTCTCATCCTCACCGTCATTTGGTGGCAAGGTTTCTCGCTGAGCCCTGGCCTCCTCTAATTGGTTATCCTGGCTGGCCAATGAGTTCCAGGAATCTGCCTGCCTCTGCTCCCCTGCTTCCAGTCCTGGGTTTTCAGACATGCACTATTATGCACCACTTTTCTGTAGGTGCTGGACATCAAACTCAGGCCCTCATGCTTGCACAGACACCGCTCTGACACACCTCTCTTCCCTGCACATGTACAGAAGAATCCTGAACTCTCCAGCTGCATCCAGACACATCCCCTATGACCTGTAGTGAGAGCAATCTCTTATGCTTTGCTTTTTACCGAGTCTCCTGGAGATGGAGTTGAACCTTCTCTGGTTGCTAGAGCTCCCCACAACCCAGGTAGTTCCCTCTCCCCTGAAGACAGCAGGCCTTCCTTGTTCCTGTCTTCCAGATCATCTCCGGCCTTTCCTGTAGCATTTATTACAAAGCTGTGACTGTAGGAAGTAGAAACTTACCCCACTAGCTCAAATCCATAAGGAGGGCACGTTGTCCCCAGGCTCCAGGGCTCCCCCATAGTCAGTGGGTGAGAGGTGCCATTTGGTAACTGATCAGGCCATCTCTGGTGTCACTTCTCTATCTTTAGCATCGGTTCCTTTATCTTTTCATCATTCCTTTTTCCCTTTCCCTGCCTCCATTGCCTTCTAAAAGCAGCATCTCCACTGATCTGCTGTGACTTGCTTCTGAAATATTCCCCATGGGCTCATGTTTTGAATGCTCAGCTTATGGTACTGTTTTGAAGGTCTTAGAGTTTGGGGGACCTGGAGGCTGGTCTTTAGCTATTAAGAGTGGACCTTTGAAGGTTAAGCCCACCCTTGTTCCAGTCCTGTTGTTTTCTGGTCCACCTTGCTATACCAAGCCTCTCGAGCACACAGTGGCCACATCTTTTCCACCGTAACGGCTGAGATCCCTCTGAAACCATGAGACACAACGAACTCGTGCCTGCTGGGTATTTCAGTCACATCACTAGGAGAGTAACGAGTGCTTTGTATTAGCTAATTTTCATGGTACCTGATGAGAATCAATTTGGGGGAGGAAGGGTTTGTTTTGGACGCAGGCTGAAGGGCTCCATTCATTCACAGTGGCAAAACCATGGCAATCAGAGCAGGCCTTCTCAGTCAGGAAACAGGGAGTGAACAGCAAGGGAGGCTAGGTTATCAGACCTCACGGCCTTTCCCCCAGGGACCCACTTCCTCCAATGAAGTGTCATCACTCCGAGGCATCAGCATCAAATAGAGCCGTGACCCGGGTGTATCTGCACGAGGGACACTTTTACAGGCAAAGCATAAGCATATCTGTGATGCCATTTACAGCACCAGCGACTTAATCTTTCACCCACACCCTCATCTTCTCTGTTGTCCACTGACTAGCTGGCTAGGGTGGAAGCAGGTGTTCAAAGCCTATTGACTTGTGGGGTGTCAGTGGTGGGGTGGTCGGTCCCCTCTCTCCTGCTTCTCTAAGTGATGAGCGTGGATTGCTTTTTCATGTACAGCTGACCTCTCACTTACCCTCCATCTTCCAGACCTGGCTCCTAGTCACTCCCTAAGTGATTCTCGAAAGACAGTAATGGTTTTGCCTCCTTTAGAATACTAATTCTTGCTGGCTTTAGTGATCCTCAGCCGGGACAAGCTTTAGTCTAAAATAGACAAACATGGGTGATGGAGTGGCCCAAGTTCAATTCCCCACACCCATATGGTGGCTCATAACCATTGAGCACTGGGGATCTGGGGCACTCTTCTGACCTCTACAGGCACTTGCATGTTCATGCCTATACATACAGACACACATGCAGACACAGAAATAAAAATAAAATCTTTAAAATAGACAAATGTGTCTACTTGTGCTCTCTAGGATTTTTAAAATACACCCATACTACTTTTAGTGTGATATTGTTCATCAGGTGATTATTTTCTATTGGGATGAATCTGGTGATTCAACAGCAAACTGCATGCATGTGTGTGTACATGTTCTGTTCACCTGTGTGCATGTGTGTATGCAGGTGCATGCACTATCCCTGCTTACATGTGTCACCGAAGCTGCGAGTGAAGCAGAGAGGAACAAAGCTTGTAAACGTGAGATAGGCTTAGCATTGCCACATGCCCTGAGATTCCAGCCTACAACAGAAGAAAATGAAATCCCTGCTGTGCAGAACACAGTGAAGAATAAATGGGTAAAGAATCCTCTGGAAGGCAAGGCAGACCCTTGACAGACACAGATCACTAACAGTCGAGCACTGCTTGTGGCAGACCACAGTAGGTCTGACCTCTTTTTGACTTAGGACAACCAGGTACAAAAAAACCAAATTTATTTCCTAATTCCATTTCCAAAATAATACTTCAGTGTATGTTTGTGGTAGTGGTAGTGTGTGTGTGTGTGTGTGTGTGTGTGTGTGTGGTGTGTATGTATGTGTGGTATGTGTATTTTGTGTGTATATGTGTGGTGTTTGTATATGTAATATGTATATGTGTGTGGTATGGTGTATATTGTAATATTGTATATGTATATGTGTGGTGTTTGTGTACATAGTGTGTTTGTGTGTATGTGCATGTGTGTGTGTGTGTGTGTGTGTGTGTGAGAGAGAGAGAGAGAGAGAGAGAGAGAGAGAGAGAGAGAGAGAGAGAGAGAGAGAGAGAATATGTGTGGTATGATGTGTATGTGTGCATCTGTGGTACAGTGTGTATGTTTGCACCTGCAGTATAGTGTGTGTGTGTGTGTGCATATGTGATATGGTATGGTGTGTATGTATGCATTTGTGGTATGGGGTGTATGTACGTGTATGTGTGAGCATGTGTAGTATGGTGTGTATGTGTGCATCTGTAGTATGGTGTATATGTTTGCATCTGTAGTATGGTGTGTGCCTGTGTGCGTTTGTGTGTGTGTGTGTGTGTGTGTGTGTGTGAGCATGTGTGATATGGTGTGGTGTGTATGTGTATATCTGTGGTATGGTGTGTACGTGTGTGTGTGTGTGTGTGTGTGTGTGTG
>OU015747.1:83643714-83667487 GCA_907169655.1 Acomys percivali | reverse complement strand
CTGTGGTATGGTGTGTACGTGTGTGTGTGTGTGTGTGTGTGTGTGTGAGAGAGAGAGAGAGAGAGAGAGAGAGAGAGAGAGAGAGAGAGAGACACCATGTGTGCTATGGTGTGATGTGTATGTGTGTATCTGTGGTATGGTGTGTACGTTTGCATCTGTAGTATGGTGTGAGTGTGTGTGTATGTGTGTCTGTGTGTGCATGTGTGATATGGTGTGGTGGTGTGCATCTGTGGTATGGTGTGTATGGTTACATCTGTAGTATGGTGTGTGTGTGTGTGTGTGTGTGTGTGTGTGTGTGTTTATGTGTGAGTCAGAAGGCATAGGGATGTCACAGGGCAACCTCAGTGTTGGTCCTCAGCTTCTGCCTGGTATGAAGCAGGCTCTCCCAGTCATCTCTGTGCTCATTAGACTAGCCCTCCAGCTTCCAGAGATTCTCCCCGTTCTGCCTCCTACTTCCTGGAGGAGTGGTGCAGGTGTGGGTACAGCTTGTGGCTTCGGGATCCACACTGAGGCTTGCATGCTTGCATGACAAATACTATATCCACTGAATCGTCTCTCCACCCCCCTTTAAGATAATTTAAAACAGCCTCTCAAATATCTCACATTCAATACTCCGAATACCTTCCCTTGCCATAATAAAATCACTTTATCCCTTATGGTTATTTATCCAGCTCTATAGAAATCAATCTCAGTGATTTCTTCTTGGGCATCTTTTCATATTTACGCTCAACTGACCTTTTCTGTGTTTAGAATGGAGCAGCATTTCCAATGGTATCTGAGACCATTTTCAAAACAGCCTTTTTTATTAGGTGCCTTCTCCGTGTAATTCAGTGGAGCTTCAGTGAGTGGTGAAAGGTGCCTTTGCCTTTTGGAGTGCTCTTTCTCACTAACCTTCACGTCCCCTGACAGCTTCAGGAGTCCTGTGGCCTTCTGGGTGTGCTCAGTCTAAAAATGAACTTGAAGAAAAGAAACTGGTGCATTCTGGGGAATTAAGTAACAAAGTGTTCTTGCTGCTGGCTAATATTTGAGTAGGTTACAGAGTACACCGTGCCCCAATTTTAATATGGACAATCTTTACATTTATTATGACAGTTTTCTAGAAGAGAGTTGCAAGATCTGCTCTAATGTATCTATCTGTGCATTGCAGTAATTTTCTTATCTACATTAGAAGTACTTAATATTACTTTCATGAAATGCTGCCTGGGATAGCCTTGGCCTTGTGACACATAAATCTTACATGTAATTATTGTGAAGGGAGTCTTGGGCAATGCGATAGATAAAGGAAGCCGGGGAGGTGCATTACAGTAGCAGTGCTGTGAGGGTGTGATGCGACAGTCTTTGGGAGAGTTCTTCCACACCAGGAAAAGGCATCTTCTTGGGGTCAGCTCATGGAGTACAACCTTGGTCAGGATGCTGACTTTGCCTGTCCAGAGCAAGGGAGATGCTCACTACGAAGACGGACAAATACAAATACTGGTGTCTTTCTGGAAGACATTCTGCCACTGGGCTGTGATGTAAGAGCAGAGAGAGGCCTGATTCCCCAGGGAAAGGAATGCTGTTGCTTCTCCCCTCACATCATAGCCAGAAATTCTGTGAGGCAAGTTCAAGCTCACCAGGAAGAGACCTGTAGAATTCTTGGCAGAAATCTAGCACTTGGGATAAAAAAAAAAAAAAACCCACGTTGATGACGTTCAGTGCTGCGGCCCAGGGATTTATCAGGGTTGGTACAGTGTTTCCTACACAAGTATGAGGGCCTGAGTTGTGGGCCCCAGAATTGACCCGAAAAAGGCTGTGTGCAGAGGAGCGCCCTTGTAATGCCTGCACTGCAGGGGCAGAGTCACGAGGAGCCCTGGAGCTTCCTGATCTGAGCTGAATTGGTGAGCTCCGGGGTATGCTGGAGGCCCTGTCTCAAAACATATGGTGGACAGCAATTGAAGAAGACACCTGATGTCCTGCAATTGACTGCTGGCCTCCACTTGCATGCACACGCATGTTTTGGGTTCAACCGTGTTCCATAAACCTTGATCCGCTGCCACCCAACCCCCTTGTGATGGCTAGAGTTAAGTGACACCTTGAGACTCCATAATCATCAGAGGGATGGGCTGCAGGGCATGCCTATGGGGAAGTATTGTTGTTACACTCATTGATTTGTCTTGATTGTGGGCGAGACTGTTCCTAGGGCAGCAAATCCTGGATAGTACAGCAGGGAGGAAATGGGCTGATCAAAGGGGCATGCATTCCCGCTCTCTTCAGACTATAGCTATCATATGACCAGCTGCCTCAAGCCATGGCTGCCCCAGCTTCCCCAGTGTGACGGGCTGTACCTCACGCCGTGAATTAAAACCATTTCTTCTTTCCATAGTTTGTCAGAGCATTTTATTACAGAAACGAAACCAAGACACCTGTGGTGTCTCAAAATGGGACCCTAGTTCATCCTTGTGAAAGGGGGTGATTTGGACTGAGGTCTGCACGGGAATTCACCCCCACCCCACCCCCAAAAGGTGGTGGCAGAGATCAGGGTGATTCTGCTACAAGACAAGAAATGACCAAGGTTGGCAGCCAAACCACCAGGAGCCCAGGCGCAGTTTTACCTCATAGCTCTGAGGAAGGCACTGCTAAGTATTTTTGTTTTAGATCACAGTGGGAATGACAGAAGCATTCAATTTTATTATTTTAAGATCTGCCTTTAAAGTATTCCTGCTCTCTGAGGTTTGCCAGACCTTGGGTTATGCATTTTCACAATGATTCAGAGTTTGGATCCCTGGGGCTGGCTGGGGGTGGGGTGGGGAGGGGGGGAGGGGGTAGGGGGCAGTGTGTGTGGCTTAGCAGTTAAGAGCACATGCTTTGCTTGTAGAGGACCCATGTCATGTGGCTCACAGCTGTCCAGGTTCCAGCTCCAGGGAACCTGATGCCGCCCTCTGGCCTCTATGGGCACTGCACATTCTTGCACATATTCACACATAAGTGTGCATACACACCCAACACACATACTATTGATGACTTCTTTGATGAACTGAGATGTCTTTCTCCTCAGATCATTTCATTTTGTTTTGATTTTGAGGTTTATCTAATAAAATGCTATGTGAAATTTCTACAAAGAAGCATTACTATTTGTTGCTACCTCGCCAGTGAGTTTTCTAGGCATCTTCCTGTCTCCATCTCCTTCCCTTTGCTGGGATTACGCAGAAGGCCACTGCAGCCAACTTTTCCTACGCGGACCCCGAGTGTTCAGAGTCAGGCTCTCAGAATTGCAAGGCAAGCCCATTTTAGACAAACCATTCCCTGGCCTTTAGTTTGCTTCTTCCTTCCTTTTGGTTGCTTGTTGCCTTTGAGCTTTACTTCATAGATTAGATGGCTCACAGCAACAGACCCTTGTGGCCAGATGGATGAAGTTGTTATTTATTAATTCTATTCATTTTTCAGTCTGGTTACATAGAACTCTCAGAAGACATAGTAGAAGTAATTGTTTGAACTTATTTTTATTTTCATTATACGTGTGTGTGTGTGTGTGTGTGTGTGTGTGTGTGTGTGTGTGTGTATGCCTGCAATGGTGTACTAACTCAGTGAGAAAGATGAACATAATTTATGTGTGATTATAAACAGCAGCAGTTCCCCGGGTGTCCTAGAGCCAGTTTATAGAGTTGAAGTAGGCTTGCTTTTATTTGTAATTAAAAACTGCAGGATTTTTTTTTTATTAACTATTGCTCACACCTCAGTGCTTCTCTGAATATTTCCAGGGCCTCTGGTGGTGTCTGCTAGGCAGGTGCAGATGAATGTGAAATAATGTGCACGGCTAAGCACATTTTTGATAACTGAGAGCTTTCCTGTGCTCAACTGAAGTTCAAACAACTTGGAACGAATAGGCAGAACCAAGCAGATCTCAAAAGTGCTGCTGGGCGTAGGATTTGGACAAGGTCAAGCTGACTTTATTGCTTCATGGCTCAATGGTTTCCACTTAAATCTCCAATAAAATAAGCATGATGTCTAATTTCTCCCCCAGGAAGCTCTGTTCCACACATCCCTATCTCTGATATAACATCCATGAGTTTAGCTTACAGAAAGAGCTGGTTGGTTTGAATGTGAGACCATGAGAACAGCCACAGGCTCTGAGATGAGCCTTGGTAATTACCTCATTAGAGAGACTGGCTTGCTGATAGGGAGGCTGCAGGCTCAGTTCTCTGTTCAGAACCTGGTTCTTTATTGAGAAGCTCCAAGGCTCAGTTCTTATCCCTGGAGCTTGTATGTTTATGGCTTGCTATCTCTCTGGTATACACATCATAGTGATGTCATCCAGGATAGCTAAGGAGGTGGGGATCACTGGCTGCTATGCTGGCCATCTCCAGAGGTGAAAATAGTCTCCAACTATCAATCAGAAGCCACTGGAAACAGTGTTTCCCACTTTGGTCTTGAAAGATACCCTATATGGACTTGTTCTGTGACATACACACAAGCAACAATTGTTGACTGCTGAAGTTCTCCAAGAGAAGGAGGGGTGGAGAACACCATTGGATCCTCAACTGAGAATCAAGGCATTCTCCAACCATTTGTATGCATTTTCCCATAATTGCAATGGCCTTGGGTGATCTTCTGAAAGGCTGGAGTTTATAGGCTGGGGAGAATTAGTTGAAGGGGACATCCTCTTTGCAGCCATGGGAAGCCATCATCCATGCTGTGTGAAGGTTTTCTGATGTTTGATTGCTTTCCGGGTCACTCATGTTCCTTTCCATGTTCTATAAGTAATCCTAAAACAAATGTGTTGTTTTCCAAGGATGCACTTTGGTAGAATCCTACTTTGGGTTATTGTTGGGACTTTATGAGAAGGGCAGATGTTTATGCCACCCCAGAGAAGGTGTGGGTAGATGCCAGTGTAGGTTGGGGCAAAAACAGGCTACTTCAATATTAAGGACTTGATAGGGATATACCAAGGAGTATCCCAAGAGGCAGACAAGAAGGAAGTGATGCTCTAATGAAGAGATACTTATAACTGGGTATGCCTCTCCTAAAGGAAAAATAGTTGCCTGTGAGCACAAGCCACAGGGAATCTATGGAGCTTTCCTTGTGAGCATCCACAAAATGGGAGACTGAACCTTACCTAGAAAAAGAAAGGTTCTGTGCAGAGACCCCACTTCCAGAGTAATTGAGAAGATTTCAGAGCTATGTATAGAGTTTGGGAGGAATGGGGTAGCTACAGAGATCTAGATGAGGGCGGATTATATAGGCGATTGAGGGTCTTGGGAAAACCAACAGGAAAGTACTGAATGGTTTTAAGTGGAAGTGAGTGACAGAATTCTGATTAGGGGGAAACGTTCTGTTTGTGGGAAGGTGAACTGACTGAGAAGTGAGGCACTGTATGTGTGGGAGACTAGTTAAAATAAACTGATAGAAATCTACAAAGAGGATGGCGGTATTTTTGACTAGTGTGTTAGTAGGGCAGTTATAGGGTGACGGATGATCCCCACGCTGTGCAGGGAGAGCATCGATGCCGTTGTGATTCTCCGTTTCAGTGGGAAATGTTCTCATGGGTAGAGAACAAATAGAAGATGGGATTAGTTGCATATCATTTTATAGTGCAGATCGAGAGTTTAATTTTGAGTGTGTTAAATCTGAGTACCTCTTGGACACCCAAGAACTCATTGCTCCTAGAAATAGAGAGGTATGGGGAGGATGCGAGAAGAAAACAGCATGGCAGAACGCTGGTTAAATAGAATCATTTGCTGTTGGGCTCTGCCTAAGTTACATATGTAATTGGGTCATTGTGGCCTTTTTCCTTTGTGAAGTCCAGCTAAGTCTTCTAGATGAGTCCCTATCCCTCTGATGTTCCATAGTCCTAAAACCTAATCTCAATCTCCACTGGCCAGTTTGGGGGACCGAGAGGGATATATTTTTATGTAGAAAGTAGTCTTCGGTAGTGTTAAATAGCTTACATGTGGTTTGCTTACACAATATGAACTCAAAGTTGTCCATTCTTTAGCATCCCCTCTTCATCTTATCATGTCCACAAGCTTAAAAATAGGAGTTCTAGAAAGATCTCTAAAGCGCTAACTGCAGTGCATGGGCCCCTGCAGCCTATAATAGGCCATTGAGATGGATTCTAGGTGGCAGCTTGGGAGGGAGAAGAAAAAAGTATTATGATTGATTAGTGATCTCAGTTGCTGTGAGTAGGGTGGAAGAAAGTAGCCTGATTAATAGGTAATGTCTATCATTGGCTAGGGATGGAGAGGCCAGGAGAAAAAAGGCTCATGATTGATTGGAGATGTCTGTTGCCAATATCGGTGATGTTTTATATCACTGTATGACTGTGTCATGCTTTGTTGTACTAGTTTTGAGATCTGGCTGTGTTTTTCCTGCCAACAACTGAGCACAGTCTGAGGGCTTAAACAAATAGTTACAGGATTGTGTCTTCTCAGATGTGCCCAAAACTAAAACTTTCTACTGTTTTATTTATTGTGTTGTGTTCTATTATCATTTCCCACAATTTGTTAGGATAATAGGAATGGGATGACAGCATGTCTATTAACTTTGTTTATTGTTTTTCACTGCCAAATATGTAAAACATTCATCTTTCTGTATTTATCTAGTGTGTATGTGGGTGGGTGGGTGTTGTATCTGTTCTTGTGTGCACACATGTACACAAATGCATGTGTGAGGAGGCCAGAGGTTGATTTGAATGTATTCGTCAACCACTCCCCATCTTATTTCTTGAGACGCGGTCTTGCTGGGTCTGGAGCTCGCTCATTCAGCCAGGCTGCTTAGCTTGCAGACCCCAGGACGCTGCTCATCCCCGGGTCTTCACTGCTGGCTTTGCAGTGCTGCAGCCGCATCCAGCTTTTCACATGTGTTCTGGAGATCTGAACTCCAGTGTCTGCACTTGCATGGGTGAACACTTAATCGATGGAGCTACCTCCCAAGCTCCGTGTGTATGTGTGTGTGCGTGTGTGTGCGTGTGTGTGTGTGTGTGTGTGTGTGTGTGTGTGTGTTGTTTTTGTAAATGGAGAACACAAGGCCGGTCCATGTATCTTTGTCGTTTGAGAGTCACGGTGACATTTGGAAGTTAGTTTTCAGAACTAGAGCTTCTGGGACTTACAAGTCCTTAAACATTAACTGGGAACCTTGTTAAAACCCAGATCCCGGATTGTGTTCCCAGGGAAATGAGATTCTGATCAGCTGCACTTCTCTCAGCTTCCCTCAAAGGCAAAGATGGGGCCACACCCAGAGTGCCCCTACTGTGGACCATTGATACTACCCATTGAGTCCCTCACGTTCCTCACACAGATGATCTTCTTAAGATGTGATTCTATTCCCTAAGGGTAGATTGCAGAAAAAACAAATTACCGGTTGCTTGAGATCTTTGGTTAACTGTATCATAGACAATAGATTAGTTCCCAGAACACTCAATATACTACAAAATTTAGTTATTGAGCCATAACTCTTCTGATTTAATTTTTGTTTTCCTTTGCTGCAAATAGGATGCTTGGTCACTCTGGGAAGCGCATACACAGGAACCCATTCAGAACCTCCCATCTCACCTTCCTAACAGTTCTGGTTGTTTGGTATATGAAGTTTCAAACATGTGTACATTTTGCCACCTTTCTGCATATGTCCCCAAAATATCCAGCAAACAAATCCCACCAACTTTCTTGGCTCCATTTGTCGTAAAAGGCTGAAAACATCTTCATCCTTGAGCTCCTTCCCCAGCCCTGGGTGGAATCCAGTTTACACACATCTGGAGTTCAAGTGGGGTGGGGGTGGGGTGGGGGTGGGGGAGGGGAGCCCTGAAAAATCATTCACCATTCCCCCATCCCCTTCGCCTAGGAAGACTCAAAGGACACAGAAAGGCAAAACTGAGAGGTCGTTCCATTTTGAACTGAGAACGATGTGCATCGGGAATCCACAGGCACTGCAGGCGAGCTTTATTAATTCATCTTTTAGAGCAGTGAAGTGTGAAATAATGCTTTTTGACCAATGCAGACATAAAGCAAGCAGCCCAGCTGCACATTCACCGAAGGTTATGTGAAAACCTCTTCTGCAACAGGCACCAGTGGCACATTATGGTAATAGACTTCTGTTATTATCCGTGGGCCCCCCCACCCCCCAGTTATTGACGAGATGGCTCTTAACGGCACGGCTGCATCATCTGGATATTGAGAACACTGGGATTTATTTCCCATGGCCTAAGTTACTTTACCATTAGGATTTCTTATAAAGCTTGTTTAATGAAATAATTAGAAACAAATTGCTCGCATCCGCATTGGCAGATAAGCTGCTTAACAAATCACCGCTCTACAATCATTCTGGATTGAACTTCTGGAAAAATATCCATGTAGACTCCTGTCAGGAAGGATGAAGACCAGATAGGTTTTAAACTTAATACTGGCCAATCTTCCTATGGTGGTTGAACCGTACTTAATAAGCTTAGGCCCTGCAATTAAGATGTTCAGAAATGGGGCGAGACAGAACGCGGGAGATTTCCTTGTGTATAATTAATTTCCTAGGTGGCAGGTGCCATTTTCTCTGGCTAGGGAATGCCCTGCTGCTGCTGGCTGCTGTCCAAGTCTGAGGGACAGAGCACTGGTTCATTATGCCCACTGCTCCTCATCCCCACACCTGCCTGTGACCTCTCTGTGGCAGAGGAGCAATTGAATGCTAAGCTTGGCAGATGGGAGCTAAGAAGTTGAAGCTGCTGATGCTGTGAGCTCTGAGAGTCTTTTCATCAGATTGGCCAGCAGGATGGCTCAGTGGGTAAAAGTGCTTGGTGGTTGAGGCCTGAGTTTGAGCCCCAGAAGTCACAGTGGAATGACAGAGCACCCCCACACTGCTGCTACTACTACAATGAATGATAATGATAAAACCATAAAGTTTAGTGTCTGTAACTTAGAACTACTGGTGAAGTCTGTATTCATTACTTGTGTTTTTTTGTCACAAGATACTCTTTTCTCTCTACTTACATTTCCATTCCTTTGCTAGATCTTAACATTTAGTTGGTGGCGCACACCTTTAATCCCAGCACTCAGGAGGCAGAGGCAGGTGGGTCGCTGTGAGTTCAAGGCCAGCCTGGTCTACAAAGTGAGTCCAGGACAGTCAAGGCTACACAGAGAGACCTTGTCTCAAAAAACAAAAAACAAAAACAAAAAAACAGCCAAACAAAAAGATGTATCTGTTTTTATGTGTATGGATGTTTGCCCACATGCATGTATGTGCACTGTATGCCTGACTAGTGCCAACAGAGACTAGGAGATGTCAAGTCCCCTGGAACTAGACTCCCTGAGTTCTGGAAACTGAACCTGGGTCCTCTGCAAGAGTTGCAAGTGCCACTAGTGTCTGAGCCATCTCTCTAGCCACATCATTAATCTCTGAATGTATGCAAATAGCCCTCGCTAATTGTATCATTAAAATGGAGGGTGGGGGAGGAGCTTAGATTAAATCCATTTTTTGTTACTTAGAAAATTTGCTATGCTTAGGTTCTGGATAGTTCTCTGTAGGCTGACATCGAAGCATGCGGCGTAGTTACAGAGCTCAGGGCAGAGAACAGGGAAGAGCGTGCTGCATGCTCTTCCCTGCAACTTCTGATCCCTCTAGCCTCCCAAACTCTAATAGACTTGAAAAAACAATTTGCTCATTTTAAAAAACATGGTAAGACTTTTAAAAACTTATTTGTGTGTGTGTGTGTGTGTGTGTGTGTGTGTGCACGCATTAGTGTGCATGTGCACATGCATTTGGAAGCCTCAGACAACAGCCTGCGTGGTTCTTGAGACAGGGTCTCTCATTGGCCTGTTCCTCACTGATTAGGCTAGGCTAGCTTGGCTGGTCAGTGAGCCCCAGGGATCTGGTGCTGGAATCACAAGTGTACAGCACCATGCCCATCTCTCTGCATGAGTTTTCAGATTAAAGTCAGGTCCCCATGGCTACGAGGCAAACACTTTACTGACCAAGCCATTGCCCAGCTCCCCCTGTGGAGACTTTATATGGAGAAGCAAACGATTTATGTTTTACTGAGTGGGTGGCTGAGGGCCCATGTCTTTCAGCACTGTCCCTGTGGTCTAGAGACACATTCTGAGCTGGACACTTCACAGGAGTGAATCTCTGTTACTTACAAGTCGGTAAGCATCTCATACATTGCTAGACCGGAAACACCCTCTTTGTCAAACACCACAACTTCCAAGTGAAAAAAAAAATTGAGCAAACGAAATGCAATCTTTAAGTCTTACGTAGGATTTATTTGAAGGAGGGAGGTGAGGTGAAACAACAAAAAAAAAAAAATCCATTTTGATGATCAGGCATTTTAAAGAAAATGCCAAAATTACATTAGCCCAACTTTTAAAAGTGACTTCATTAACTCCCTGAAATTGCACACGCATTAATAGGGTTTTTATTATTAATTCTTCTCATTTGTTTATACTCTGCTTTGAAAGGGGTCTTATTATTTCCCAGAGTCTAGCTATGCATTGATGAGTCTCATTAGGCGTAATGGAATCTGGCAATTCATCATTCAGATGAAAAGCCTTTTCCACGTAACCTTCATTTAGCCTGTGTATCTGGAGGCACCTTCTTGGCATCAATCAAAGGCACAGTGCAGTCCCCAGATTTCGGCAACAGAACATGTGCATGGAGAAGCGCGTGCTTCCTGTTCCCTACACATGCATCTACGAAGACTGTACCCTTTGGATTTAGGTTGAAGTTATTAACAGTGTATAGAGTTCTATTGCTGCACTAAATGCAACCTCACCTTTTCTATCCTTCCTTTCCCAAGCTTTCTCTGGTCATGGTTCCTCCTTGGAGCCCTGTTCTGTTTGGAGAATGGACTATCAGGAATCAGTGCCCTTTAAGGATGCTAAGCAGCTCTTTCTTCTTGTGAATGGAACATTAGCCACCTATGGTCTCCCAGTCTTCCAGAGTAATAGGATTTGAAATCTCATCAAAGTCTGCAGAGCTCTCACAAAGTGTAGCAGTTAAGCCTGAAGTGGATGTGGGTGTCCGCCGATCTCCCACATGACATTCAAAGCATTGTCTGTTTAAAGGTTCGAAGCAATGACACCACTGAGTAGGCTGCATTTGACCCAACCAACCTGTTTCTGCTAAGGCAGATGGGATAGGAATATGTTTCAACAAATATTTTATTGAAAAAAAAAAGCAACCCTATGGTGGTGTTATTGTGTGTGATGTATGAGGTAAGAGTACATGCGAAACGGCACACTTGTGGAGATCAGAGGACGATTTGGTGGACTTAGTTCTTTCCATCTGTCATGTGGGTCCCTGGTCTTGAACTCAGGTCATCAGCCTTGGAGGCAGGTGCCTTTACCTCCTGAGCCATTTCTTAACCTTTTACACGCCGTTTATTTGTAAAAGATTCATTTATTTGTGTGTATGTGAATGCTTGCCTGCATGTATGTATGTGCACTGTACTGTGCCTGGTTCCCATGGTGACCAGGAAGTTGTTCCCCTGGAGCTGGACTTCCAGGTGGTCTGGGTGCTGGCTCCTGAAGCCGGGTCCTCTGTAGGAGCAATAAGTGCTTTTAACCACAGAGCCCGTCTCTCCAGTGGCTGTGCACAATAAACTGAAGAAAGACACAGACACTAGACCTCTCTCTAGTCCATTCTCAGCCTTTAGAAATCTGATTTCCCATTCAAAAATAAACCAAAAGAAAGCATTTGAGTTCTGTTTAAGCCACTCAAGGGATCTGAAGGCCCTATGTGCAAAGCGCCATTGATCTGGCGTGTGTGGTAGTGGTGGTGATGGGAGACTGATCTGGGGTGCATGGTGATGGGGGGCGGGATTGGGCTGCCTCTGTCTTTTTGGTTTGGAGTCTGAGCCTTTAAGGCTGAGCCATGTCTCAGCCTGACTTTTGTTTCTTTTGAAGATTGTTTTCTTTTCATGGGAACTGACTTCTCCTTCTTCCACACTTCCGCCTGACCTTGTGTTTGCGAGCTTAGTGGGGGTGGGGGTGGGGGTCGGGGGGTGGAGGGGCTGGGGGGGGATGCTGGGAGCAGGGTTGAAGCACCAGAGACTTAATGGGAGGTTTGAGCACGCCCCTTCTTGTTTCCAAAAGCCTCAGGTCCTGTGGGCCAGCCAGTGGAACATTAGGAACACTGGCTGCTCTCCATCCCCTCTCCTCTCCGTTCTGAACACTGAGCATTGCTTACACTTCCTGCCATGCAGAGAAGGCTGTTGAGGACAGAGCTATTCTTTCAAAACTTCGGGATCTGCATCACAGCCCAGGGTTTTCATACCTAATTCCTTTTCTTAATGTTTTGTTTTGTTTGTTGTAGTAGAGGTAGTTGTGAGATGTGGTTTCACTGTGTAGCTCAGGCTGGCCTCAAACCCATAGTAATTTCTCACTAAACAAGTTATTTTGTGTGTATCAGTGTCTAGGCTGCCTGTATGTCGGCGAATAGATGCATGCAGTGCCCACAAAGGCCAGAAGAGGGCGCCACATGTTCTGGAACTGCAGTTACAGAAGGTTGGAAGCCAAGGTGCTGGGCACTGAATCTGGTTCTTCTGCAAAAGCAACGAGTGCACTTAACCACTGAGCCCTCTCTCCAGCCCCCTAAGTTCTTCTTGTAATACATTTATCACAGGAATGAGAAAATGGACCGATGCGAATATGCACGTTAGAACTCCGGAGACAGTACCAGATGGTTCTCTCAAAGCAAAGCATCGCTTACACTCAGGAGGTAAAGCTCCTCACAGTCTCATTTAAGAGTCAGTAGGAGCTATTTAACCAGGCTACAGAGATGGCTCAGTGGTTAAGAACACTTCCTGCTCTAGCAGAGTACCAAAGTTCTGTTCCTAGCACCCACATTTGGGCAGTTCACAACCACCTCACTCCAGCTCCAAGGATCCAGTGCTTGTCTATGGCCTCTGCACACACACAGGCACCTAAAATAAACCCACCTTAAATGGCAAGTATTTAGCAAGTATTTCCCTATGAAGTTCAGTGGCACTTATCTGCCACGTCCTAGTTTGAAGCACTGAACAGGTTTATAGTCATGTTTATTTGTCAATATTTGATTCAAATATGAATTATTCTCTAACCACTGCTATTTAAAAAGAAAAGAGTTCCTGAATACACTTCTCACTCTGATCCTCTTTGTGGAACGTTAGCTGTGACTAAAAAAAAAAAAAAAAAAAAAAAAAAAAAAGCCAAACAGAACTGAAAAGAAAGTGAATATCACCATTTAAAAAATAAGAAATATGCTTGCTTAACTATTTCTCACTATTCTGCAGGGTTTCGTTCATGAGATGAGCCATTCATTTCCTCCTGTTCTTTGTGTATGTCTTTTAATCATGTCATAAATGGAGGTGTTTATAAGTGGTATGAGAGTATGCTGTTGAATAAGGCGTTTGTGCAGAAATATTGCCGGTGCACATCCTACAAGGGCATGTGGGTGCTGGCAGGTGCAATCCAGTCCTTTAATAATTAAAGCATTTTGCCGTGGCGACTAAATCTTAGAGCAAATGCTTATCCAAATTGAAAGAAGCTGTAGTTTTCAGGCTATATTTATCTAATAAGAAAATTGATAGAAATAGCATAGAAATCTGCAAAATAAATCGAAGTCAAATCGGTCAATAAAAGGGATCTTTATGGTCTCAGTTCAGTCATTGCCAGTTTGAAGTTGGTTATACCCTGGCCAGATGCAGGAAAACGTTTTCTCATCTTAGTGGCATGCACATATTCCCATCAGAATGTAAAATTAATATGTATTTTCTTAGATGGACTAAATATAAAGTGAGAGTATAGGAGAAATTTCCCCACTTTATCATATAATGTATGATATCATATGATAAACCTGGCTCATATACCCATCATACAATAAGCCTGGTTCCTAGGTAGGCAGGCATCCATGGTCAGGCGTGATGCACAGTATTTCTGGACTTATCACTGTGGGTATGATGAACCACATTGCCATCCACTCAGGGTTCAGACACACACGGAACAACAACTGAAAAGCCTTCCTCCAACACTGTAGCCGTTGGAGAGGCAGTCGGAATTCATGCCATTGTGTTTTTGGTAGTAGTTAATAACTGAAATAGTAAGTAGTTGAAAATAATGTTAATGTATTTGCAACAGTTGTTGGGCTCTTTCTCCCCATGTGTGTGTGTACGTGTGTGCATGTGTGTGTGTGTGTGTGCGTGTGTGTGTGTGTGTGTGTGTGTGTGTGTGTGTGTGTGTGTGTGTGTGTGTGTGTGTGTGTGTGTGTGTGTGTGTGTATGTGTGTGTGTGTGTTAGAGCTAGGTTATCTCTGAGCTTCTGATGTTTCAGTGTGATAAAGCAAACAGTAAGACATACTTTCCTCATAATCTCCCTGGCTTGCTGTACTGTCATTACATCATTTCCGTGAAGTGGCCAAAAATACATAGTTTCGGTATGATGATGAGAAAAATATTGAGCAAACTCAAATTGAGTGAAGTTGTACAAAATAACCAACACAGGTCCCCTCCCTCCCTCCCTCCCTCCTTCCCTCCCTTCCTCCTTCCCTTCCTTTTTATGACTCCCTTCCATCCTCTTTCCCTCCTTCCTCCCCCCAACCCCGCCACCTTCCCCCCTGCTCCCCCCCCCCCCCCCCCCCCCTGTGGTTCTGTTTCTTCCTGCTTCCTTTCTTCTTTGGTACTGAGGGCTGAGCCTAGAGCCTTGCTCATGCTGGGCTGACTTAGCACCCTCAGCCCTAGCATGGCATGAATGTGAAGGCCGGAGACCTTTGAACAGAGGCACCAGTCCCAAGAGCTGCTGTATCTCTGGCGCACGCTGCAGCTGCAGCGTGTGAAGACCTCACCAGCACACCATCTCATTAATTGCCTCCTGAAGTCCTTTGCTGTCCTTACCGATTCCTTTTTTATTGCAGATGAATGTAATTGGTAGGCCACAATGGTGACGACACATTCTAGTGTATATAATTCTTGAAGGACTTGACAATCTCTTCATGACAACGGTCAAGCAGTAAATATTTTAGCTTTTTGGACCATATGGTCTCTGCTCCCACTACTTAGCTCTGCCATGGGAGCACAAAAAGAGCTACGGAAAATAAGTCAACAAATGTATGTGACTGTGTGCCAATAAAACTTTATTTAGGTGGGGGCAATGGGCTGAACTTGTAGAATGATTTAACTAGTCAGTGACAGTGTAATTTCCCAACCTGACTTCTGAGTCTGAGCCAAGGGTGCTTTGCTGTAGTGCTTCAGCATGGTTGTGAGGCACAGAACCCCAGGGTACGCCTTGCACTAGAATTGATCCTAAGGAATAATTACAAAAATAAAAATAAAAATACTAGTAAACAAAGACTAGATTATGAACTAGCTAGCAGAATTAAAGTTTCACTGCTTTTACCCAAAACATATACCTAAGAGGCAGTCAGTTTTTCTCTCTGTCAACCTCTCTCTCCTGTGTATGCGCCTGTGCACATATGTCTGCATGTGTACATGTGTGTGCATGCACAGAAGCCAGAGGCTGTTGTCATGGGGCTTTCTCTGCTGTTCTCCATCTTGCTTGTTGAGGAATGGGCTCACTGAACTTGGAGCTCTGATTAGGCTGTGCAGCTGGCCAGGGATCTCCGTGGATGCCCCCGTGTCTGCTTCCCCAGCAATGGGGCTGCTGATGGATGATGCCATTGTGCCTTTTAAAAAATGGGTACTAAGGAGCCAAACTCAAACTCAGGTCCTCATGCTTGTGTGACGGGCACTTTGTAGACTGAGCCACCATCTCAGTTCACCCGAGGAGCTTTTCCTAGCAAGCTTCTGTAACTCCAGCTGACTGTGAGGTTTTGTTTTAGATATTCGTACATTTCCGTCTAGACGCCTTGTTTAGGGGCAAAGGCAGGTGGACTAAAGCCTGATTTGTAACATAAATACAGCTATTTGCTTTGATTTGGGGGAAAGAAAAAAAACTCTTGAAATACCCTTAATCAGAACCCAGCAGGTTTGTCTGCTTTTCCTATGGGGCTGCAGTAACTCATTCTGCTCCCTGGAGACTGAACAAAGCTGCCTCGGGGCCCTCTGCGATGCTGTCTTTGCCCTGGGTGGGATTTGCTGCTGAGACTTGGATGAATATAATGCAGCTTGCTGGGCTCCCTGGGGATCCCCCCATTTATCTCAGACTCCACGTCCTCGTCATTTCAGCACAGAACTCGCTGGCCTTGCTAGTGAGTGTGGAGGCAGTGCAGGCGCTCAGTGGGTGACTGCTTCTGTTTACTCCTCAGCTTCTGTTCCTGGTTTATCCTTTGCTTTGGGCAATACCTCAGCTCCAACCTTGCTCTCTCTCTGCCTGGAAACCCAGACTTCACATCACACCCACTCCCCAGATTTCCTTGGGTTTTGTAAACCTTGCCTTACTCTGGTCTTTTTCACAGGTTTTCTTTGTTTGTTTAACCAATTGTTCCTTCTCCCTGTTCCTTGATTTTTGTCCTTCCTTCCATGTACTCCTTAAGCTTGTAGTTCAGAACCTGAAATAATTTACTAATTCCAAAGATAAAAGCAGAAAATTCAAACATATGACACAAATTTATTATACCAGATGCTATTGTTTGCCAAATTACTGCTAGACTATGTTGTTTGTAATATATGTGTCTATGTGCATGTATGTGTGCGTACATGTGTATGTGTGTGTGTTTTAATGATTTTAACTACTAGGAGTAGGTTTTGCACATGGAGTGGTACTAAAATTGTATGTATATATACATGTACATGTGTATATATATACATGCATATTTGTATTTCAATATTTAGAATATAGACAGATAAAGTTGTTTTTATAATAAGTTCAAAAAGGAAACATGTTTTTCTTGAATATATGAATTAAAAACTCAACATTGATTACATTAAATAATCACTATTATTATTTCACTAATAAGTTTTAAAGTTGCAGTATCTATCCACAATTTTACATACAACTTAATTGTACTCCCTAAAGTTACATTTGACATATGACATAGTCAATATGCATGTATTTGTATGCACAGGGGTCAGGGGTCACATCAGGTATCCAACTGAAGCTCTAAATCAGGAATATTTCTCTCCCTCCAAATCACTCAATTGTAGAGTCAGCTTTGGCTGAAAGAAATTCCAAGGCCGGTTGTTTAGTGATGACTGGTGGGCTTGTTCACATCGGTCCCCATTCTGTGCTGACAAAGATATCAATTAAGAATAAGAGAGAGTCATGGTCTCTGTTGGTTGGTCCCAGTCTTTGAATCTGAATCCCTGTCATCCACCTCAGTCTCAGGTCCCACCACCCAACAGACAAGGCTATACAAGGACAATGAAAAGACTTGCTATATCTGCCTTTACATTTATTCTCCACATCAGGAAAGTTTCCCCCAAATTCTGGAAGTTAGGCAAAAGCCAGCATCCCTCGGGAACTTGGGAAACTGTTTTCCCCTCTACCAAAAGGAGCCATTTCCCTTATCACTGGAAGAAGGGACAAATGGCTATCTGCCATATGAGCATATGAAAGCACACCCTGACCTCCAGGCTCCCTCAGTATCTCAAGTGTCTGTTACACATTTCAAAGTCCATACTAGCATCCTAGCTCTTGTTACTGCCTCCCTTTCTCTAAACTCCCCCAGCTCATGGGCTTCCCTCCCACCAACCACTCAATCTCCTTATAACTCTGCTGTTCTTCTCTCACTATCACCCTCCCTCCCTCCCTCCCTCCCTCCCTCCCTCTCTCTTTCTCTTTCTCTCTCTCTCCCCTCCCCGCCTCCCCCCTCCATCTCTCTCTCCCTCTCTCTTTCTCTTTCTCTCTCTCTCTCTCTCCCTCTCTCTCTCTCTCCCCTCCCTCCCTCCCCCCTCCATCTCTCCCTCCCTCCTCCCCTTTCCACTTCCTCTGGCATGCCTCTCCTCTCTATGCCCACCCTCTTGCTCTGCTCCTGTTTCCCTATGGCTAAGTTCAGTCTACTATTTTCTCTTTCTGCGTTAGATTCTCCCAGATACCCCTGGCTGTTTCTTCTCTCACACCTACAATAAAACCTTCCCTTTAACTTTACTAAGGAATGGTCATGTCATCAGATTCAGATTATACACTCCAAAGTTAGTTACATTTTCAAATTATAACTTACAACATACTCAATGTAATTCAAATAACATAAATTACGGCATACTGTCCATACCTCGTATAGTTAGCAAGTTTGTACTTTCTAGTCTTTTTTCTAGGGATGAAGACAAGAGTTCAGTTGTCATCTTTTTTTAAAGTGTCCTGTAAGAAGTTCTTTGTAAGTCAAGGCTGGGGATGGCTCAGCTGTTAGGAGCACTTGTGTTCTCCGGCCTCATATGACTCCCAGCATCCATGTTGGTTGGCTCAGAACTGCCTGTAACTCTTGCTCTAAAAGTATCTGATGCCCTCTTCTGGCCTCTAAGGGAAACTACAGTCACATTCATGTGCACACAGAGACACTTCTCTGTCTACATAATTAAAAAGAAAATAAGGACTTCAAGCAGTTCTTCGTAAATTCTGAGAAGGTAAACTGACCATAACAAAATGTTTCACCTTAGCATAGAATTCAGTCATTCTTTGGTTACATTATTATGAAGCGGCTGCTCCTCGTAGCTATTCGAATCTATAGCTGGTTATTAGCCCAGAAAACAGATAGGCACCCGCATTCAAAAAAGCTGAAAGAAGATTCCTGAGTCATGCATGCGAATTATCATAGACACAATGGATTTTCCTCATGACAGATTGTGTAGAATCTCCATAGCAACCTCACATAATTATGCATACAATTTCAGCAGAGTAACCAAACAGAGACTAGAAAATAATGTAAAGAGCCGTGATATAGGGTAAGAGACATGTGGGGATAGACAGCGTGTAGGAAGATGTAATTGAGACAGTGCTAAGATGCAAAAAAGGGAAAGGATGGCGATTGCTGGATTCTAGGGAGCTCTGATGAAGCCAGGTCGTCACTGGGAAACTGGTGGCCGGAAGCCATGATACTCGGCAATACTCAGGTTGCTGTTGAGTCCCCTTTGTTAGAAGAGTGTCAACCACAAGTTGTTTCATTTTGAATTTTATACGAGCAGTAGACAAGTCTGTCTAAAAGACATGTTGGTATGATATGTTCATATGCTATTGAAATAGAGAAATGATTTCGTATTTCCTCTTTTTGGAAATCATGAAACTGATGGAGCTCCTAAGTTTTGTAAAAATTAGAAGTACTTACAAATATGCACTTATCAACTTTAGTTGGTGAACAACTCAGATGCTTTCAAACAGATAGAATTGGCAGTTTAATTAAATTTGTACACACGGTATGCATGTGAAGGTTGGAGGACAGCTGCCTGGGAGGCAGTTCCCACCTCCTATCTTGTTGAGTCGAGGCCTCTCTTGTTTTTGCTAAAGTGGTATACTTATGCCTAGCTGGCCTATAAGCTCAGCTGAGCCTCCTGTCTGTGCTGCCCATCTCTCTGTAGGAGTGCTGAGACCATGATGTGATGTATTCTGTCTCGTATGGCATTTTAAACACGGATTGTAGGGATTAACCTAAGGTCTTTAGATCTTCAGATTTACACTGCAAGCACTTCTACTTACTGAGTCATTTTCCTGCCCCGCTTAAACAAATACTTTTTATAAATGTTTGCACACAAGGTTAACTCATGCCTGAGTATTTTTCCCCAGATGAATTCCTGACTTAGTATTATTTGTTACTGGCTCAAAGTCAGTAATATAGATTTGGTGACAGCTGCTGTAGATAAGATCTGGACTGGGTCCCACAAGCTCATGTGTTGAAAGCTTGGCCCCCAGCTGATGGCCCTGTTGGAAGGTGGTCAAGTCTCCTGGAGATGGAAACTGATTTTATGGGAAGAGCTTAGGTCAGTGGGGGTGTGCCCTGGAATGGCATGGATGAACTCTGGCTTCTTGCTCATTTTCTCCTCTTTGCTTCCTGGCCATGAGGACGTGAACAGTTTTCCATGTTGCGTGTGTCTCCAGGATGGAATGCCTCAACTCTGTACTGATGGCAACTAGACCAGCTGGCCATGGATGAAGTCTCTGAGAGTAGGAGCTAAGCCCGCCTCTTCCCCTTTATGATTTCTCTCAGGGTTTTTTTTTTTTTTCCACAATGCCAGCAAATTAATCAGCAAGATTTCCATTTCCTTTCTGTTGTGACAAATACCCCCGACAAAAAGGAACATAAGGAGGAAGAGGTTTATTTGGCTTACTTCTAAGTTATAGTCCATTATTGTGGGAAGCCAAGATAAGGATGTGGCACATCACTCCCACAGTGACGAGCAGCGCGAGAACACGTGCTCATAGATCCTTGCTTGCTTGTTCTTGCTCGCTCTGTTTTCTCTCTTATAACCCAGGGCCCATGCAATGTGCCACCCAACTCAGGGGGGACTTCTCACCTCAACTCATGTTCAAGGCAAGCCCCGCAGGCCTACTTGATACAGGTGGTTCTTCAAGTGAGCCTGCCTTCTTAGGTGATGCTAAGGTTATGACAAGTCAGTATTCAAAACCATCAAATATACCCAGGCATTCCTTGCCTCTTAATTTGAGAGAGTATTAGAAGCTTAGTTTGGAAATTCATATGAACAAAGGGAATAATGATTTCTGGAACTTTCTAGGCCATAGCGTAAAGCACAACATTGAGTGACTAGATAGTATTGATGGGTAAGAAAACAACGTAGCATTAGGTAGTTTGCATCTGTATATATACTCCATTGGTATGCTGATTTCTGAATGGATGTTGTGACCATAAAGATGCTAAGACACAGTGTCATGAGAATACTTCAGAACCTAGTATAAGAAACAGACATGAGGCCGGTCAATTTCCATGGAATGTACCAAATACTAATATAGCACTCTGATGATGGATCATAACAGAGGGATGTTTTGTGTCTGTGACAGGGTCTCATGTAGCCCATGAGGATGAAGTAAGGATAACCTTGAACCCTTGATCCCCCTGCCTCTACCTCTCAAGTCCTGGGATTATAGTCATATTGCACCTGTCTGGTTTATGCAGTGCTGGGGATGGGACCCGGGGCTCCATTCATGTTAGACAAGCACTTTGCCAACTGTGCCACCTCCCTAGCCTACAGAGGGGCATCGCAGCAAGCATTTAGGGCAGGGTTCACTAAACATTTTATTTGTAACATGGTTTTACCTAAGAAAATTTCAAAAACTTTGGGTATATGTACATATAAAATCAAACACTTCCTGATAATAAATAATCACAAAGCAAATTATTTTAAAACAATTCCTAGGTATACATATAATTTTGCTGTTCATGACAGTGAAATGTGCATGCTAATGAGATGGGTGTGTTGTTTTATTTTACATGGAGAATTGAGCCTTGGATGAGTACTTGCTATCACAGAGCAATGAACATCTTCAATGCTTTGCAGATTTTATCTATATTATGATTTTATAATCAAATGCTGAAAATGCCACTTTGCATAAACGTACAGGACAAAATAGCATAAGTACATTTAGGGCCATTTCAGAAAACCTTAGAAATTCTGTCTTGATTCAAAAGCATGGTGTATTTAATGTTATTAATGAACAACAAGTCAGCAACTCAAATAGCAATTAAAAAATTGAACACTCTTACACAGTATAATTCAAACATAGAATGATTTGACCCCTTAATACTGAGGAATAATTGTGGGGGAGTATTCAGAATGCCTTTGTTGGATCCAGAGGGTCCTGGAAAACTACAGGCAGGTCTGGGCCCTGGAGTCCTCCTCAAACTATGGCACCAGCCAAGGAAAATATAAGCAGTAAACTTCAAACCCCTACCCAGACTAGCCGATGGACAGGACATTCTCCACCGTTAAGTGGAGAAGGAGATCTGACTTTCACACAAACTCTGGTGCCCCATATTGGACCATGTCCCTTGGATGGGGAGGCCTGGTGGCACTCAGAGGAAGGATAGCAGGCTACCAAGAAGAGACTCGATACCCTATGAGCATAGACAGGGGGAGGAGGTCCCCCTCAGTCACAGACATAGGGGAGGGGAGTAGAGGGGGAAGCAGGAGGGAGGAAAGAAAGGGAGGATACAAGGGATGGGCTAACAATTGAAATGTAATATAAATAAATTAATAAAAAAAGAAAAAAAAGAATGCCTTTGTATTTTTGTAATTAATCCATCTTGTTTCAATAAGAGCAAGGAAATATGAACACACAGTAAAGGCACCTTAATGCATATGCATAATATACAATAATCTCAAATATGAGCTAAGGAGCTGCAGGCTGCGTCCTTTGGTGTTGTGTGGCGTGAAGGCAAGCACAGTTCAGTGTGCACATGTGGTTTTAGAGTCAAGGCTGCAGTGAAAGCACACAGTGTAAGTGAGGGACACTGCCAGCTACAACCCGGTATTCATTAGTTTGATTAGGAATCAAATTTTGGTTGCTATGTGTTCAGAAACCCTTCATCTTGCAAATTGTTGTGAGTCCTACAGTGAGTTACACAGTCCCATATGAGGTCCGATGGTCAGTAAGAATCTGTTTGCTAGAGAAAGGGTTAAGGAGAGCTGCTTTCTGTCTCTGTCTTTTTTTCTTACCGTGTGTGTGTGTGTGTGTGTGTGTGTCTGTGTGTGTGTGTGTGTCTGATAATACATGTATGAGAATAGAAGTCAATGACAAGTATCTTACTTGATACCCTTTGACCCTCAGGCTGCCTTGAAGGCCAATGAGCTCCAGGAACCCCCCAATATCTGCACCTATCCAGTGCTAGGGTTACAGATGCCCAACTTTGTGTTTAGCTTTCTTAGTTAGAGTTTCATTGCTGGGAATAGACCTCATGACTGAGGAACTCTTACAAAAGAAAACATGTCATTGGGGCTGGCTTACAGTCTCTGAGGTTTAGTCCGGTCACATCATGGCAGGAAGCATGGCAGCATGCAGACACACATGGTGCTGGAGAAGGAGCTAAGAGTTCTATATCTGGATCTGCAGGCAACAGAAGGAGACTGTGTACCACACTAGGTGTAGCTTGAACATGTAAGACTTCAAAGGCCCACCTCCAGAGTGACATACTTCCTCTAACAAGGCCATAACTCCTAATAGTGCCACCCCCTATGGCACAAACACATCAATCTATGGGGATGCTACTTATTCAAACCAGTGTGTGTGTGTGTGTGTGTGTGTGTGTGTGTGTGTGTGTGTATGTGTAGTGAGGATCTAAACTCATCGTTGGTTGGCAGGTATTTCACCAAATGAACCACATGCCACTGCCTAGTTGTCAAATTTGAAACCCAAATCTTTCCAATAATCACTCTTGAATGCTGGGGGGTGATTTTAAACTCTATGAACCTGTTTTTGTCTTATGTAACTGTGGAAACTTTACTTAAATTTATTATTCCAAGGTTGATCTTAGCTTGTTAAAATATTGTCTTGGTTTAATTTTGTAGAAATTGCTCTTGTTTTTAGGACTGATTTAGATCACTGCTTTCACACAGATAAAAGAATATTCTTTTAAAAAATTCATTTGTGTGTGTGTGTGTGTGTGTGTGTGTGTGTGTGTGTGTTTGCACATGTGCACACACAAGCATGTGTGTACCATGGCTTGCGTTGAGGACATAGACAACTTGTGTTAATCGGTTATTTTTCAACTTGAATACTCTGGACATGATGCTTCCTGGAAAGAGCCTTAACCTGCTAAGTTGTCTTTCTAACCCTCAATCTGGTTTTTCCATTTTAATGTCTATAACAAAAGATTATTTTTATATTTCTTCTCCCTCTCTGATTGACTGTCTGCTATCTGTCTGTCTGTGTGTGTGTGTGTCTGTCTGTGTGTCTGTCTGCCTGTCTCTCTCTCTCTCTCTCTCTCTCTCTCTCTCTCTCTCTCTCTCTCT
>OU015747.1:83626814-83637093 GCA_907169655.1 Acomys percivali | reverse complement strand
TATTATTATTATTATTATTATTATTATTATTATTATTATTATTATTACTACTACTACTACTACTACTACTGTGTGAGAGAAGGAGAGTGTATGTGCATCTGTGTCTATGTGCCTGTGTTTCCATATAGCTCAGAGCTAAGGGTTGACTTTGTGAGTTGTCATCAGTCTTTCTCCACTTTTTTTTTTTTTTTTTTTTTTTTTTTTTTTGAGGGAAGATCTCTTCCTGCACCTGGAGCCACCAGTTTGGATGAGTTGGCTGGCCAACAAGTACCAGGGATCTCTCTGCCTCCCCGGTGCCAGGATTACAGATACAGAATTACAGAATCACAGTGCCAAGATTACAGATGTGTGCCACTGTCTCCAGCTTTTTTAATATGGGTGCTGGTGATTCAAGCTCAGGCCCTCATTCTTTTGTGGTGAGATCTCTGCTGACAGAAGCAGCGCCCCAGCCTACAGCTGAGTGGTTTTAGCCAGGTGATTTGGTGATTTCTACTCTGTGAGAACAGGGTGCCCCATCACATTGCGGTGTGTAGGATAGGACCTGGAGTGAAGTTCTGCACCCAGATACCGTCCTCACCCTCTTGTTTGTGACCCTATGACCCCTGCTGTGTGACTAGGCCACTTTACCACCACATGCTCTGAGAGGGGCCGTAGCCCTGGAAGCTCCCCGTTGACTAATTAGAATATTTCAGATTATCACCCCACAGATATTCTCAAGGCAGCTATGAGACCAATTACATCTTGCTTGACATCTTTTGCTCTTGTTGGTGCCAGAAATTTAAACAGCGCAGCAAATCTATTAATACCCAGACTTCTTAACCTCACACATCTCAGCAAATCGTTACATTGCCCAATTTCTTTTTCCATCTCAGCTTCTGCAAATCTCCTTGAACTCTGAGTCTGACTCCATCAAACTCTCTTCTCAGAACATTCTGCGTGGTAGCCTTCCTTCAGTCAGACTCCATTCTGGAGTCCTTGGATCCCCTGTAGCCTTTTAAACAGCTTCAGCATACCTCTCTGTACCTCGTGACGTGGGCTTGGGATTTAGGGTCTGTGCCACCCACTGCCATAGTTGGGCCACTCATCACAGATGGATAAGAGCTAAAGGCTGGAAGTGAAGGGGTGAAGGAGGAGTTGGCGAGAAGGTCTCATATTGGGGGTATATTTTGCAAGGAGACCTACCAGAAGTTTCCATTGATTGTATTTAGGAGTCTCTATTGCTTGTGGTGGGGATGGCATGGTGGCAGGAGCTTGAGATAGATTGTATCTGCACTCAGGAAGCAGAGAGTGAGTGCTGGCACTCAGTTCACATTCTCCCCTTTCTCTGGTCGGGAGCTTTCTTTTCTCCCTTGGCTTTAGTTGCTGCATGTGTTGGCAGCACCCATACTAATTTTTGGTCTTCCCACCCCAATCTAGAGACTGGCCCCCCTGACGACATGCCTCGAACTTTTGTCTCCTTGGTGAGTTTTAGATCCTGTCTAGTCAGCAATCAGTATGAACCATTACTGCATCTTTTCAGAGTTAGCACCTTAGCTTCTCTGTAAGTGTTTTGGGCTCAGCCTCTCTGGATAAACGTGTTCTGCTTCTTATTGTTACTGTTGAGTGTTTGACATCTTGCTCCTTTGGTCCAGCCACCTTCCCTCCTGTCAAGCCAAATCCTACCAAAGAATCTCTTCACCTCCTTTATCTCCAAGGCTGTTCCCTTCTGTCCTATCACAGTCTCCTTCAAAGTCCTGACAGATCATCCTAGACCACAGAGTCCTCTGTCTGTCACAAGAAGAATTTGAATATCTTCTTTTTGGTGAGGCCTTCAGTTCTGTCCCTCTACCATCGTATCTTCTGCTCTTGTTCAGTGAAAAGAAATTAAAATTACATTGAAAGAAATCCATACTTCAGCTCACTGTACAACAATTAAATTATAATCACTGGGGTGGGACTCAAGTGTTTTTTTTTTTTTTTTTTTTCTCCACACTCCTTGATGATTATGTACGGTGAGGGCTGAGGACCATTGATTTCTGAAAGAGGCATGTTCAAGAATGCCTGAATTCAGGATGAAGTTAAAAGATCACATGTGGAATAACTTTGCATTAACTTTTTTTCTGGGGAGATGTGAACAAATGTCCCTTAGCTTCTGATAGTGTACAGCCAAATAACAGTTACACCGAAGCCCAGCTTTGTGAAGCTGTGAGTTTATTAGGCGTCCTTACAGAGCCTGAGTGAGGAGGTACAGCAGCAATGTCACCCCCGAACACTGTCATTTTAACGTCCCACTGCCTCAACTGTGTGCTTATGTGTGGAGGCCAGAGGCTGATGTCCACTGTGTTTACTGAGGCAGGGTCTCTCCCTGAGCACAAAGCTTGCCCGTTTGGCTGCTTTAAGTAGACAGGTTGCTCTGGAAACCCTAGTTACGTTTCCTCTGCTCTGGGATCATAGAAGGGCTGCTCCGCTCACACAGCTTTCTCGTGAGTTCTGGAGGATCTGAACCAGACCTGGTCTTTCTGCTTCGGCAGCAAGCACTTTATCAATGGAGCCTTCTCCCCGTCCCTGTAAAAGGCTATGTGTGGGTCACCCACTGCTTCTCTTGGCTTGTCAAGGAGAGCATTGGAATCTTTGAGGCCAGATGGTATAGCCCATTCATTGCTTCTCTACCCATTATTTGCTGAGGGATATCAAACATGACTTTGATAAATCAGAATAACTAAACATTTGCGATTCTGGAGAATTCAACATAATTCATAATAAAAATCTCATAGAATTCTTTTTAATAACAGTTTCATTCGGTGTGTGTGTGTGTGTGTGTGTGTGTGTGTGTGTGTGTGTGTGTGTATGTATGTGTACACGTGGGAGGGTGCCATATCCCTTGGATACCCTGGAGCTGGAGTTACAGGAATGTGTGTATCATATGGTATGGCCATCAGGTTTGGGTGCTAAGAACTGAACTGGGAGTGGCCTCTGAAAGAGCGTGCGGTGCATATCATCAGCAAGGCATCTCACCAACCCACCCCCAGCCCCACTAAGGCCTTGTATAACTGAGAAGAAAAGAGGCTCAAGGTTCTGATGCTAGGGGCTCTTGTGATAGAGCTTAGTTTGATAAGGCCTTTGGGGTTGAAATAAGCTCTTTGAATATTCTTTAAGATGAATCAACCAGGAGCTATTTTTCACTCCTAAAGTGATTGCTAGAATTCATTATCCTCAGTTTAAACACCGGCAACACTAGCTGAATAGTTACAAAAACAAATGAACAAACAAATAAACAAATCTCGTCTTCAGAGAGCTGTAAGACACTGGGTTATTTTCTACTCAGAAACAGCTCTCAAATGTTTCCCTTGTTTTAATTTTGATAGCACTCCTTTACTTTTGGGTGTGGATGTGCATTTGTGTGTGCACATATATGGTCATGTGAGCATGTGTCACTGCGCATGTGTAGAGGTCAGAGGACAAAGTGTGGGAGGTGGTTTCCTCTTTCTACCATGTGGGCCTTAGGGATGGTGCAGGTCATCAGGCTGGGCAGCAGGCACCTTTACCTGCTAGCCATCTAACCAGCTCCTGATGGCCTTACAACAAGGACAACACTGGCTTTGAAGAGCAACAACTAATAAGCCATGATATTCTTTCACGTTGTTTTCTGTAAATGATCTGGTTATAGACTGGAGTAAAGAGAGACGCTATCAGGGAAAGGCAGTTTGAAAAGACAATGGGGTTAGTATTTTAAAGAATGAGCTGGGTCCTTCAAAGTTAGCACGCACAGTACTTTATCAGTTGCTAATTACAAACTGAAAAATCACCGTGTCAAAAGACAGCCTATCTCTTTCATGCTGGCTCCAACTTTTCCAATTATTCCTCCCCATGGTATCAAGGATAAGGCCATCTGTCTTGGTAGAAATAAATTAATGGCTGCCATTGAGTACATTAGGATGTTTGGTTAAAATATGGCTACTCCATCTCTGTTCCTAGCAGTGCAGTCTACTGGTTCAATTATCTCCCCTTCACAGCAGGAAGAGTCTCATGTGTTACATCATGGACTCCTCCCCCTCCTTATTCTACAGTCCAGGCTTGTGAAGACCAACGCAACCTATTTTTTATATATGTCATTAAAAATAGTCCAGAAGAGCTGGGCATGGTGGCGCACGCCTTTAATCCCAGCACTTAGGCAGAGGCAGCGGATTGCTGTGAGTTTGAGGCCAGCCTAGTCTACAAAGGGAGTCTAGGACAGCTAAGGCTCCACAGAGAGACCCTGTCTCAAAAATAAATAAATAAATAAATAAATAAATAAATAAATAAATAAATGCCCAGAAGCCTGAAGCTGCAGCCCATATTTCACAGACCTCTACACACTCATCCAGTGACTAGAGCCTTGTGATATTTGCAAATAGAAAAAGTTCCATAAACTTCTCATTATTTCTAAAAGTTTTTTTCTTCTGGCGGCTTTGTTTTGTTTTGTTTTTTTTTAAATGTATGCCATCTTTACTTTGTGTTGATGAAGGGACAGGAGGGAAGGGGGGGGATGGGGAAGATGGGGAGTTGAATTCTCAGAAGCTTCGATCACATAGATTTTGTTGAAATTCTTCCTGGTGCATTCACCACAGCAGGGCCACGTAAATATCACAAAATGGCTTTGTGTTTTGAAGAATACGTTGAAATCACAGCATAGTGAAAAGATATTGAACTCCTCATTCTCCCTCCTCTCCCTTCCCCACACTGAGACTACTGGTGTGCATCAACAGACGCAGTGTATGTGTTGGGGATGGAACAGTGCTTCATGCCTGCCTGTTACGTAAGCAATCGACCAACTTGATGTGGTCCCGTGTTATAGGATCACTACCTTTGTGAGCATCCCTCAGCTCAAGTTCTAGTCTTGGAAGAGCCTACTTAGACTTCAGTACTCAGCTAAGACTCAATCTTATTAGATGTGGAATGGAGCCTGGAGGTCACTTGTTGGGTCATTGAAAGCAAGTTGTTTGGTCTGAGCTAAACATCAGGGAGACTTGATGAATAGTTTTAGCTGGATCTGTTGGGTTTCTACAGGGGCTGCAGAAACATTGAGTGTTGAACACAGAGGCAGACAGAAGCTGGACTAGTCATTTCTCGTACTCACGTCAGAGCTGAAGTTTTTAATACTCTAATGAATGCACAAAAATCACTGTTCAGAGCATAAACAGAAAATAACATTTCATTTCTAATTACTGCATTTAGAAAAGTAATTCTTAAGGAGGGCAGTGGTTTCATAATGGGCAATTGATCGCGCTGGTAGTATGGGAAGTGAATAATTACTTAAGCTCAGTGCTTGTCACAGGCCTTTGAATGACAGCGCAGAGTATGTGAGCATGAAAATACGTGCACACAATCGATACATCATTATGCTAAAAACTTTATTTAACATTTTATGGTTTCTTATTATTCACATTTTTTTACTGAATAGATGACAGCTTAAAAGGGAAGATTTGTGGCACAGGTGAGGCGTTGGCAGCATTAAGGGCGCGCGTGTGTGTGTGTGTGTGTGTGTGTGTGTGTGTGTATATGTGGTGTGTGTGTGTGTGTGTGCGTGTGCGTGTGCGTGTGCGTGTGTGTGTGTGTGTGTGTGTGTGTGTAACATGCTGAAGCCCAAAACTGGCTTCTAGAGCTCTCTGTGCATTAATGGAAATATCTCCCATCTTTGGGTGGCAAAGGTGTTTCGGTCAGTAAAGTGCTTGCCATGTAGGCATGAGGACCAATGCCCAAAAGCAAGCACGGGCACCAGTGGCCAGTGTCCTGTGCTCCTGACGCCACTGCTGCAGCAGAAACAGAGGAGTGTTAAGACAAGATAAAGAAAAGCTGATTTAATTCAGAGAGACGCCTATGTACATGCTAGAGTTTGTGTCTTCAGTGACCCTTCAAAGGCATGTGTGTTGGGGGTCTGGTCTCGGAGAGTCTATTAAGATATCCTGGCCTGGAGAGGCGGCTTGATGGCTCAGTCAGTAACGTTCTCACCTTGCAAGCATGAGGACCCAAGTTCAGTCCCCAGAGCTCAGATGAAAAAGCGGGACATGGAGGATTAGTGAAGATCTTTTCCCAATCTGTAGGCTGCCTTTTCCTTCTATTGATAGTATCCTTTGCCTTACAGAAGCTTCTCAGTTTCATGAGATCCCATTAATTGTTGGTCTTTGAGCCTGAGTTGACGGTGTGTTCTGTTCAGGAAGTTTTCTCTTATGTCAGTGTGTTCAAGGCCCTTCCCCACTTTCTCTTCTAATAGATTTAGTGCATCTGGTTTTATGTTGAGGCCTTTGATCCACTTAGATGTGAGTTTGGTGCAGGATAATAAATATGGATATATTATGCATTTTTCTATATGTAGACATCATTAGACCAGCACCATTTGTTGAAGATGCTTTTTTTTTCCATTGTATATATTTAGCTCCTTTGTCAAAACTCAAGTGTCTGTAGGTATGTGGGTTTATTTCTAGGTATTTGATTCAATTCCATTGGTCAACCAGTCTATTTCTATGTCAATACCATGCAGTTTTTATTATTATTGCTCCGTAATATAGCTTAAAGTCAGGTATGACGATACCTCCAGAAGTTATTTTATTGCATAGAATTGTTTTAGTTATTCTGTTTTTTTTTTCCATATGAAGTTTAGAATTGTGCTTTCAAGGTCTATAAAAAATTGTGTTGGAATTTTGATGGAGATTGTATTGAATCTGTAGATTACTTTTGGTAAGATAGTAATTTTACTATGTTGATTCTACTGATCAATGAGTATGGGACATCTGTAGACTGTAAATGACCGTCTACAGACTGGGAAAAGATCTTCATCAGTTTTACACCAACAGAGGGCTAATATAAAAATATATGTAAAGAACTCAAAAACAAACAGCAACAAGCCAAATAATCACATTAAAAATGGGGCGTAGGGCTAAACAAAGACTTCTCAAGAGAGGAATTTCAAGCATGAGAAGCACTAAAGAAATGATCAAAGTCCTTAGTCATTAGGGAAATGCAAATCAAAACGACTCTGAGATTCCATTTTACACCCACCAGAATAGCTAACATAAAAAACTCAAGTGACAGCACATTTTGGCGAGGCTGTGGAGAAAGGGGAACACTCCTCTAAAGGTGGTGGGAATGCATACTTGTACAACCATTTTGGAAATCAATCTAGCACTTTCTCAAAAAAAATTTGGAATAGTTCTACCTCAAGACCCAGCTATAGCACTCCTAGGTATATACTCAAAAGATACCCCACCATACAACAAGGTCACTTGCTCAACCATATGTTCATATTGGCTTTATTCATAATAGCCAGAATATGGAAACAACCTAGATATCCCTCAACCAAAGAAACTGTGGCACATTTACACAGTGGAATACTACTTAGTTTCTAAAAATGGGGAAAGCATGAAATTTGCAGGCAAATTGATTGAACTAGAAAAGATCATCCCGAGTGAGGTAACCCAGACCGAGAAAGACACACATGGTATATACTCACTTATAAGCGGATTTTAACCATACAGTAGATGATAACCACACTACAATTCACAGATGCAAAGAAGATAAGTAACAAGGAGGACATGAGGGGGGATGATTAAATCTCACTCAGAAGGAGAAATAGAGAGTTTTGGGTAACTCTTCAGGTATCAAACTGTCTCTGTCCTCTTCTCATTTGGGAAGCTGCTACACTGCACTTCTGGTATTATCAGGTAATCAATTTATTCCTTCTCAAGTCTATGATGGGTTGAAGATCAGATAGTTTAGTTTTACAGTTAAGATTAGTTGTTTAGGGATTAAGATGTTTTAAGGAACATCTCGAAGTGGAGTAACGAACAGCCAAACCCAAAACCCAAAAAGCCCCTGCCTCCTGTTTTATGTCTACAAACTGTTGAGGAGTGGAAGGAACACACACCCAGCAGCTAGACAATCATGGACTTGCTCCTTGACACCTATGAGCTATTGGAAAAGCATTGCCCTAAACATCCTTGACACATCAGCCTAGAGAACTGAGTTTAATCCCTCCGAAAGCCACGAAGCCAAGGCGTGGCAGTGCATACCTGCAATCCCAATGTTGGAGATTATAGAGATAGGATAAATTGGCCCTAGCTGGGCCAGGCACCCTTTTTGAATCAACAAGCTCTAGATGCCAATGAGAGACCCTGTCTCAAAAATATACTGCAGATTGCACCTGAGAAACAATACCAGACCCCTGCCAGAACACACACACACACACACACACACACACACACACACACACACACACACCACAAACATATGACATGCATACCTCCACATTCAAACAGAGAAGCAAACAGGTGAGTAATTACATAAGTCCATGCAAATAAATAAATAAATAAATAAATAAAAAATAAAAATGGTGGCAAAAGGGTTTTGGAGGGTATCTGTGACAGAACTGTCTTGCAGTAGCTTTCTGCTTGTCTCTCAATGCGTCTTCAGATGTGGCTGTGGGTAGCATTGACAGACCAAGAAAGGAGGCTGGATTCCCTCACTCCCCAGAAGGCTCCAGCAGTAACTAGGTGGTTGCTAAGGTGACAGCCTGGTTAATGTGCATCACTGCCTTAGAAGTGGATGGCTGTTGAGTGTTTCTGCATGAGTTCACCTCCACACTCTGCCTTTTGAAGCCCATGAGGCTCTGGGTGGGCCTCTTGGAGGAAGCAGAAACCACTGATTCTTCACGGGTAATGTGTTAGGGGCCTGGAGCAGGGTTCAGATTCAGCACACAGGGACTGACGCCAAGTAATGAGGATCCATCATCTCCAAAGTTCAAGACTCCATGATTTATTTGACTAAGAGGGGGAGGGGGAGGGGGAGGGGGAACACCTAAACATCCAAACATTAGCACTTCCTTTTATTGCCAGGAACAGAAGTTGGTTTTCTTCTTTCACGGTGGGTTTTGGGGAACAAACCCAAGGCCTAAGGCTTGAATGGCAAGCACTGTAACACACTGAGCCATGCCACTGGCCTGGATTTATGTATTCATATATATATATATAAAAATATATGTATATATATACACAAATGTACATATACATATACACACATATATATATACAATACATACATAGACACATATACACATACATACACACACCTATATACACACACACACACACACACACACACACACATATATATATGGTTTATTGAGACAGGGTTTCTCTTTGTAGCCTTAGCTGTCCTGGACTTGCTTTGTAGACCAGGCTAGCCTTGAACTCACAGCGATCTTCCTGCCTCTACCGAATGCTGGGTATGTGCCAGGCATGTGCCACCACACCTGGCTGGATTTTATATTTTTACTTATTCTAAAAGAAAAGTTGCAAGGGGTCCCAATCCTTGGTAATAGAAGTTCTGCCTTTAAAATCATAATTTTGCTCCCCCCAAAACCAACCAACCAAACAAACAAAAATCAAAAGCGCCTTTGAGACAGTTGATGTCAGTGACTCCAACTTTGTAGTTGTAGGCTGACTCCCATATTTCTCAGCCCACAGCTCTTGCATCTCAGCTGTGCTGCTGACCCACATCCTTGCACTCTTGCACTCTGGGCAAGTCATTTCATCTCCTGCCTCTGGCCACCCATCTGCAATAAGAGGGACAGCACATGGTCCTCCCTTGGAGGCTGAGCACTAACAGGGAACAAGAATCTCTAGGAATTTTTGCTCTGAAATGCCAAGATCCACGATGTATGGATGCATATTCTGCCTATAATATTATCATTAACTCCAAAATCCTTAAAGGTTTAGTACAGTAGAATTACTTTTAAGTACAAACGTGGCAATAACTAGGCTCTTGTAGAGTGCCTGCAAGACTATTGTCTCCGCGTGAAAACTCATTACATTTATACTTAACTATACTTATATGCTTATTTATATACAAGTATATATACTTATAAATAAGATACAAGGGCTAGGGATGTGGTTTAGTTGTTGAAGATCTTTGTTCACACAGGTGTGAGTTCTGAGTTCAGATCCCCAGGCCCATATAAGGAGCTGGGCCTGGGCTTACATCAGTAATTGTAGTTGGAGAAGCAGAAAGATGAAGGTATGCTGCTCACTGGCCAGTGTAGCACAGCAGTGTGCTCCAGGCCAGTGTCTCAAAACAGTATGATGGACAGTGACTTAGGAAGACAGCCGTTGCCAATCTTTGGCCTCTGTAGCAAGTACATGTGTGACACTACACTGCCCCTCTCTCTGTTTCTGTGTCTCTGTGTCTCTGTGTGTCTCTGTGTGTGTCTCTGTCTCTCCTCTTCTCTCTCTCTCTCTCTCTCTCTCTCTCTCTCTCTCTCTCTCTCTCT
>OU015747.1:83597201-83612916 GCA_907169655.1 Acomys percivali | reverse complement strand
GTGTGTGTGTGTGTGTGTGTGTGTGTGTGTGTGTGTGTGTGTGTGTATGTGTGTGTGTATGTATGTGTGTATATGTGTGGGTGTATTGTGTGTATGTGTTTGTGTGTGTATGTGTGTGTATGTGTGTGTATGTGTGCGTGGTGATGCATGTGTATATGAATGTAAATGATACATTCGTGTGTATGCACCTGTAAGTGTGAACTCACCCATCAGATGTCTATGCTGAGTGTCTGATTGTTCTCCTCCTTATGATGGAGCCAGGGTCCCCTACAGAAACTGATCCTTGTTATTTTGGCTCTTTTGGCTGGGCTGTAAGCCCTTGGGACCCACCCGTCTCCACCGCCAGCACTGGGATTTCAGGAGTGCTCTGTTGGGCCTGGCTTTTTATATGGGTATTGGGATTACAACTCGGTGCTGTACAGCAGATTCCTTGCTCACTGGACCATCTCTCTAGCCCCAGATTCCTCCCTGTCACCTAGCTGTGACTACGTTCATCCGTGCGTTCCCAAGACGAGAATGTTTAGTATTTTACATTTGCTGTACAGATGTACCTTTCCATTAAGATGCCAAAATATTCTTGTTCAAGGGAAATATCTCTTGTTACAGTAGTTAGTCATTTCCTAAGTGTGGAAATTCTTGCATCTACAAAGTTTCCACTGCCTCCAACATCTGGCTTCCCTGTGGTTGCATCTCTGCCCGGAGGTGGATTGGGAATTCCATTGGCCGGATCTCACACACTCTGCAGCCGTAAATTATGCTAACTAAAATAGAGAGATTGTGGGGAGCGCTTTTGGAGTTCTGCAAGCCTTAATAGACATTTCATTTGAACTCCACTCCAAGTGAGTGATACCTAAGAGCTTCCCATTCTTAAGGATTCAGTTCCAGGGGGCCTCCCTCAGAACTGACCTATTTCAGATAATGACGCGGGTCATCAAATGCTACTGCACAGATACACAACGCCACCCGGTATATCTCTAAACCTCTAATCCGTTTCAGTGTCTCATACTGATTGCTCCAAAATGTTTGAATTAAGTGAAAGGCAAACTTCCTGAAATACATCTTTAAAGTGATTCAAATTTGCATAAGTTTTAGCCAAGGAACAGATGTCTCTTTAATGCTGTACCTTTGAAAAAAATTTAAAACCATATTATATAAATCCAACTTGCTGTAACACGATTCTCCTTGGCCCTTAGTCCTTACTTCAGCGAAATGTTTTCATCAGAACACTGACAAGAACAAGGAGAAAGGAGGCTCGCGGTCCGAGATTATGCAGAGGGAATTGTTTCATTGAAGGATTTTTAATCTCATCGTCTAAAATCAAATGGCAGTTTCCTCTTTGTGGACTGTGCTCTAAGCCTTCATTTGGACAGCTGATAGTCAGCACTCTAATTGTGTATTGGAGCCACACAGCAGTTAAACTGTAGAAAGAGAAACACAGGCAGAGGAAATTGAGTTCACTTGAGGTGTTTTCCTGTCCTACTCAGTTTCGAAAATCTTCCATTCATTTTTTTTTTCATTCCCGTAGTTTTCTAATTATCCCAAATATCTTGACTCCCATTTTATTTAATGTGGTAGTTTCTCCAAGGTCAAAGGTACCTGATCATGGCCTATGTCTATAGATTAAAATTATCCTGTATATAGATTAATTAGCCTGCATGGCATACTCCAATATGGCTGAGGGCACATAAAGTGTTATAGATATCAAATTAAAAAATGTCACACACCAAAATTTACACACACACAAATACACATATGTGTATGTGTACACATACATGCCACAGGTCAGTGCACACGCATGCACACACACACACACACACACACACACACACCTCGCACAGGTTAGTATACACATGCATGTCCCAGATCAGTATACACACACACACACACACACACACACACACACACACACACACACATATCACAGGCCAGTACATACAGATACACATATTGCAGGTCAGTACACACACGTGCACACACACACAGGCCTTACGTCAGTATTGCACACACATACAGTACAAGTTAGTACACCCAATTGAGGAAATCTCTATTTCTGATGACTTCTTACTAAGTCCTCAGCTTTAGAATTAGTGTAGTCTGTTGAGCTTAATGAGAGAGTCCAAGATGTTTACCTAATAGTTACGAAATGTTATGTTAGGTCTGATAATCTAGTTCAGGCAAATGGTAATTACAAGGCTCAAGGTAGCCTGAGATAACCTTGGCTCTCTACCTACAATATTCCATCTTTCAAGAGTCATTGCAGTCTGTCCAGCCAAGAACCAGCCATCTGTGGGAGTTTCAATACAGGTTCAGCTACTCCAGAAAACTGGAGTTCACAAGCTCTACAAACAGAAAATTCCTGAGGCTCTGGAAGACCGGCGTTTACATTTTGTGAGGTGATCACTCTTTTGAGAGGATGTAGGCAGTGCTCTGAAGAGAGCTATGTGTCTTATGTGGCATACATAATGGTTTATACTTAGTTAAACCATATAATCCCTGTAACACCTTCACAGGCTAAGTGTCATTTATCCTTGTGGGAAAGATGCAGAAGCTAAGGCATAGAAAGGTTAAGTAATTTCTCCAGGAGAACGCAAGTAATGAGAAAACAAACAAACAAACAAACAAACAGGATTTGAACTTAAATCTTTGAGTCAGAAAGTGTTCGTCCTTTCTTTTTCTTTGTTGTTAAGGTTGTTTTTCATTACAGGTATGAGAGTTTGGCCTGCATGTATGTATGTGTCCTCCATGCCTGTCTTGTGCTCACAGAAAGTAGAAGAACATGTTAGATCTTTGGTAACTATAGTTACCAGTGGTTGTGAGGCACCGTATAGGTGCTGGGAGCTGAACCCAGGTCCTCTGTGAGTGCTCTTAAACACTGAACCATCTTTCCAGCCCCGTTACAATACTTAAGCTAGAATGCCTATGGGTTGGTCAGAACACCACCACTCAGTGTAGGAGCATTCATCCACACTGTCTTCCAGGGTGTATTCCTCCAGTCCTGCCTAAGCCTGACTTCACTGGAGACTCTGCGCCCTCTTTCATAAGCAGATCTCACTATCCAGTGTACTCTTCTCCAGATATCACCTCCGGGCCTTTGTAGCAATGACTTTATTGCCTTCAGTGTTCAGACCCCCTTCTCTTCTGGATCCCTTTCTCTTCCTTTTCTCAGCATCTTCTTAAAATGATTTTATGAGGTGGGGGTGGTGGTACATGCCTTTAATACCCAGACTCAGGGAGCAGGTGGATGTCTGTGAGATCCAGACTAGCTAGGCCCACATAGGGCATTTGAGGCCAGCCACGGCTCCATAGGGAGACACTGTCAACAGAGAGACAGACAGACAGACGTAGGAAGACAGAGAGAGATAGCAATACGACTTTATGGTAAGACCTTTTGGTCTTAGCTGCTTTCCCCTTTGCTGTGGGAAAATATCTGCCAAAAAATAACCTAAGGGAGAAAGGGTTTATTTTGGCTCACGGTTGAAGGGTGTAGACTGTGATGGCAGTGGCATCGTGGCAGCAGGAGGGTGAGGCTTTTGCAATTAGGCAATAGAGATGGTTAAATGCCTGTACTTGGCCTGTTTTCTCCTCCTCCTGCACTCTAGGGCCCCAGCCCACTCAAATAATGTCTCCTACTTTAGGGCGTGTCCTCCACTTTAATTAGCCAGATCTGGAGGGGTCCTCAAAGGCCTGGCTGGAGTCTAAGCTAATCTAGATAATTCCCCAGGAATGTGCCTGGAGGCATGTCTACCAGGTGATTCTAGGTCCTGTCAACTTGACAATACAGGTCACCGTGACTCTGTGATCATTTCAGGTCTTTTCTGCCATCTGTTAATTTCCTCCATAGCATGCATGGACCTGGTTGACATAACTTCATTTATTTATTTCCCCCTTGACACTAAATAATTTCCTTGGAGGAGGGACCTTCTCCTTCGAAGCTATGAATTTGCACAGCTTGGTGTACTACTTGGCACACGTCACAGGGCTTAAATGGCCATTGAATAAAGAAGAAAGGCATGAATGAAATGGTATTCTGCTTGGAGTAAATGTTCAGGTTTATTTTTCTGGGTGAAAATATTTTAGAATTGATGTGTTTGGTGATGTCAAACATTTTCAGCATGGGTGAGTATTGATCAAAACGATGGAAACTGTAGGCTTATATGTTGCAACTTCCTATCACAGTGAAGATTTCTACTTTTAAAAATTATTATGAATTTTTAATTAGCATATATAATATTGATTCTCATGAGATTTCATATTCATATATACCTTATAAATCAAATGCACCTTGTTGTTATTCACCCTGTAGCTGTCCTCCTATGTGTAGTTTCCTTACCTCAGAAAGTTCCCCCTCTGCTTTTATGTCTGTCTGTCTGTCTGTCTGTCTGTCTGTCTGTCTCTCTCTCTCTCACACACACACACACACACACACACACACACACACAAACACACACACACAAACACACACATAAATAACTATATATGTACTTATACTATATAGAAATTATTAAATCTAGGTTGTATTTAGAGAAGAAACATGCACTATTTTATATTTTTAATTCTTTTTCTTATTTGTGCTTGTGTGTGTGTGTGTGTGTGTGTGTGTGTGTGTGTGTGTGTGTTGGCATTCACAGTTGCATCATAGTTGGAGAGGTCAGAGACCACCTTTGGTGTGAGATCTTTCCTTCCACCTTGCTGAGGATGGCCTCTCCAGTTGTTGCTACCATGCTAAGTACGCATGCACTTCCAGGCTATCCTTCTCTTTGTCCCATCTACTTGAAGGGGTGTTAGAACTACAGGTCCCCCACCACTGCGTCTAGAAATTTATGTGAGCTCCAGAGTTTAGTCTCCAATCCTCAGACTTGCACAGCAAATGCTTTAACCCATTGAGCAACCTCATGGCCCTATTTTGTCTGTCTTTGCCCCTGTGACTCTTTTGTCTTCCTTCCACCTCCCTTTAGACCTCTTCATCCTCACTGATAGTTTTCCTAGTTTATTTCCCCATTTCTATGTGTATATGCTTGTGTGCGTATGCGTGTGTGTGTGTGTGTGTGTGTGTGTGTGTGTGTAACATTTTCTTTATCCACTCATCTAGTAGTGGGCATCCGTGATGGTTTCATATCTTAGCAGCAATAAACACGTGTTTGCAAGAATCTCTGGTCTGTGTCAATGTCAACACCCTCAGAATTTCGATTTAAGACAGTGGTTCTCAACTTTCCTAATGCTGAGAAAAATAATTACAGTTTCTCATAATATTTTTGTCGCTACTCCATAACTGTAATTTTGCTATTGTTATAAACTATAATGTAACTACCTGATAAGCCCTCTGTCATAGATAGGACTTTACTGTTGTCAAGAGACACCATGACCATGGCAACTCTTATAAAGGAAAACATTTAATTGGGTCTGGCTTAAAGTTCAGAGGTTTAGTCCATTATCAGACACACATGGTGCTGAGGAAGGAACTGAGAGTTCTCCATCTTGATCGATAGGCAGCAAGAAGAGACTGAGCCACACTAGGCCTGGCTTGATCATCTTAGACCTCAAAGCCTGACCCCAGTGACCACTTTCTCCAACAAGGCTGTGCCTGCTTTGGCAAGGCCACCCTTTTTAATACTGCCCTTCCAATATGGGCCTCTGGGGGTCATTTTCATTCAAACTACTGCATGACCTCCAAGGGGGTTGTGACAAAGAAGTTGAGAACTGCCGATTTAAGGACTTACTCTATAGTCATCTGAAAAATGTGCATTGATTCTTTAGGCTTACAACTCTTTACCTGAGTATCTGTTACAGAACTGTAATTTATTTATCTATTGATTTATTTATTGTTCAGACTGATTTCAGCCCTCTCCTCATCTCCTCCTTGTCCCACCTCCACACCTCCTTCTCTCTATTCCCTCCCATTCTTCTCAGAGAATGGAAGCTCTCCCCATGGGTACCAGCCCACCCTGGCATCTCAGTTAGGAGCAGGACTAAAGCCATCCTCTCTCACTGAGTCCTGAAAGGAAGCCCAGCTAAGGGAAATGGATCCAGAGGCACTGTAATAGCTTAAGTAATAAATGTTTAGCTAGAGACTTGCTGTACTCTGAAATGCATCATATTTATGTGCTAACATGTTTTTGGAAAGATAGTAAGGCACCTTCGTGTCTACCTGGGTGGATTCAGGGTCAAGAGCTCAAGTCTGAAATCTTTTAATGGCTTTGGCTCAACTCTTCGCTGTGCCCCATCTTCCCATTTGGTGAATATCCCTTTAGAGGCTATAGATTATGATAGATTATGTATAATGTTTAATGATGAGTCTGTACTTCAGAAAGAGAAACATCAATATTAACCAAAGCCCCTAGTATATGTCAGAATTTATAAAAATAAAGCAGCAGTTTTCCCCGCATCTTTAATGTTGTAAGCACTGTATCATTCAGTCTCTACCAGTGTGATGGAGAAGCTGGTGCCTTACTACCTTTCCAAAAACATCCTCAAGCAGGAAAGGAAAAAATATCCAGAGTTAAATAGTAACACATAGCATTTTACACAGTGCATTTGCAAATTAGAATATGGGCCATGTATTCAGAAATAAATTCAAAATTCCTATTGCATGGTCAATAGACTTTTCTATAGGATTTTCATGTGAGAAATGAATTCTTCATTTTTTTTTACAAATAGTTCTTTTGAAAACACAACTATAGTTAGACATGTAACTATATATACAGGTTTTAAATTAATTTTAAAATAGCATACAAAGTAAATGGGGTTGGAGGCTGCACTTGCCCTTGCAGAGGCACTGAGTTTGGTACCCAGCATCCACACCAGGTGGTGCACAACTGCCTGTCACTCTGGTTTCAGTGGATCCATCTTTCTTTTCTGGCCTCTGCAGACACCGCACTCACCTGCACATGCTTCTCCACACATAATTTAAAAAATAAATATTTAGTTGTCATTAAAATAACATAGTAATGGGCCTCACTATGGCATTTCAAACACGTGTCTCATGAGACATATTTCTAATTTGTCCTCCTCCCTCACCTTCCCTTCCCAGCCCCATATTGTCCTCTTCCAGCCCTCTTTCTCCCTACAAGTTTGCTATCATGTCATATGTCCTCTTCCCTCCTAAGGTCTTCCCTTCTAATGATTTTTTTTCTAATTTAATCACACACACACCACACACACACACACACACACACAAACACACACACACACACACACACACACACAAAATCAAGGAGGTGAAAGACCTCTATACTGAAAATTTTAAGAAAAGAAAAATCTAAGAAACCAGTGGAAGATGCAGATACCGCATGCTTGTGGATTGACAGAATTGATAACATGAAAATGCCATATTACCAAACTGATCTATAGATGCAATACAGTTCCCACCACAATCTCAAGATCTAGAAAACGCACCCGTAAAATTTGTAGAAGCACCTAAGACCCTAACAGCCAAAGCAATCCTCAGGAGAAACAGCAGTGTTGGGTGTATCACAACCCTCAATCTGAACTTGAACTTCAAAGCCACAGCGACAGAAACAGAGTGTCCCCAGCACAGACATAGACATGTAGAGCAGTGAAATAGAATTCAGGACCTGGAGCTAAACCCACACAGCTACAGTGTGATTCTCAGAAAATGTATTCATCATATTTTGCATAAAAGATTGCCTCATCTGCATTATATCTTCATGGGACAGGGAGCATCTTGCTTTACTAAACTCACACAAATGTAGCTACAGGTTACATGCATACATGAGAAGATGAAGAAAGTGAGTGCATCCGAAGAATATGATACCCATATAAAATGTTCTATGCAGTTTATTCTTATTTGAAAATGACTATCACAAGACTAGAAAACCAAGGCCTCCACATATACATAATATTCCTTCTAAGTGGGCCAACATTGACTTCCTGTGTTATGCAGAATGATGATGGACTCTGGTGTTCATAAGCATGAAATGCTGGCTTTCCTGTAAGTTAGAGGAGTTTCTTACTGACTCAATAAATTCACCTTGGGAGCTTGTTTATAGGATCTACCACATGAGCTACAGAAGTGGTACCATGGTCAAATGATGCCACATGAACTAGAGAAATGATACCATGTTCAAGTGCTGCCACGTGTGAGCAATAGTGACCTAGGCAGCAGACCTGGGGATGAAAGGGTGATCTCATGGAAAACAGTTCTTTAAGAGAGTTAACCCAAAAGCAGAAAGACTCACATGGTATATACTCACTTAAAATTGAGCACTAGCCCAAAAGGGATGTCCCACCAAAGTCTTCACTTACCAGGAGATTGGGATAGATGTAAGGACATCCTACTGAGACTCTAGGTAAGAGAAATATAGGAGATGGGGAAATAAAAGGACCCAGAGGGTCCTAGAAACCTACAAGAAGAACATCGTGATGGGTGGATCGGGGCCCAGGGGCCTCTGCTCAAACTATTGCACTAACCAAGGACAATACAATAGTCAACATCGAACCCCTACTCTGATCTACCCAATGGTCAGGACATGCTCTACAGTTATGTGTAGAGCAGGGACTGACTCTGACATGAACTCTGGTGCCCCACATTTGACCACCTCCCCTTGGTGAGGAGGTCTGGTGGCACTCAAAGGAAGAATAAGCAGGATACCAAGATGAGACTTGATAGCCTATGACCATATAGTGGGGGAGGAGGTCCCGCTCAGTCTTAGACCTAGGAAAGGGGAATAGAGTAAAAGTAGGAGGAAGGGAGGAATGGAAGGATACAAGTGATGGGATAACAATTGAATTGTAATCTGAATAAATTGATAAAATTATATATATATATATTTTAAAGATTTATTTATTATTTATACAGTATTCTGCCCACATGTGTGCCTGCCCACCACAAGAAGGCACCAGATCTCATTACAGGTGGTTGTGAGCCACCATGTGGTTGCTGGGAATTGAACTCCGGACCTTCGGAAGAACAGACGGTGCTCTTAACCTCTGAGCCATCTCTCCAGCCCCAAAATTATATTTTTTAAATTAAATTTAAAAAAGAGAGGCAGACGTGTGGTCTAGGCCATAGTAACTGTTGCAGTGAATTTCCATGCATATGTGTGCACACACGAATGCCAGAATACAACCTAAGTTATCTCCTTCAGGGCACCATCACTTTGTTTTTGGAGACAGGGTCTGTCACTGAGATAGACCTCACCAAGTCTAGGCTGGCTGATCAGAAAGAGTCAGTGACCTGTCTCTGCCTTCCCAGAACTAGGATGATAAGCACTGGTCACCACATCTGGCTTGATTTCTTTAAACATTGGTTCTGGGATTTGAACTCAGGACCTCAATTACCCATCAAACCATTTCCATGGCATACAATGCATTTTTAAGTGACCTTGCATTTCATATGGCAAATTAATGAAATAAGCTAATAGCACCAAAGTAAACACTTCAATATTGTTTTTGAAAAATTTACGTGTCATTTCCAGTGAAGAAATGTGAATCTGTCGTGAGTTTTTATCTTTCTTCCTCTGTTGCTACAGGAATACATGGACTCTAATAAATGCATCGAACACTTGCTGACGCAGCTCAGGGAGCAGCACAGGAGTCTCTGGCGGTGAGTCAATTCATGCTTTCTTGGCTTCGTAGCTTTGGAATGTTAAAAACTGTGTCATTTGTACAGTGGTGAGTTTTGAATTTGATACATGGAACAGGGAATCTGATTATCAAATGTATTTCGCTGCAGTTGGTTCCAGAACTACTTGTGCAGTTGTGTAATTGCTTCCTGAACTGTCAGCCATGATCCCAGGAGGGTTCACATGCCACGAACACTTGGAAACAGGGACAGGTTTCTGGATGTTCAGTGACCAGACATTGATTCTGAATCAAGCAGGCGACGATTCCGAGGCGTGCTTGGCAGCATGCACCTGTGCTGCAGTCTTTGCTCTGAACCCACTGCATGCTTTTCAGTGTGTCAGGCTGTGCAGTGCTACCATGCTGAATGCTGCCTAAGACCTGGCTCAGGTCCCAGGGCTTTATGGGTCATACCTTTTAGTCTCTTTGTTGTATATTACAATTTTTTTTATGGTCTTAGAGATTTCATTGCAAAGAAAAAATTTAAAAAAAAATTTTCCTATTTCCAATGAATTTATATATACTTGGACTGTAGCACGTTAGAATGTTTGAGTTTTTAAAATTGCTGTTTAAGTTGCTAACTTGAGCTTCATAAAATAATCTGCTAATGAATTTTAGCATGTGATCAGGACAGAAATTTCAGCAGTTTCTGTAGCAGCCTTAGACATACTGCTGCCTTTTTTCACTACGGTTTTATATGAAGGTAGTAGTCACAAAATTGACAATTATGAAATCAGTGTATCAACTGATTATGAAAAATGTTGATGCGTTGTTTCTTACAGAGTAAACTTTTCAGCCAAGACTTAATTGCTTATGTAAAAATGAACAAGCAGATATCCATTTCATTAGTTTGCAAGTTTTTTATGATCTTTAATAACTGGTAAAATTATTCATCTCTTATGTTTTACAAAATAATGCTTTAAATATATTTCTTCATGATTTATTATCAGTAAATGTTTGATTTGTATACCAATTTCATACACCTGTGTATCTAGAAATTTTTGGCAGTGAAAGGAGGTCACAAGAAGAAGCTAATGTGATCAAAATACGTTGTAGAAATGAAAGAAATTTGAAGAGAATATATTAAAATATTTTATTTTTAAAATGAAGCCCTAACGTAGAGAATGGTATGTTAGAATTAAAGTAAAGGAACATCTGAGACTCTGCCCTCAAGTCTAGGATTTGCCCAGAGCAAGCAGGTGGGAACACCACATGGCAAACTTAGAACAGGGCAGAAAGCAGGCACAAATTCTTTACCAACTTGCCCAGTCAAAGACCACTGATGCTCTTCGGCGGTAAAAGGTTGCCAGGCTTCTGGTCCTTCGTGTGAGAAGGTTTTTTTTCTGGGAAAGCTTCTGTGTGATATTTTTTCATACTGAGATTTTTCTTTAAGTGGTGTGCACTGACTCCAGGTTAGGAAAATAATCTGAGACATTTGTCCACACACCTAGAATGGAAATTGGTACCATAGACGTGAACTGCCCAAGTCAATTAGTCATTCCCGGCCCCTTGGAAGTAGACTGGAAAGATGGCTGTGATGTCATTAGGTAGTGTCCTAGGGCCCTGTGAGTGTGCTCTTTGGTGGTACCATGATGACGTTTGAATTCCTTTTCTTACAATGTTTGTAGCTTTTGAATTTCGAAATCCATTTGCTAGTCCATTATTACATGTGCCATCCATACTACATGAGAATTGTCCTGTCAACTGCCCTAGTTCCAAGGGGAAAGAAGCTCTTTTTGTCATTTATTCATTTGGGCATTTCTACTTCATGCAGGGCAGGGCTTTCTCTGTACTAACCTCAAAATTCACCTTACATGAGTAGTTCTAGTTTGGGAAAAAGTGCTGTACATTTTCTTTGTTCAGCTCTTCCATGATCTTTGGCAACACTAATATAAAAATCTGGTTCCGTACATAAAAACACTAATGGGAGAATGTTTCAGTTGACCCATAAGTTTTTTTAAAAAAAACATAATTTTATTAACTGATAATTTCACATATACATAAATGTATTTTGATCACATTCATTCTTCATTCCTCTAATCCCCCCCAATTTACCTTTTACCTCTGAACCCTCTCACAGCTTCTCATCCTCTTTTTCTTTTTTGTTTCCTTTAAACATATTTGTTTAATGATTCACCAAGTCCAATTTGTGTTGCCCATATACTTGTTGATGTGGGACCATCCACTGGCACATGGTGGACCTGCCAGGGGCCACACCTTTACAGGAAATTGAGTCTCCCTCTCCCAGCATCCATCATCTGTCTGTCGCCCCTCAGCTAGGGGTGGGGACTTGTGAGCCTCTCTGCCTCCATGCAGGAACGTTGACTGAGTTGATTTTGTGTGGGTCTTGTGTAGGTACCCACAGTTGCCTTGAGTTCATAAGTGTGGTTGTCCTGACATGTCCAGAAGACACTGGTAATTTTTTTTTATCTGAACAGAGATATCAGAGATATCAGTTTCTTTAGCTTTTCTTTTTTCATTCTTAATTTTTGTATATATGTATTGTGCATGAGTATATGCATGGTTTTTGTTTGCACGCACATGGTTGTGCATGCAGAGTTCTCAGGGTGATGTTAGGAATCATCCTCATCGCTCTATCTTCCTCACTCTTTGAAGTAGGGTCTCTGAGGTAAGCTAAGAAGCTGCTGACACAGCCAGTCTCATGAAACGGCTTGCTGTGGGGATCCTCTGCCTAAGCTGGGATTATAGGTACACTGCCACACCCACCTTTCATTTACGTCTTGTTTCTGAGGAACCAGACTCTGGTCCCTATACTTGTACAGCAAACACTAACCATTGAACCATGTCTCCAGTCTACCATTTGTTTATTAGCGAATACAATACTTACTAGATTTGTTTTGGGGAGCTAAAACCATCATGCTTACTTGTTTTTTTGTTTGTTTGTTTTGTTTTTGGTAAACTGGAGAATAAGTAAGCCATCATTTATGTACACAGTTATGGTTTTATAATTGTATTTTTCTATAGATCTATTTAGAAGCATATTTTAAGACTGATGTATAACATGTGCAGAGCTATATTTAAGCTCCTTGTACAGAATATCCCCTTTGCTCTGTCTTTTAAGAGACAAAATATACATCAACAATAATGGCTGCCTTCTGATAAAAGAAATTTTTGAGTTTAATTTGGACACTAAGTGTTAAAATATATATTATTCACATCACTGTGTAGGAGTGACGGTTTGCCATCTCTTTGAACCAGTTAAAACATGCATGGAAAAGTTTATTCCTTTCCTACCTTCCTGGAGTAGCTAATAAAAGTCATTGGTCTCAGATACGGCTAAGTCAAAATCTCATTTCAGGCAGGCAAAGAGTGCAGAGTTTTGTGTGCAAACCCTTCCGTTTCTCTTTGAAGTGGTAAAGCCTCAGCTATAGTGTCAGAGGGTCCACTAATTCCCCTCCACCTGAGTAACAATGGAAGGTAATAATGGCATTTGAACAGTCACAGTGACTACCAGTGAGGAAATGGGAAAGGGAGCCATGAAAAAGAAAGTGAAGACCAAGAATAGATTTCTTTCTACACACTATACTAAGTCATGCAATTACCGTTGATTTTGTTTTACAAACCAACCCTGACCTAACTGATTTGAAAGTGGGAGGGTTTCTCATGGTCTGTGGTGATGTCATAACTTGGTTTGAAGACTGCATGAGTGTCAGGAAATGGTGCAGGAAGTCTTTTCTGGTGAGGATCAGTTTTTGCAAATACTTTACTCATGAGTCATGTAGACTCCCTGCTGTGTGTGTGGGATCTTGAGAACAACCTTGTGTCATGCTCATGAGTTTAACTAGAGTGCCTGAAACTAGACAAACTCTTCCTTTACACTGTGTGTATTATATCATTGATTGGTGATTGGTACAATTATCATGGGGGGACGGGCTCTTTATTGTGTCTCTTCACATTATCCGATGCATTAAAGTTATGTATAAATTAAGCTATAATCTCAGAGTCAAGTTCTTGTATATATTTAATTGGAGATTTCCAGGCCAGTGAAAGAGCCATCTCTAACATTGAGCTGAAGGGCACTCAAGGAATGGTACCTAAAGTTGTCCTCTGGCTTCTCTGTGCATGTACATGCACATGCACATATAAACATGCACACAGGCATATGTCCTCACAGAAAAATATTTACAAAGAGTTTCCTTATATTCATGTAGTTAGTTACTAGTATTTAGGTTTTACTTGTTTCTTAATCATCTGCCATGACAGGAAAATAAATATACTGTAATCACCCTCAATGTACTTGGTTATAGTAGGATCCTGCCTAGTATATTATAGAAATAGTCCTGTTATTTATCTGTGAGATGTGAAATAAAAAAAATTGTGGAGCTCAAATACAGCCATCCAACAATAGCAGACATTTAAGCCCAATCTCTTTGGTACCAGCAAATTCTTTTTTTAAAGGTAAACATTCGTGGATTTGTTTAAAGAAAAAGATGGATTCAGAATCTAAAACGAACTCTACACCCTCTTAAATATATAATGAAGTCTTATTTCACTCTGTACCTTTCCGCTTGACTTTTTTAAAAAATGGATGGGGCTTGGAGAACTTGCTCAGCGGTTAGAAGCCCTTGCTACTTATACAGAGGACCTGGGTTAGGTTCCCAGCATCCATATTAAGTACCTCACAGCCACCTGTAACTCCAGCTCAGGAGCTCCAACGCCCTCTTCTGGCCTCTGTGGTTACTGTACTCACTGCATTCATGTGCACACACCACCACTGTATACACAGAATTAAAAATAAAATATTCTTTTAAAACCCAGATGAAACATATATTAATGTCAAACCACAGCTTGATTTCCTGTGCTTTAATTTGTTCTGATATGGAAAGTTAACATCAAGATGAAAGAAGTTTTTGTAGGTGATGATTTTTGTAAGCACTGCTATTTTTGATTTGGCTAACTATCTTTGACTGAGAAGAAAAGTCATAAGAAATAATAGTGGAAATATTCCCAACATTTGGTTTAAAATATCTTTATCCACTTGTGGCCTCAGATTAAGAGTTTAGAATTCATAGACAGGTGGAAACTTCAAATTTAACTCCTAAATCTTCATGGCATAAAATTATTCTTTCATGCCACATGTGAAATCTGTATGGAAAAGTGACAGCAGCAAGGTTTCCCAGCTGTGGGATGAGGAGGAGACAACTTGGTCCAGGTCTGTTGGGACTAGGAAATGAGCAATTCTCAGACTCAGTTTCTTCATCTGTAGAAAGAAGATATCAGTATAGCTAGCATTCTAGTTTCATTCCCTTGCTGTGACAAACGCCATCGCCAGAAGCAACTTAGGGGGAAACGGTTTATTTGGTTCATACTTCTGGGTTGCAGCCCATCACTGAGGGAAGTAAGGACAGGAACTCAGACAGGAACCTGCAACAGAAGCCACAAAGGAACACTGTTGCTTGGCTCACTCAGAAGCTCATGCTTAGCCAGCTCTCTTATACGGCCAAGCATCACCTGCTTAGGGACTGGTGCTGCCTGCAATAGCTGTCAGTTCCCATGGGCCAATCTGATGGAAGCAATTCCTAGATGTCTCTAGGCTGTGTTTTAAGTTGTTGACAATTAAAGGGCAACTAATGTTTCAGATTTCAAAGCATCAAGACTACACAGATTATTTGTAGTGTAGTACATTTTGTTTATGGTAATATACACTTAACAAACATCTTTTATTCTAGCCATTTGATAAAATATGGATCATATACAACCTTGAACAATTTAGTAGGAATAACTAATAAAATAAGATTTAGAGGGTTTCCAATAACTCACCAGAAAATGTTTAAGATATTCGCTTTGGATTTCATAAGCCTCATTGGAGACACTCAAAGCTATTGTAAATAATAAAGAGTGCAGGCTGGAGGCATGCTTGCTGTCCAAGCAACCCATTTTGGAGCATGTACTATAACTATGCTACTAAGAAGCATACCATAGGAAATGGTATATTAGTCTTAATACCTAGACATATAACATGCAAAGCCTGAATCTTCTTCCCTATTTTCCACCCTGATGATAATGGACGATAGGCTTGATGGTGGGACATAATGACATTGTGAGGAATCTAAATCATTGATAAGAGAAAAGGTGCTCAAGAAAGCAAGAACCCAGCTCTCTGCCTGCCCCTCCC
>OU015747.1:83549936-83592503 GCA_907169655.1 Acomys percivali | reverse complement strand
CACACACACACACACACACACACACACACACACACACACACACACACTATAAATAATAAAAATAAATCTTTAAAAACCAGCAGCCATAATGTTGCCATTAGGAACCCTATGTCTATCTTATATGTACCATTCTTTGTGTGTGTGGACACATATGCACATATATGTGCATGTGTGTGCGCACGCATATCACTAGTCAATGCTAGGTGTCTTCTAAGGTAATTTCCCACCATCCTTAAATTTTTGAAATAGACTCTCAAAACCAGTAACTCCCCCCCCACTCTCCACTGACTCTCAAAACCAGTAACTCGCTGATTCTGTTAGTCACAGCGGGCCACCTCCAGGGATTCAGGGATTCTCCTGACTTTGCTTCCCAAGTGCTGCTAGCACAGGCCCTCGCATGCTGCCGCACTTGGCTTTCAAATGTAGTCTCCAGGCTGGGTCACAGGACTTCGTGCTGGCACTGTAAGCATTTGCCAGCTGAGCCATCTCACCAGGCCTTTTGAAGACTTTAACACAAGAGGTTTTCTTTTTCTTTTTGTTTTCTTTCTTTCTTTCTTTCTTTCTTTCTTTCTTTCTTTCTTTCTTTCTTTCTTCCTTTTTCTTCTTCTCTTTTCTCTTTTGGTTTTTCAAAACAGGGTCTCTCTGTGTAGCCCTGGCTGACCTGAACTCGCTTTGTAGACCAGGCTGGTCCCAAACAAACAGAGATCCGCCTGCCACTGCCTCCCAAGTGCTGTGATCAAAGGCCTGCACCACCACTGCCAGGCCCAAGACTTTTTCTTTTTTTTAAATATAGTTTATTAATTTATTCATATTACATCTCAATTGTTATCCCATTCCTTGTATCTTCTCATTCCTCCCTCCCATTTTCCCCCTACTCCCCTCCCCTATGACTGTGACTGAGGGGGACCTCCTCCCCCTCATAGAGTATCAAGTCTCTTCCTGGTAGTCTGCTATTCTTCCTCTGAGTGCCACCAGGCCTCCACATCCAGGGGATTTGGTCAAATATGGGGCACTAGAGTTTGTATGAAAGTCAGACCCCACTCTCCACTGAATTGTGGAGAATGTCCTGTCCATTGGCTAGATCTGGATAGGGGTTTGAAGTTTACTGCACATATTGTCCTTGGCTGGTGCCATAGTTTGAGCAGGACCCCTGGGCCCAGACCCGCCCATCATAATGTTCTTCTTGTAGGTTTCTAGGACCCTCTGGATCCTTCTATTTCCCCATTCTCCCATGCTTCTCTCACCTAGAGTCCCAATAGGATGTCCTCCCCTCTGTCCCACTTTCCTGGTAAGTAAAGACTTTTTCTAATATTTTCTATCCTTCTTTAGTTTTCAAAGGCTCCAGTGTAGGGTGCTTCTCTCTTCTCTCATGCAGCTTATTTACCTGGCTCCACTTAATCATGGCCATTGATTAACAACTCCAATCAGTCAGTTTCCTTTTCTTGTTTCAGTGGTAGTGTGTAGCTCAGGGTCAACGGAGGGCTTCCCACACCATAGACAAACACTTTTCCCAGTGAGCTGCAAGCTAGCTCTTTGGATCTTCTCTTAGCATGTGTGGTTTATAATATAAGTACGATGTATTTTGTTATGACCGGATTACAGGTCCAGTTTTAGCCGTTCTGTAAGCAAGGCTTAATATTCTAACCTCTGGATTTTTCCCTCAGTGGCCCTAATTGTTAATAACCTTTAGGCAAAATACCTAAAATTCCAGCCCAAGTCACACATAGCCAATTAGTCTCTTGTGGACTCCCAAGAATATAAATCATTATTTCAAGAATGGGCAGGGGTATTGTAAATTTAGAAAAATATATTTCCACCCTAATCCTACTTATAAATTGCCTGGTCCTCCTTTTTTTTTTTTTTCCAGGTCTTCATTTCTCCAAAGCCAAGACTTTATATTGTGGGTAAGAGTTCACATGGGAGATAGTAACAGCAAGGGAATGGGCACTCTTCATGTTGCTAGAAGTTGGTTGGACAAATTGTCTGGCCTTCCAGGTTAAAAAAAAAAAAAAGTAGAAAGCTTTATGATGTGACTGGAAAGAACAATTCCAACTGAGCATCTCCTGGCACAGTGGTCAGGAATCTTGGGAAGGTGAGGTCTGGACCATCTAGAGAGGTTTGCATCTAGAGCCCAGCTAGAGAGAACAGAAGATGCTGCTGAAGGCAGAAGGTAGAGCTGGCCCTTCGTAGCTATGTGCCAGCGTACTTTGCTTTTAAATTCCTCTAGTTTCCTACCATGTGGCTACAAATATCTTACAAAACAAGACATTTTAGAGGAAATGATGATTTCAGATAACTTTTATTTTAAAAAATAAATCAAATTCCACTTTCTCTTTCTTGTCTGCCCCACCCCAATCCATAGGAAGTTTGTATTTGGCCATTTAATTATGTTATACTTTGTGGAGAGAGCTGTTCTTTTTTTTTTTCCTGACTCTGCTAAATTAGCACCATACTATGGAAGTCATGTTCCCGGGCAGCCTGAAGTTAATATGAAGTTAATAATTGAAAATAATTTTCCTTGATGGTTTGTAGTTAAACATAACTGCATGAAGCGTGCCGTCCTGGCTGGGGAGATAGCTAGGTGGTTAAAAGCACACGCTGCTCTTTCAGAGAAACTAAACTCAGTTCCCAGCACACATATTTAGCCCATCATAACTTGTAACTCCAGATCCAAGATACCTGATATTCATCTCTTCTGGCTTCCATAGTCACCAGTGCACATAAGCCCAGGAATTTGAATATACATAAATAATAAAAACTTAGTTTCTTACGTATATTTTTAATTGAAATAGAAACACATTACCCGGCCTTTCCTCCCTCTAGTCCCTCCCAGCTACCCTCCCTTGAACCACTCCCATGTTCCTCAACTCTCTAGTTGATAACCTCTTAATTCATTATTTTCACATACTTATATGTGTATATATTAATGTGTATGCACAAATACACACGTACAAGCTGATGAGTCTGTTTTTGTTGTTTGTGTGTATATAGTTTCAAGGGTAACCACTCTGAATTGGTCAACCAATAAAGGGGCTCATCCTTACGAGAGGCTAATTCACCCCCCCAGCAGTCATTGGTTGCGTGTAGTTCATGTAGTTCTTTGTCTTGTGTTGAGACTCCACAAAATTTTGCTCTTCCACATTAAATGCTCACTGATACTGCCATTGCTGGTTTCTTGTTTATGCAGCCATTCCTAGGAAAGACTGTTTCACAGCCGCCTCCCTAGTGCCCTGGCTCTCACAGTCTCTCTGACACTTCTTCCGCAATGTTCTCTGAGCCGCTGATACAGGAGTCATGATATAGATGTATCTTTTGAGGCCATGATCTCTTGTTCTCTGCACTGTGTCCAGCTGTCGTTTTCTGTGATGGTCTCCACTTGTTGCAAAGAGAGGATTCTTTGATGAGGGGCCATAGCTACACTTACCTGTGGGCTTAAGGATACGATTTAGAATATAGTCATCATGGTGGTGAAGACTGTGAGGTAAATACAGTGTAGAGTATTGTCCTGGAAAGCACTGCTAGACAGTTGAGGACATTAATTAAACTGGGGCTGTTGTCAGAGGCAGGTAGCTTAATATTTTCATAGAGAAAACACGACTTGAGCTTTGGAGGCAATAGTTAATGGGGTTCTCAGCAAGAAACACATGGAGGGAGGTCAGCTGTGGAGTCCTGGGAAGATTTGGGTAACTAGATAACATAACAAATGCAAGTATGTATAAATGCATATGCCTGTATGTGTGTGTCATGTGAATGCATGTGTCTAAGTATGCATGCACACATAGAGTAGAGGTCAGAGTTCAAATTGAGTGTTGGATGTCTTACTCAGTCATTTTCCACTTTATGTTTTTGAGACTGGGTCTCTCAATAGCTTAGAGTTTGCCAGTTCAGATGAGCTGCCTGGCCAGTGGGCCCCTGAGATCTGTCTGTCTCCATCTCCCTGGCATGGGATGGCCTGTGCATCCCACCACATTCAGCTTTTGGCAAAAGTTCTGGGATTTGACTCCAAATCTCAGTCTTGAAGCACTCTGCTGACTGAGCATCTTTCCAGCCTCTTTCCCTGGATTTTGATAAGCAGACGTAAAGGTTGTCTAGCACTCGTGAGCAAATGGAATCTTTCATAAGCACTAACAGCTAGGGATATATATTCCATAGTGGGCTAGAAACCCTGTGCTACAGACAGAGACCTAACGCAAGCATCCGCTGGCCTGTAATGAGATGAGAATTTGGAATCTCTGCATTGAAGTCTGTGTGTTGACAGACAAACCACAAAAGACTCACAGATTCAAGGTGTCTGGGAGAATTCCTGTTTGTCATCTGAGCAACCAGAGGAGACAGGTGTGCCGACTTCTTTATGCAAATTTCCTCATAGGATTGTACAGACATGAGGCTACCTTAAAGTTGGAACTGAAAAATGTCTCATGTCTCCTGTGAGAATGGGAAATGTTAGGCTTGTCTGGGTTGTAGGTGTATGATTGCCTGTGCAAGCATATGTGGACCAGAGATTAGCATCATGTATCCTTCTCTATCAGGCTCCATCTTATTTATTTGTTAATTTATGTATTTATTTACTTACTTATTTTTGAAGTACTATCTCACTGACTAGGAGCTTGCCATTTTGGCTATGCTATCTGGTCCTATAAACCCCAGGGATTCTCCTAGCTCTGTCTTACCAGACCTGGGACTACAAGTTCGAATCCCCGGGCCTGACTTTTAACTGTGGATGCTGAGGATCTGAACTCATGCCCCTTCCTCTTGTGAAACAAGCGCTTTCTCTACTGAGCCATTTCCTCGGCCCCAGCAACTTGATCCTTGAACGTATATTTTCTATACCTTGTTCATCAACCTCACAGTTTGTGACATCGTATACTATGGTGTTGGAAGAGTGTCCTAAATGCATATAAGATCTGCCAGGGAGCACTGTAGCCACCTGCCATCTCTGTGTCTGACAGTGTTGGCAAAGCCAGAGCTCTTTGATGTCAACTTCAAACCCTCATCGCATGACCCACGCATACTGTTTTTACTCATTAGCTGTGATGGACCAGTCATTAATTTATATAAGCCATTTAGATCCATTTCTGTTTCTAGCGTCTCCTACCTCTGCTTGGATAATGAGCTCCATCAACTTAATCCCTGCTCTGTGGGGTAGAGCGTCCTTGTGGTTGCTTTAAATACAGACAAGCTCTATGCGCTGACCCCTCAATTAGACACGCTTGAGTGTCCTGGGCCGCCTCACATCTATGTGCTCATATTCAGAGATGGATGCCACTCATCTGTGTGCTCATATTCACAGAGATGGATGCCGTTCACTTCACCTATTCAAAAGGGAGGGGATACAGGAACAACGCTGGACTCACCCATGCCTCCTTGATTTCATTTTTAATGTGTATGTTTAGAATTAGTGTACAAATTCAGTCTTTTTCAGATTAGATGTATTCACTTTGTGAGGTGATGTGCTGTGTGTGTGTGTGTGTGTGTGAAGTGTCACAGGATATTTGTGGAGGTCTAAGGACGTCTTACAGGAGTAGATCCTAAGGCAGGTCATCAGGATTGGCGGCAGATGTTTTTGCTCTCTGAGCCCTCTCACTGGCCCATGGTCCAGTAGTGAATCTGCCACTTTGTAACGAAGGAGAAATCATTCCTTTACTGGACCCCGCAGGAAGAAGGGAAAAAAAGAAAACAAACAAACAAAACCAAGACAAATGAGAAAATAGCTCCGATCTTTTGTATTTTTGGACATCTGAGGACAAATAAACTCCAGGCCATATATTGGAAGTTCACAGTAACCAACAGTCAAGTTGCCATTACAATAGTGATGAATAATTTAGAGAAAGAAGGGGCAACTTTGTAAGTAAAGACAAGCCGTGGGTGAGCTGTGCTGCTGCAATGTTACTTGTTAGGGAAAGAGCTCTAAACTGTTTAATTAATTTTTTGAGAAATCTGAATTTTTTCTTTCTTTTCTTTTCTTTTCTTTTCTTTTTTCTTTCTTTCTTTTTGCTATGAGGAGGAGAGAAGGCAGGGCATTGCTCATAATAGGCAAGTGCCCCCCCCCCCCCCAGCTATCTATCCAAGCTGACGCACATTCTCATTCTTCTAGAGTCTTTTTCAGGTAGAAGTTACTCACTGAGCACAATTCCCCCTTGTCCAGTTCCCTCCAAGTTCCCTTTTCACTTTGCCCTTCCTCCCAGCCTCTCCCTTGTTTCCTTAGATAATTTTACTTCTACTTTTATTTAATAAGTGCCCATCTGATTTTGTGTATTTAAATGTAGGAAACGCAAAAGAGATAAAGCATAAAATATTTACTTTCCTTAGATTGCCATCATTTTCTTAAAATAGTGTTTTCTGTTTGCATTAATTTTCCCTGAGATGACAGAGCTTCACTTTTTTTTTCCCTCCTTTATTTGTTCCTGTAATCACTTTACAGCCTGATCCCAGGCCCCTCCCTCCTCTCCTCCCAGTCCCACCTTCTTCATGCCCCTCCCCCACCCACCTTCTTCTTGGAGAGAAGGGGAAGCCCCCAGGGTGGGTACCAACCCACCCTGGCACCTCAAGCTGCAGCAGGACTAAACACATCCTCTCCCACTGAGGCCTGACAAGGCAGCCCAGCTAGAGGAAAGGTAGCCAAAAGCAGGCAACAGAATCAGAAGCAGCCCCTACTCCCATTGTTAGGGGACCCACATGAAGCTCAAGCTGCACACTTGCTACATACATGTAGGGGGTTTAGTTCCAGCTGATACACGTTCTTTGGTTGTTGGTTCAGCCTACACCATACCACAAGGACACTTGCTCAGCTCTGTTCATAGCAACTTTATTTGCAATAGCCAGAAACTGGAAACAACCTAGATGCCCAGTGAATAAAGAAAATGTGGTATATTTGCACAATGGAATGCTATTTAGCTATTAAAAACAAGGACAACATATAATTTACAGGCAAATGAATGGGAACTAGAAATGATCATCCTAAGTGAGGGAACATAGACCCACACACATAGTGTGTACTAACTTATAAGTGGATATTAGCCATAAAGTACAGAATAACCATGCTATGATCCACAGACCTAAAGAAGCCAAAGAGGGCTCAAGGGAGGATGCTTGAATCTCACTCAGAAGTGGAAATAAAACAGATATCTGAAGCAGATGGAGGGAGGGAGCTGGTTGGGAAAAGGGGTGGGGATGGTAACAGGGGTGGGGACTGGGCACAGGAGAAAGGGCTGGGAGAGAGAATAGAAAATAGGTGGGGGGCATCTCTGGGACAGGGGGAGGCTCTTGGGAGTCTACAGGGGTGACCTTAGCTGAGACTCCAAACAACAGGGTTAAGGAGCCTGGAGTCTTCACCTCCTGTATCCAGATGGGACCTCCAGTGGAGGGGTGGGGACACCAACCCACCCATAAAACCTTTCACCCTAAATTCCTCTTGCCTGCAAGAAGTGTAGCGATAAAGATGGTGCAGAGGGAATGGCAATCCAATAACTGGCCCAACTTGGGACCCAACCCATGGGAAAGAGCCAACCCCTGTCACCATTAATGATACTCTCCTATGCTTGCAGACAGGACCTAGCATAAGTGTCTTCTGAATGGCTTCATTCAGCAGCTGATGGAAACAGATGCAGAGACGCACAGCCAATCTTCACTCTTTAGAGATGGAAAAATCCATTGTGTGTATAAACCATCTTTTCTTTATTTATTCCCCTGTTTCTGGAAAACTCCTTTGGTTCTACAGCTTAGCTGTTGTGGTCAGTGCTGCAGTAAGCACTGATGTACAGGTGATGTGTTGGCTTAGGGTCTCCTGGGGAAATGCTTGGGAGTGTAGCTGGGTCACATGGAAGATTCATCTGTAGTTTTTTGAGAAATATCTATGTTGATTTGCTGATTTCCACAGAGACTTTTAAAAATATTTATTTTTTAAAAAGAAATCTCTTCCACATCCTCTAACTGGCCACTCATCCATGATCATGACTGCTTGTTCCTGTTTCTTTTTTCTTTTAGCATTTTTTAATTAATGCATTCATATTACATTTCAGTTGTCATCCCATCCCTTGTATCCTCCCATTGCTCCCTCCCTCCCACTTTCACCCTATTCCCCTCCCCTGTGACTGTGACTGAGGGGGACCTCCTCCCCTTGTATATGATCCTAGAGTATCAAGTCTCTTCTTGGTAGCCTGCTATCCTTCCTCTGAGTACCACCAGGCCTCCCCATCCAGGGGATTTGGTCAAATATGGGGCACCAGAGTTTGTGTGAAAGTCATTCTCCACTCTCCAATCAACTGTGAAGAATGTCCTGTCCATTGGCTAGATCTGGGTAGGGGTTTGAAGTTTACTGCACGAATTGTCCTTGGCTGGTGCCATAGTTTGAGCAGGACCCCTGGGCCCAGATCTGCCCATCATAGTGTTCTTCTTTTAGGTTTCTAGGACCCTCTGGATCCTTCTATTTCCCCTTTCTCCCATGCTTCTCTCACTTAGAGTCCCAATAGGATGTCCTCCCCTCTATCCCACTTTCCTGGTAAGTGAAGACTTCATGGGACATGCCCCTTGGGCTAGTGTCCCGTTATAAGTAAGTATACATCATTTGAGTCTTTCTGCTTTTGGGTTAACTCACTCATTATGATCATTTTTAATTCAATCCATTTGTCCAGAAATTTCAGAAATTCCTTGTTTTTAATAGCTGAGTAGTATTCCATAGTGTAAATGTACCACAGTTTCTGTACCCATTCTTCTACTGAGGGACAATTAGGCTATTTCCATCTTCTGGCTATTATGAATAAGGCCACTATGAAATGTTTCTGTTTTTTTTCATGGCAGCCTCCTCTCCATCCCACCCTACCATGTGGCACCTGGAGCTACTCTATGATTGTGTTATATACCTGTCTTAGTTACTTTACAACTGCTGTGATAAGACACCATGACCCATGACCCAGGCAACTAATAGAACAAACCATTGATGGGGATTATAGTTTCAGAGGGTGAGTTTATAACCATCATAGTACAGTGTCTGCAGGCAAGCAGCCAGGCATGGTGCTGGAGCAGTAGCCAAGAGCTTACTCAAGAACCACAGTCAGGGGAAAGGGAAAGAGATGGAGCTAACCGGGAATGGTGTGGGCTTTTGAACCCTCAAAGCTACCCTCACTGACACATCTTCTCTAATAAGGTCACACCTCCTATTTCTTCTCAAATAGTTCCACCAGCATGCCATCAGTTATTTAAATGCATGAGCCTGGGGGTGGCATTCTCATTAGAACCACTGCGTTCTCATTAGAACCACTGCAGTATCTGTAGAGAGGTCAGCATCAGGTGTCTTCCTCAGTGCCTCTCCACCTTACCTTTTGAGCTATGGCCTCTCACTCAACCCGAAGCTTACCCGTTTGACTAGACTGGCTGGTCAGCAAGGCACAGTGATTCTCTTTTCTACATTGTCCCAGGCACGTGTCATTGCAGGTAGCTTGATATGTGGTTCTTAAGATGTTGGTTTCTCTCAAGCCAGAGTCACAGAGTTTTTTCCATGACCAGGGCCTTTTGACAACATGGCACGTGGAGAAGAAATGAGCCTTTGGTCTAAGGCTGTGAAATAGGAGGTTGTTTGGCATCATAATGAAATCTCTCCTGCTGCTATTAGGTGGACACAGCATGAAGACAGAACAAATTCTCTGTATACCTAGAATATATTTCCTAAAAGGTCACCATATTATGGTGAGAGTCCTCAGTGGCTTGAATGTCTTATAGACTTAGTTCTTTGCTTTTATCTTACTATGTACCTCTTCAGGGTAACTCAGAGAATCTTATTCTTTTCATAGGAAATCCTGAGATGTCCAGTCTTTTATTGTTCATGAGTATGGTGGATGTGCATGTGTCTACGCATGTTCCCAAATGTGTGGGTGTGGGGGTGAATGGATATGTGTCTGTGTGTGCGTGTGTGTGTGTGTGTACATTTGCGTGGACTCCCCAAGCTGACAACACAAATCTTTCTCCATAGCTCCCCTGCCTTATTCCTTGAGGCAGAGTCTGTCCTCTGAACTCATGTGTCTCATCTAGCTAACCGGCTTGTTCCAGGGATGCCTTTTCTTTGCCTTCCAGCACCAGAACTGCAGGCAGGCTGTCACATCCAGCAGACATGTAGGTGTGTCCTGGGAATCAGGACTCTAGTCCTCATGCTTTGTGTGGCAAGTGCCTGACCTGCTGAGCCACCTCCCCAGCCCCAAGGAACACACTCTTAATTCCTAACATTCAAGATTTGCTATAACAGTTCAAAGAGCAATTCTGTGTTTTGAAGATTTTGTGAGGTTCTAGATGTTTGTTTGCTTGTGTTGATATCTATAATTCATAAAACAGATTCGGGGAATTCACATTCACATTTTGAGAAAATATAATCTTGCATGCTCAACAGACAATGTCAGACTATATAAATAACTATAACTGTTAACAAGTGACCATGGCTATCAGTCATGTCACTAAAGGCTTCAAGTTGTAGGTGAACAGTGTGCAATGACTCTTTGCAATTGTGTTTTTGAAGTATGCATTTGCTGATATTTATAATAGCCTGTGCAAGGGCAGTGAACACAGCATTTTAATTATCTGGAAATAATCTTGCTGTAGTTATAGCTGGCCATCAAGAACTAATTCAGGTTTAATTTTAAAAGTTAATTAGCTAAAATTATGCCCATCCCTACTATTAAACACGGAGCATCTCTGACAGCAGTCATTTCGTGTGTGCTTCCGGACAGCAGGTCAGAAACCCAGGGCCTGTTGGGCTTCATCGCACGCATTTAACACAGAGTTGTGTCAGAGGGTGAACTGATGCTATGGTCCTTAGAGACCGAGTATCGATCGGCACCACAAGTGCTTTGGTTATGCAACTATGTCAGATTTTGGAACATTTATATATGTAAAATAAGATGCCTTTGGGAAAGGATATGAGTCTAGACACATAGTTCATTTCTGTTTCAAATACAGGTTATAGGTATAACCTGGGCATACTTTTAATACGTGTGTGTGTGTGTGTGTGTGTGTGTGTGTGTGTGTTCTGGTGTGCATTAGTGTGCACATTCACATGTGTATTTATACACATGGAGGTGAGAGGACAGCTTTGTGTATAGTTTTCTCAAGTGTTGTCCACCTTGTTTTTTTCTTTGACAGTCTCTCACTAGTCTGGAACTCTCAGGCCAGCTGGCACCAAGCCGCAGGAATCCTCTGGATCCACCTCCCATGTGCTGGGATTTCAATCTGTGACCCCACACCTACATTTTCACAGGTTCTGGAGCTGAAACTCAGGTCCTCCTGCTCACACAGCAAGCACATCAGCAATCAGCCATTTCCCTGTCCCTTATGCTGTGCCTCTACTGCACCTGTGTTTTGATTGACTCACTAAATGGAGCCAGGTTCCAAAGGACACACTGTAACCTAGATTTCTGGATTAGGCAGGCTCCACTTGCATGTGTTTTAGAAGCATGCACGTGTTTGGTGATATTTATAATAGCTTCTCTGAGGGCAATACCTTTTTAGAGTGGTGGCTAGCAAAATCTTTTCTGATGGGGCCCCCAGAGTGAATATTTTGGTTTTATGAGCAGTACCCATGTGACGATTTGTCACATCTACTCAGTGTGTTAATCATACCATAAAAGCAACCATGGGCAATCTGTATGAAAACAGATGCCACAAACCAGTGCATTCTTTGTTACAAAGACAGGCAAGATGTTGTTTGTTTTCTCTTTTTTCTTTTCACTTATTTATCTATTAAACGTGTGTGTGTGTGTGTGTGTGTGTGTGTGTGTGTGTGTGTTTGTGTATGCATGCAATGTGCATACAGGCCTCTTCTGACTCCTTGGGTACCAGGCATGCACATGGTACGCATACATACGTATGTTCAGGTGAAACACTCCTACACATACAAATAATGGAAAGGAATTAATAATGAAATTACAGTGGACTAGGTATGTTTTTGTTTTGTTACCAAACTCCAGGAGGATAACAAGGCCTGGGAGGAACACTAATTAATTGCATTGCGTTACACATTTCTTCCAAAACAATACAATTATAAACTAGTAGTCTGCTTAGCTGGAGCTGGAGCCTGTGGGGAGTTGAATGGAATCCTGCTCTCAACTGTGCTGAAAGCGTAAAGTTTGAGTCACAGCTATAAACTTAGTTACCCATAAAATCAGATTTCCTTATGAAAGACTAGCTATGTTAAAAACAAAAAGGTAGCAAGAGCCACGAAATGGTGCACTAGACAGCCACATAGGAGGTAGCCAAGTTCATCAGCTCTGCGGCACTTGTAGAATAGGGCTTTCTTCCACTGTACCTGCAAATGCCTGCTCACTGTCACGGTGCAGAGGGCAGAGTAGGGGCTGCCCAGCAAAGACCGCAAAGCATATGGCCCTTTCGCATCTAACATCTATGGGTAAGCTGTAAAACCGAAACAGAAGGGAACTCCTGGAAAGCAAGGGTTAGTCTGTTCTGTGTGGTTACTAGCACTGAAGCAATAGATCGAGTTAAAATACCATATACGCAACATTGTGAGTCCAGGCCTAATTTTCTGAATTATTTTTAAAGCTCTCCAGTGACATATGAGAATTGGCTTCTTAGTGTATTTTTTGCATTTTAATTAATTAATTAATTAATTTTGCATCTGTATGGCATACCATGGCTTGTGTGTGGAGGTCAGAGGACAAACTTGTGGGACTCTCTTGGGCCACGTGGGTGCTGGGAATCATTATCGGGTTATCAGGCATGGCGGCAAACTCCTTGACCTACTGAGCCATCTGGATTGACCTCATTATCCTATTTATAACAGGATTTTTTTTTCAGTGATAACTGCAGCTTGATACCTTGGTTCCCTTTCAGAGTTTCATTGTTATTTTGGGAAACGTCTTTCCTAGTGTGGTAAGCAGCTCGGTGGCACTTGTTAGACTTTTTGAACAACCAAGAGATCATAGAGTTCAGCTGGTGTTTTCATATTTGTCTTTGTTTCTAGTGTCCCATTGGAAGTAAAGATACAACTTTTTAAAAAGATATGTGTTATTTTTAGTTATGTATATTCATGAATGTCTCTGTGTATATGTACATGTGAGTGCAGTGCTCATGGACACCACTCCATGGTGGTTGGATCCCCTCAACGTGGAGTTGTAGGTGCTTGTGAGCCAACTGATGTAGATGCTGGGAAATAAACTCAGGTCCTCTGGAAGAGCAGCAAATGCTTGGCCCTACTGAGTCATCTTTCCAGTCTTAAGAATCACTTTTCACTAGGTTGACAATGAAGATGCTTATTCTTTTACTCTAATTAAACATGTGTGTGTGTGTGTGTGTGTGTGTGTGTGTGTGTGTGTGTGTGTCTGCATGCATGTGTGTTGTATAAGTAAGTATATGTATGTGAAGGGTGTTTGCACCTGCACATGAGCGTGTGGTGCTAAAGGTTGACTTTGGGTGTCTTCTATTTCTTTCTACCCTGAGTTTTTGAGTCAGATCTCTCCTTGGACTGCCAGTCACAATTCCAGTGAGGTTGGCTAGTGGGCTCCAAGGGCCTCCTTTCCCTGCCTCCCAGTGCCGGTGCTGCAGATGTGTACCAGCCTTGGCAGCAAGTGCCCTTTCCCTCTGCGCCATCTCTCTGGCCCTGCCTCGCTATTATTACATCTGATGTAACTGGGTTGATCTTCCATAGTGGCTTGGAAGGAACATCACAATATTGTTGAGGCACTCTGTGAGGCGGCAGCAGACATCTTCTACTAGCCAAGCAGAGATTTGAAGTTGGCCTCCCAGATTTTAACATTTCTACTTATAATTTTCCCTAGATATTTTATGTTTTCTATTGATAATGCAAATGTTTGCTTAATGGAAACCTTAAGACCATTCCCACTGGCACTAGTGACGGTGTTTGACGACCTCCATAGCTTACATTTTACTAACTCTAAATTTCATTGAATTAATTTTACCATTGATTTCTGCCATCTTTCCAGGTATGCCAGTACCTCCTATGAAAAGAGTTTTCATATTTTCTCTGTTCTTATGCTTTTTTCTCATACAACCCATTGACTCTGGGGCTAACAAAATGGTCCATACTTGTGGAGTTTGGGAGAACACTAGCCTGGTCTGTGATTAAGTCAAATGGGTCAAGTGTGTCCCTGTATGAGTGAGGTGCTGGTGTGTGTGTAGCACATTAAAAAACAATATACTAACTCCCATCTTCTTGTATTTTTATTTAAGTGTTAAATTTCTAATACATTTTATATCTCTATGCAGAGAGCAATACACCTTTTCACTTGACTTATCAATGTGGCCTGTTATACCAATGGACTTATTAGCAGGGACAAAACTTGTACCCCTGGATTGACTACATTGTGGTTGAAAGACAGTTACATGTTCTGCTCTTATTTCACACGAATATCAATCTGTAGTTGTCTTTCTTAACTATTAGGTGAAATTGTTACTTGTATTTGATTAATGAAAGAAATGAGTCTAGGGTCTGTGGAGATGGCTCCAGTGGCTAAGAGCACTGGCTGCTCTTGCTGAGGACACAGGTTTGGTTACCAGCACCTAGATAATGGTTCACAACTGTCTGTGACTCCAATTCTGGGGGACTCACACCCTCTTCTAGCTTCCTCAGGTACTAGACATGCATGTAGTGCACATATACATGTTCAGGTAAATATTCACATGAAATAAAAATGCATTCTAAAGTAAGCAGACTATTCTCCTTTGCCATGCTTGGGATCATGTGTGGAGCCTTGGGCTGACCATGACAGGCTGGTTAGGGTGTCTGTGTCTAGAGATAACTTAAGGGCCAGTGTGTTGCTCCTCCTCCAGCCCACGAGGCTGTTCTAGATAAACAATCTGAGCCGGTCTCGTTCAGAGGCAGACTATGCTTATCTAGGGGCAATGCTTTCAAATTCAGCATTCAGTCAATTAATTCTTCAAGATTCTGTGCTCATGTGGTCTAAGAATGTTTCCATTATAAGATAGTACCCACTATGTGCTTTCATATTTATTGTCAAAAGGTTGTTCATTGCGAAATAGTCTTAATATTTTTAAAACGCTGCAACAGCCTTAATTTTGTTGTCTTCTTTTATTCCTTCTGTATTGATTTCACTTAGTAAAATTTATTTAACTAGATGTGTTTGATCGATCCTGAATTAGTGCCTTATGTTCTCCTCTATTCGACTTTTTTCCTGTCTTAAACTGTTCCTTTTAGAAATTTGCTGTGAGCTTTAAGCATGGATTTTCAGTTTTGTTTTGCTTTTAAAATACACACTGAAGCTATTAATTTTCCTCCATGTCTACTGTAGTGCCACCTACAAATTCGAATCTAAGGATATCATGTTTAAATGTTCCTAAATCCCCTCTAAGTAGTTATTGATTCTCCCCTCCCCTCCTTTTTTATTGTTGTGTCTTTCTCAGATTTTATTCAGGGAATTTTCAAATGCAGTGATAAGTAGGAAGGTCAGAGTAACAGCACACCTCCCTTCCCATAATTTAAAGCCAACAAGTGTTTAGCATTTGCTCATAAATCTGTTGTTGTAAATTACACGGTTCGGGTGGTGAGTGCTGTACACATGGGCTGAGTTCCATGCCACATCTGATGTGTACATTTATCATGTGCCATCAAAAATTTCAAAAGGAACTATTCTCTGAGTTAACATTTTTGTTTTACATAAGCTTTCCAAAATGAGTAGTAAGCACCTCTACACGTTTGCCCTAAATAAGTATTTTAACACGTGTTAAATACTTGGAAGATAAGAGCCATATAACTGATAATTATATCTTTGTTCCCTAGTAAAATAAAGACTTACACCACCGGACATGGTGGTGCAGCACTTGGGAGGCAGGAGTAGGTGGAATTTTGAGAGTTTAAGGCTAGCCTGGTGTACAGAGTGAGTTCCAGAACAGGCAGGGCTACACAGAGAAACACTGTCTCAATAAAAGCAAAGCAAAACTAAAACCAACCAAACAAACAAAAAGCAACAAAAAGAAAAACACAAACAAACAAACAAAAAAACCCAAACAACCCCCCCTCAAAAAACCCCAAAAACAAAACAAGGAACTTCCTCGTATGGCCCTAGCCTGATTTAAATTTTGCTTATTGTAGCCAAAATAGACACCTTAGCTGTTTATTTTTCAGGAACTCCCAGTTTCTTTACTCACACTTGGTTGTAGCAATTCTTCCACCTGCTTAGCTGCATCCACATTTTTCATGTATAGACGTTGAGATGACAAATACTGGAATGTTCTGAGTGCTGTTCATGCCTCTGCTTGTGTCTACTTGTCTTCCACTTGTTTCCCTATGTGCTTTCTCCTCTCTAATAAAAAATATATATATATGTATATATATACATATATATATATAAACGCCCTGCTTAGACAAATTAAATGTTTCACTTTGCTTGCCCTCCCTCCCTCCCTCCCTCCCTCCCTCCCTCCCTCCCTCAGTATGTGTATATATGTACATGGATGCATGGCAAGTCACATCTGTAGGGTCAGAGGCCAGCATTCACGAGTCAGTTCTCTCCTTCCATCATGGGTCTCAGCGATGAAACTCTAGCCCTCAGTTTTGATAGCAAATGCCACTACCCACTGACCTATCCTGCTGCCTCTTAAGCATGATTTTCCCAAAAATATTAGAAATTTTTTTTTGCTATGTGCTTCACATAACCACCTTACACAGCAAGTAAGATGCTCCCTTGTCTAGTGTAATTATTCTCCTTGCAGTTTACAGAAATAATGGGGTGCTGATGGTGGCAACATGTGAACAGTGTACACCCATCAGTGTTTCACTTAGTGGCTTTTGCATGTATTGATTTGGATCAGTAATTTCACCGAGGGCACAGAGTGCCGATGTTACTAAGCTGTTCCCAATAGGCCATCCACACAGGTGAGAACTTCCTCATTAACAGCTCAGCATTAGTTCTGCCTGCGTCAGCTCCCCCACTTTCCTTTATCTGTACCTCGTAGCAGAAACTAAGTTTCTCTGTTCTGTCCTCGTGAACACCTTCTTCTCCAGATTGTAAGCTACCCAGGAGGAGAGTGTGTGCCCACAAACACCTATGCACATGCGCATGCATGCTCCTGCACAGGTATAATCCAGATGCATCCCAGCAGCATGGGAGGCAGAGGCAGGAGAGTCCCTGAATGCTCACAGTCCAGCCAGCCTGCCGTGTATAGTAATAACCAACAGAGACTCTGCCTGAAACTAGATGGAAGGCAAAGGATTGGTACCCGAGGTTGTCCTCTGACCTCCACACACACTCCATGGCAGATGCACACATATGCATATCACACACACACATACAGAGACACATGCACAAAGATTCAAAAAAAAAACAAATAGTAGGAAAACGTTCTTAATAAAAAGCCAGTCTTTGCCCACAACTTAGAGCATCCAATGCTTCAAAAAATGTTGCTCTGGAGTGATTTATTTAAAAAAAAAAATACTTACCTGGAAATCACACGTTGAAGATTTCAGTATTCACAGAGTTGCATGGCACTGTGGTGAGCACCACTGGGCTATAATAAAATGAGCAGAAGACACAGTCTCTGACCAGAAGAGTGGGTGGGTGCTTAATGTAGCTTGCACACCTTTTTTTCCAATATAGTATCAAGCAAGAGAATGACCTGGGCTCTAAGTTAAAACTCCATTGAATTTTCACAGTTAAGTATATCTATTTTTTCCTAGCTGTTGTATCTCTATGAACAAATGGCTTAATTTTCTTTCTTTTCAACTTTTCAACTGGTGATTTCTTTATCTATCAAATGAGTTCTTCAAGAAACTTTGTCATTCTAGGTAATTGAATGTTTCCCGGAACTTGAAATAAATATACGAAATGAGGTATAATCCCTCTGTTTATAGTCTTTCGTGCTTCATGGCTTTTTTATGTGTCTCTGGGAATACTATTATTTTTTATTAGACTTAAAAGGAAAAAATAACTCTTGAGATAATCCACATGTCTATCACCCAGCACAAATTTATGTGCTTATACTAAAGTATTATATTGAAATAAATCAAAGAATATTATTGGAAAGAATACTTCATTTCTCCCAAAGAAGAAACTATAAGGTTCGTGCAATCCTCATCTTAGAAGTCGTTATTTGCTAATAAAACAACATTTCCTGCAAAGGATCATCTTCATGAGGAAATGGAAATTTATGATAATTATTTTTTAGGACACAATGAGTCTCAATTGAATCCAACATTTTGTTGCCCCAAGTGAATTTCCCTTTCGTTCCAGAAATGCCAACAGAAGGGGAAAGGTGGGTATCTTTGCCAGTTACACCCAGCTCTTTCTCAGACATACCCATTGCTTCCAAATGGAATTGGGGAGACCCCTGACTCCAGACCAGTGGTTGCTGGTTCCAGCTCTTACCTGCTCATTAACAATCCTTTGGATAGCCAGCCTCTGGGTCAGCTCCATGACTTGTTCCACCCAGACAGGGCTGGGAGTGGGGTGTGTGGAGGGAGTCTCTCTCTCTCTCTCTCTCTCTCTCTCTCTCTCTCTCTCTCTCTCTCTCTCTGTCTCTCTCTCTCTGTCTCTCTCTCTCTCTGTCTCTCTCTCTCCCTGTCTCTGTCTCTCTCCGTCTCTCTGTCTCTGTCTCTGTCTCTCTCTGTCTCTCTCTGTCTCTCTCTCTCTCTCTCTCCCTGTCTCTGTCTCTCTCCGTCTCTCTGTCTCTCTGTCTCTCTCTCTGTCTCTGTCTCTGTCTCTCTCTCCAAGGTTCCCTCTTCTGGATACCCACTTCTCCTTTCAGTTCCTTCCTTTGGGACAGACAGTCAAAGCTTCAAGTCCCATCTCTGGCCATTCAGAGCTCCCATCTCCCCTCTCCACTGTATCCCTTCTCTACCCCTCCCAAGGAGGGTCCCCATCTCCAACTACAGGCAGAGACCGGCTGAACCATTGGGTTGAAACTGATTGTGATAGCAGCAGATGGGCTGGATTTGACAGGGTGGATTCTGAGCAGCTTCTGAGTGGGGGCGGGGCAGGGAGGGAGAGGGTGGGGGTGGGAACCCAAGGGCCAGAGCGGACCCATAGGAGTGCGCGCCTGCTGCTGCTGCCGCCTTGCCTTGCCTCCTTTACCACGGGCTTGGGGGCATCGCCTTAGCGTGAGATTCCCAGAGAAGTGGCACTGCTGTCCCCAGGCGGAGCAGGAGGGAAAGGTCCTGTGGCCCAGATTGCGCTGGGACACCGGAGGCAGGCGCGAGCTAGGGACTGGAGGCGTGCGACACAACAAAAGCCTAGGTGCCGGGGCTGCGGAGCACGCGCGCAGACAGGCTTGACATGGCAAGTTTGTCAACTGTGGGCTCCGAGGCCAGCTTCTTGCTGCCCCCCAAGTGACGGCACTGCAGGGTCTGCCCCCCACGGCGGGCAGCTCCCACCGCGACCTGGGCCCTCTGCAAAATGCTCCCCCGCAGGCCAGGTAAGAAAGACGCCAGCTCCCTACACCCTCCCAGGCGTGTCCCCAGAGCGGTTTCCTATCCTCTATTCCTTGGGCATCCCCTAGTGCCTGCTGATCTGGTTGCTTTTAAACATTCTCTTTCTTCTTGGTCCACCTCTGCCCCCTGTCGCTAATGATACAGTAGCCATCCCTGAATCCCTTATAGAATCCCAAAGACACAGGGATGGGGTGGGGTAGAATTTCTAGGAGGTGGCACTAGGTTGAATAATCTTTCTGCTAAGAAAGTCAGTGCCAGGACATCAAGGCAGGATGTACAGGATTTAGCATTCACTGTCTATTCTCAAGCTTCTCAAGCTAGGCGTCAGGCGCACGCACGCCCCTTTTCCACCTGTGGGACCTTGCTTTGTGCAGGAAGCGCTCGTGGAAACACGCACACGTGCTCAATGCTCCCTGTGCATTGAGCCTCGCTTTCGTGGAGGACTTTTCTTAATGGTAAGGGGACAGGAGAATGCATGGCCTCTCCAAGCATCAAGGGTCTCATACTTCTGTGTTGCTTGGTCTCCATTATAGTGATCAAATAGTAAAACATTTGGAGAGTGTGGAGAGGCTGCTGATTTTGGCACTGAGCACCGCTGTGCCCCTTCAGTCAACTGTCTTACATACTTGGCCCCTTCTTCCTCCTAAGATATTGCACTGATGGGTTCCTCTCCAGGAAAGTCAGTGCCCCAGGAGAGAGGAGGACTTGAAAGGTCAGCAACCTGGACCACCACCAAAAGCCTGGCCCCAGCAGCCCTTGAGGGACTTCAGATAGCTTTATTTCCTTTCTTCTTATGCATATGCGTCAGGTCCCTGTCCTGGTAGTTAGGTTCCCTGGGGCCTTTTTCTCACTCCTTCAGGTGCCCCCACCCCTGTGCAGGCTCTGCCCCACCTGAGCTGGAATATGTGCCATGTTGCTACCAGCAACTGTCTATGGCCCCTAAGCCTCTTAATTCTGATTGATGGGCAGAAATACGATATTATTTTGGAGTGAAGCTGAGCTGCATACTGCCTGGGAGGCAGCCCCTCCTCTAGCCCGCCCCACTTCAGTCCTCACAGAAAAGGGGCAGTTAGGGTACCATCATTAAACACAGGTAACCACCTGGCATTTCTTCTCATCACTGTGGCCCTTGCCAATTTGGGTTAAATAAACAAGACCCCTATGCTTGGCCTGTTGCTATCTATTTTTTGTATCCCTCCTCCAACCTATTTCTAAAAGAGAGTCCCCCTTGCACTAGTTTCCAGAACTTTTCTTGTAAATGTTTACAAAGTCATTTTCTAGCAGTAATGTCATACCCGTAACCTCTTCTTTACTTCGTGTGTGTCTGTGTGTCTGTCTGTGTGTGTGTGTGTGTGTGTGTGTGTGTGTGTGTGTGTGCGCGCGCAGGATCCCAGATATGCACAAGCAGCATAGTGGTCAGAGGACAGCCTTGCTGTTAGTGCTCAGCCTGCCTGTCTCAGCCCATTCCACTGTCCTCAGTGTGAGCGGAGGGTACAGGAGCGGTAATAAGAATTCTGAGGATTCAGGCTCAGGTTCTCGCCCGTCCACGGGACTCCTTTTTTCCCCCCATTCTCTTTCCACTCTGTAGGTCTTTCCCCTCAAGACAATGAGTTGTCCATCCCTACTCCTAAGAAGTGTCCTTAGAAAAGAAAGGACACAACCTCCAGTTTTAATGCTACACTTTGTGACGGTCATTCGAAAGGCACACCAGAGCACCCCTCCTGGTGCCAGCCTGCTTCTCCAGGCCAGCAGAGTCAGGACATGCTTTGTGGACCTGTACAAATCCCCAACTGGACTCTCTGCCTCCTCCCCAAAGTGTGTGCAGAGGAGGATTTCATCCTCGCTCCCCAAACTATCTTTACAAGAATGTTTTGTTCTTCACTTCTTTCCAAATTCCCCACTATTTTTGGCCGAATATTTTTATTATCTAAACCATCAGACTTAGCTTTTAATTTTATTTTTCCCGCATGCGCGTTGCTTTGGAAACCCTTGTGATATGTTTGAATCATTCATTTACTTGTATTAAACAAAACTTCCTGGAGGGGATTCCCAAAACTTGGCATCGGTGTGGGGCCCCTTGGGTGGGCAGGAAGCAGAGAGAGAGAGGGGGGCTCCAAATGACTTTAAAATTCCCAGTAATGCTGGGCACAGCTCTGATGGAGAAACATCATAAGGACATTGTCCATTTGATTAGGACTTTACAGTTTACAAAGGCCTTCCTCAAGCATTATCTCTTTAATCCCAGCAGCAGGAATTTTAAATAGTAAGGATCCCTCAGAAAGGCCCAGTAATGCCTGCCGATCCTGCTTAACCAAAGAGAAAGAGAGCGTTGGAAATTAAACCAGCAGCTGATGCGGCTTTAATGCATAGAATAAACACAGAAGAAACCTCTCTGGAACTCAGTTCCCCTGACGCCAACTCGGAGAACGAAGCACAAGGGCACGAACCATGTGTGTATCTGTGAGGAAACTCCATCCCGGGCTCTGGTGGCCCAGGAAGTGCTAGTTCTTGAGGGGCTTCCTGGGGCTCTGGACTCTCCTTGACCTAGGATTCCAGTTTAGGTGGAAGGGTTAGCTGGGGTTGCAGGGAGACTCAAAACTTAGGCAGTGATGCAGCCCTCTTGAGCCCCAAAGCATTCTGGGATATCACCAAGCTTCCGGTGTCTTTACTTCAGCCAGAGAGAAATTTTCTCTACTTGGGCATACAGCAGGAGTGTGTGCCCCCCATGAGTCTCAGCGAAGAGAAAATTTCCACCATGTTTACCCATTGCTCTAAAGACAGGTCATATCTTATTACATGGGCCGTTTGTGTTGTTTTATAGTATGTAGGGAGGGTGGACAGAAGCCCACCTTATAGGTTCCTTGGGTAGAGGCCAGCCCTTCTACAACCTACTGTGAATAATATCCTTCGCAACTTTCCTCCAAAAATAATTTCTAGAATGACAGCTAAAAGTCACAAATTTTGCCTGGCATTTTGGGCATCAAGCTAATCTTGTATATTATTCTGTAAGGTTTTATTCAAATCAATTTGGGGTGTATAATTTCCTGCTAAGTTCTGTCTGGTATGAGGAATGTTAGATATACCAAGACTGGTTTTTTTTTTTTTTTTTTTTGGTTGTTTGTGTTTTGTTTGTGCAACAACCTAGGCTCTAAATCGGCTTTGCAGTGGAGGGCTATCTTGAACTTCTGATCCCCTCCTCCATCTCTCCAGTGCTGGAGTTACAGACATGCACCACTTTGCCTGGATTCTATCCAGTGCTGAGGATAGAGCCTAGGGCCTCATGTAGGTTCGGCAAACACACCACCATCCAAGCCACACACCCAACCCTCCCATCATTTACCATTAGTGTAATTTCAGCAAGGCTTCCTCTATAAAATATGAAAAAGTTTATGTTCTTTTATAAATTGTTAAGAATAAAAAAAAGTTATATAAGCTAAGGATTTAAAGTAGTTTCTAACTTATATGACAATCAACTGGCATTACTGGGGATGGTCTTTTAGTGTCTTTTTTTTTTTTTTTTTTTTTTTTTTAAGTTTTTTGAGACAGGATTTCTCTGTGTAGTCATGGCTGTCCTGGACTTGCTTTGTAGGCCAGACTGGCCTTGAACTCACAGAGATCCGCCTGCTTCTGCCTCCTCAGTGCTGGGATTAAAGGCGTGTGCCACCATGCCCAGAAGAGAGCATCAGCTCTTCCGGAGCTGGAGTTGGAGGCAGTTGTGTACTCCAGGACTTGGTTGGGAAGGGAATCAGGATCGTCTGTTAGAACAAGCTCTACACACCCACTGCATAAGGAAACTTCTCTGGTGGGGACTGAGAGCTCTCTGGTCTGTGAGCTCAGAGGTGAGTATTTAGAAGATAGTTTGAAACTGCGTCATTTTAAAGGAGCAGTAGTGACAGCTTCCCCTCCAGGGCCTATGCATTCTGAGCTGTGGGTTCTTAGCCAGATTTACAGTACCAGGAACTGGTTTTCTTATGTGGAGTGCCTGCCTTAGTGACTATTCTATTGCTGAGAAGGGACAACATGGCCAAGACAACGCTTACAAAAGAAATCATTTACTCGAGGGGGGGGCTGGCTTACAGTTTCAGAGGGTTAGTCCATCACCATCGTTGCAGGGAACAAGCAACAGTGTGCAGGAGTGTGTAGGAGAAGGAGCTGAGAGCTACATTCTGATCTGGCAAGCAGAGAGAATGAGGCTTGGTCTAGTTCAAAGCCCACCCCCAGTGACATACTTCCTCAGCAAGGCCACACCTCCTAATCCTTCTCAAACATTGCTATTCTTCTAAGACTGGACATTCAAATATATGAGCCTGGGGGGGGCGGCATTCTTATCACCACAGTGGCCTTAAATCTGACCAGAAATCTGTTGGCTATTCTTACCTATTACAGGTACATGAAAGAAGAGGATCCAATAGGAGTTGAAGCCAGCAGTAGAGGGGTGGGGGGTGGGGGGTAGGGAGAGTGTATAGGGTCAAAATACATTGTATGCATGTATGGAATTCAAAAGACAAAAAAAGTTTTAAAGTAACAAAACCAACAAATGGAAATCAACTGAGGAACACTGCCCAAGGTTGGCCATTGGCCTCTAATTGCATGAACATGTCTGAAGGCACACTTATACATGTTACTCACATGAATGTGTGTACACATAGAAACAATTACTGGTCAGGTGCAAATGTACTCTGCATGCTTACAGTTCAGGTGAAGAACAGGACACAATCACAGATGACACTAAGTCCTGAGTGTGGAGCTGGTTAGAGGGAAACAGAACAGAGATCAGTGCAGCAGGATGATGGCAGACAGAGTGATGACAACATACTTCCTAGGGGAGGGGAGGGAGACATTCTTGTGGATACAAGGAGAGAGGACAGAGTCATTACATCAGTAAAAGGCATGAGCTCAGGAGCTTGGGAGGCGGCTCAGTGGTGAAGGTGCTTGCCACACAAGAGTGAGCACTAGAGTTCAGATTCCCAGAACCTGTGCAAAAAAAAAAAAAAAAATACTGGGCAGATGTGACAACCTTGGAAGGAAGGTGAAGGCCCAGGGTCCTCAGAGAAAACTGAATAGCAAGACTAGCCGCATCAAAGAGCTCTGGGTTTGATTGGGAGACCCTGTCTCAGTAAGTGCAGTGGAAGAGTAATGATGCATGATAATTCCTGACATCAATCTCGAGCCTCCGTATGCACATATATCCCTTTCTGTATCCCCACACAAATGAAAATGTGCATCCCCACATGAAAGCGAGTGCTGGGATGCTGAACTCAGGGCCTCCCTCTTGTGCTACAAGGGATCAACTTGTAGGGAGCTGTCTCCCATGCCCGTTCTCCTGCCTCCATCTTTCCTTAGCAAGTATGTCCTCAGCCATAAAGTCACACCCAGGTCATAGTTTGGGAAGTGTTGCGCTTTCTCAGTACACGTTGTGTTGCTACCAGTGAGTGGGCAAGTTGGAGATTGCTTGCCTAGGTGCCTAGTGGGAACTGTGACACTTACGTTAGAGAAGACAGTTTTGGAAAGGTTGGCATCTTGTCCCCGAAACTCTGGACTTGTTATTCCATAAGAGGGTAATAATAATAGTAATAGTAACGAAGGCACCTAGTCGAGTCTGTGCTTCCTGGTTGTCCCCCCCCCCCCAATCTTAGAGGATCCACCCCGATTCCTCTACCTGTTTAACAATACGGGATGAAGTGGAGGCTTGCGTTGGTAAATGCCTGTTTGAGTAGATTATTTTAGGCATTGGCATGGATTCCCCGGGCAGCAGGTAAGACACACATCTCCATTTGTAGATATTGCACACTAGGTCACTACAACTCTTTACTCTGTTTAGAGCTGGCGTGGAGAGGTAGCTCTCTGAGTTTGTTTGCTCTGGCCTTGCAAACCTGTGGTGTAAACTGAGATGAATGAACTCACTCCCACACAGGGGCAGGAAAAGGAATTTCATTTTTGGCCTAAATTGGTGATAGGGCAGAAGAAACATGTCACTAAAGGATAAAGGAGACAGTCCCCAGGAGGGACGCTCCCTGCAAACCCCTGTGATCTGACAGTCCCTGAGCTGTGGAGCTGGCCCAGCCTCGGCAGGCAGGAGCATGGCTTGCTTGCAGAGTGCCCTTGCCTTGGTGGCTGCTTGGCTGTGATGGAAAAAGGTCCCTGTGTTGAAGATGGAAGTGTGGCATCTCTCCTTCCTGCCCGGCTGTCTGGCATGGTCACATCAGCACAGGTGTGAGTGGGTGTGTTTATTTATTTTTGTGTAGTTAGTTTTGGGAAACATGGCCGAGGTGGGCACACATATCTATGTGTGTGTTTGCAGAGACCAGAGGATGACATCAGATGTCCTGCTCCATCACATTCCATTGTCTTATTGCACCTGGGCATAGGCCATTGGCTAGCAAGCCCTAGGAATCCTCCTGTCTCTACCCTGAGTGATGCTGGGATTATAGCTGCCAGGGCACGCACAACTGGCTTTGTACCTAGGAGTGGGGATTCGTAAAAGGCGAAAGATTTATACGATCTGAAGACTTGAGTGGAGAGAGGGATTTGACTTTCTCATGTACTCTGGTGCCTCACATTTGACTATGTCCCCTGGCGGGGGAGACCTAGTGGCACTCAGAGGAAGGACAGCAGGTCACTGAGAAGAGACTTGATACCCTATGAGCATATACAGAGGGTGGTAATCCCTCTGAGGAACAGTCATAGGGGAGGGGAATAAGGGGAAAATGGGAGGGAGGGGAGAATGGGAGGATACAAGGGATGGGATAACCATAGAGATGTAATAAGAATAAATTAATAAAAAAAATAAAATTAAATTAAAAAAAAAAAGAAAGGAAAGCCAAAAAAAAAAAAAAAAAAAAAAAGGAGTGAGGATTTCTAACTCAGGTCCTCATGCTTGCACAGCAAGGAGTTTCCCCCAGTGAGCTGACTCCCTAACCCCAAGGCCCATCAAATATCTTCTTTCTAAATAAACCATTTTAGTGGATTATGGCTAGGCATTATGAGACTTCCTTATAATCTCAGAGCCTGTACTCTGGATATCAGAGAACTACTCAAACACACAAAATGGGGTTTATTCCTTATACAGCCAAAATACACATGTGTATCATATCTGGTCTTTATTGCATGGAAAAGCAATGAACTTTAAAAATGATAAATTAAAATATACATCTTCCGGGCCAGGGGAGATGGCTCAGTGGGCAAAGGGCTTGCTGCACAAGCCTGTGGACTTCAGTGCAGATTCTTAGCACCCAGGTAAATTCCTGTAATCATGGGGCTGTTGGGGAGAAAGGCAGAGCCCAGGGACTCGCTGACTGGCTGGTCATTCTAGCCGAAACAGTGTGCTTTAGCTTCAGGCTCAGTGAGAGATGCTATCTCAGAAGACAAACAAACAAACATGATACAGGGCAGTTGATTAAGATGTCTGAGGGAGACCTCTGGCCCCCGCATGTGACTACATGGGTGTACTCACCCACTAATACTTGTACACCTACCCCCACCCCCTACACACACATCGCTCTCTCCCTTCCCATATATATATATATATATATATATATATATTGTATGTTATATGTATGTATCACTATATATCACACCTGAAGTTGACCTCTGGTTCCACACACAAACACATGCACTTGCATATATATATATATATATATATATATATATACACAAACATACCCACACACCGTGTTAAAGACCACATACATGTGTCAGTTTTCTGTTCCCCTCTTTGATGGTGACTAGGAACAGATGCTTGTTATCAGGCTTCTAAAATCCAGTATGAGAAAATATATTTTTCAGTTCAGTGCTTTTCCACTGAGGAAGCACCCATCAGCACCATTCTGGGTGCCCAAGGAGCCAGTGGCCATGTCCTTAGCTGCCCCTTCATGGTTCAGCAGGCGTGCCTGGCACAGTTTCTCACATGCCTAAAGTGGTGTTTATGCCTAGGCTGTTGGCATGGTGGGTGGCAGGGATAAGTAAGGCACAAGGCTAAGCCATCCAGGGACCCATCTGGCGGCTGTCGTGATGTGGTCACCCTGCCATGCCTGTTCCCGCATGCCTGGGGCTTGGGCTTTTGGCCAGCTGCCTCTGTTCTGGGTCAAGGCTCTGCTGTATCTGGCAGCTGCCTTGGGTGACTGCCTCCAGTGTTCCCATGAACTAGTTCTCTGCTTTCACTGTCTCCCTTGAGGTGCTGCTCAGAGGCTAGATGCATTTTTATAAGTATATTTTCATCCTCTGAGATTCTATAGAGTTTTGTATCACACACACACACATACATACACACACACACACACACACACACACAGTCTCTCCTTTCAAGTACTCAAAGACCTATCCTCTGTACTCCTCCCCTAACTCCCCCCCTTTTTCTTAACCCATTGAGTCTTCAAAATTAATGAATATTAGATTTGACTAGAGGAGTCACCATGAGGACACAGACGAATAAGTAGGTACCAGAGTGAGACTGAGTGGCAAGTCATGGGCCATGGGTCTGGGAGGTAGGCCAGGACAGCATAGCCAGGTTAGAATAGCTCAGTATCTGCCCAGCTATAGTGCCTGAAGCTTTAATAAATATAATAGGCCCTTTCATTATTTGGGAGCCTGGTCAGGCATAGAAAGCCCAGATTTGTACACTAATTAATGCAGCTGGTAATCACCTGGGTATAAGACCATCTCCTGGAGGATGCTAGACCTACCAGGAACTATATCTCTATAGAAAACTATCTTTCTTCTTCCCTCCCCTTCATTCCCTTTCCCTCCCCTTCCCCCTTCTCTTCCATCCCATTCCCTTCCCCAGTAGCCATTAATAGTTAATAGCAAGCCACCTAGGAGAGCTCTTTCACGTGTCACCATCCAGGCTAGAATGGTGACTCACTTGGTCTTGTATGGTTCTTGTGCAGGCAACAGCAGCCTGTGTGAACTCACATGTGCAGTGAGCTGTCATGCTCAGATGACTGCTTCTCAGCAGCAGTCCTGCCCAAGCTCTGGTTCTTACAATCTTTCTTCCCCCTCCCCCGCAATGTGTGGAGCAAAGTGTGATATAGATGTCACAGACAGGGCTGAGCCCGTGGAGACAGTGTCTGGCTGCTCCTGAACTGTTACTGATTTCAGAGCTAGTAACCTGGGGTCTTCCCTAAAGATTTTGCTGGGAAGGAGTGGAGAAAGATGGAGGAAGAAAGGCTGGGATGGAGGCTGCCTCGGGGATGGGAGTATCCCAAGCACTCTGAGACTTCCAGTGCTGGTTCTAGCAACTTGTTACAAACTTGCTGCCTAAGAACACATCCGTATTATCTCACTTTCAGAAATCAGGAGCACAAACATCAGGTTTGTGGGCAGGGCCACATTCTTTCTGAAGGCTTCAGGGACGCGGGGGACTTTCTCACACTTGAAAGGCTGCTCAAGTACCTTGGTGTATGGCCCTTCCAGCAATAGTGTCCTTCCGACCTATGCCTCTGTTGGAACAACTTCTGTGACTGGGACCTTTTTGGGTCCTCTGCAAGGACCCTGATGATGATCTCCATCCGACCCAGGTAACCCAAAATAATCTCTGTCTTGAGATTCTTCATTATGCTTGTCAAGCCTTTCCTGCTACGTGAGGTTCCAAACCCAGGGGCGCAGGGGACCAGGATGCAGGCATGTGGGGTTCAGGAGAAGGGAGACAGAATTCTGACACATTATTTTAATGAATGAGAACAACTACTAGTGCATAATATATAAACTGTGGACTAGTTGAGGTGAGTCCTTGAAAGATGAATTACAGTCTATAACAAATACATTTAAAGGCCTGTTCCAAGGAGGGGAGGAGGGAGGGGGCAAGGAAAAGAAAAGGATGAGAGCAAGGAAAGAGGGGAGAAGATAGAAAGGATGAAAGTAAAAGAGGAGGAGAGGGAGGGAGACAAGGAGAGAGGAAAACAGATGAGGGTGTGGGGGGAGGGAGGGCAGGAGGAGAGAGAATGGGAGGGAAAGATGATAAGAAGAGGGGGAGAAGCAAGAGGGAGGGAAAGGCGACTGGGGTGGGGGGGAGAGAAGAGAAGGAAGAAGAAAGGCAGGGGAGGAAAATAGCAGAGAAGGAATGAGCAGTCAAGAGTTGAAGGGGGATAGGGAGAGAAGGAGGAGGCAGAGAGGGGGAAAGGAGAGAGCATGCGCTCCAGGGGGCTGCTGCCAGCCTTAGCCTTAGCTGTGAGGAGAGGATTATCTGTCAGGCCAGAGAAACTGCGAACTGGAAATTAGGAAGGAAGAGGTAGTTATTGCTGAGGATCAGGGCTGGCTCTGTTGACCCGTTGGGAGGAAATAGACAGAGCAGTGTGTGTTGGATGTGCAGTTGAGCTGGATCAGAGAGAGGGCTAAAGGTCATGGCTCCGAACCTGTGGGTTACCCGCTGTACACAGAAGAGACGTGTAAGGCGACAGTGTGGCTCACCAGGATCTTTGGTCTTGTCCGCCCATTTAAGACATTATGAAACAAAGCCTAATAAGTTCAAATGGGCTTACGAAGGCCAAGTGGGAAAACAGGGTGCGAATTTAGGCTGGGAAACACAGCACCTGCCTCCAACCTTGTCTTCCTCGCTCCTGCTGTGTGCATGCGTGAGTACATGGCCCCGTATGTGTGTCGTTTGGAGGTTAGGAGGGTGCCTCCATTATCCATCCTAAGTCGCTGCCCACCTCTTCTTTTTGACATGGCATCATGGGCATCTCTCCCTGGCCTGGCCAAGTGTGCTAGGCTGCCTGGGTCAAGAAGCCACAGGGAAGTGCCTGCCTCAGCTTTACCAGTTGTGGGATCACCAGTGTGCACCACCTTGCTCAGCTCTTCTACTTGGCTTCTGGAGATCAGCTCAGGTCCTCGTCCTTGAGCTGTCTCTTCAGTCCGCACCACTATGTAGGATGCCTTTGAATAGAAAGAGACTGTGTTAGGGGGAGGGTGTTGAAGTCACAAAGTCATGAAGAATGGGAGAGGCAAGTTGCTTCACAGAGAAGGAGGGAATGCAGATATCCCAGACACTGTGGTCCAGCCAACTTCCAGGTTGCCAGGTTTCTGATTGGATGGAGGTCTTCCTCCCTCCTTTCTGACTAGCGTACATCAGGGGGTGGAGCATGCATCACCCTGTGCACCTAGGTGTAATCTGAGGAAGAGATGGTGAGAGAGACACTTGGTCAAGAGAGCACCTCACCCAGGGATGTTTAGGGACTGGTTGATGGGAAAGCAACTTCGCTGTGGGTGCATCCTTACAGCTTCCTCTCCACACAAAGCCTGTTTTCTCCCTAGTCAGCAACAGTTGTATCTACAGAATATCTCCACAGCTCTTTAGGGTGAATTCCTCAGCTGCCTTCAGCACTTCATCAATAATGTGATCTGTCTATTAGTAAGCAATTAACATGTGACCTTATTGGCAGACAAAGCACAAATTCCCTGACAGGGCTTTAAAATAGCCATTTCCTGTTTCCTCATAGAGGAAGACATTTGGAAGTATTTTAGAGAAATTATGGAACAAGTATTTGGAGATAAACCTAAGGAGCTGCAGCAGAAATGGTTGCTGTGGTGACTTGGGAGGTGGTGACTTGGGAGGTGGTGTCTCTGGAGGTGGTGACTCCGGAGGTTGTGACCCCAGAGGTGGCTCAGCAGTGAAGCACACTTCCAGTGAGAGCATGATGATGCAAGTTCAAATCTCCAGAAACCATGCAACAAAGTTGTATGTGGTCATGTTTGTGCCTATAACCTCAGCATCAGCAGCGTGGGAAGCAGAGATGGGAACAGAGCTGGGGCTTGCTAGCTAGGAGCCTAGATCTAGGTTCAGTGAGAGGCCCTGTCTCAAGGGAATAGGGTAAGGAGTGATAGAACTGGACATCCGGTGTCTTCTCCTGGCTTTAGCAAACAGGTATGCATGCTACACACACACTCACCCTCACTCTGTAATGCAAACAAACAAGAGAACCAGTGTGTATTAAAAAGAGAGTTTTGGAAGTCACTGGTTTTCCAAACGGATAGCAGCTTTTCTCTAGTCTTGGAATGCAGTCCCTTAAAGACAATTCCAGTGCATCTTTAACCATGTAGAATGGTGTCCACATTCAGTCCTGTGTGTCTCACTTGAATGCTTTTACTACATGAGACCTTGAGTTCCCGGGAGTTTTGTTTTTGTTTTAGTGATTTTTTAAAGATGATACTAGTCTGTGCACAGGCAGAAATTGCTTATGTGATTTTGGTAGCATGGCATACAATTTGAAGGGGTTGAGAAATGTTATGGGCTTGTAATCAAGTCAGGCAAATTTTTAAGGGAGTAAAGAGTTAACATGGAATAAAATTGTTGCATGTGATAACTATATTTTCACCATCTCTTATCTTCTGTATCAGCATCATTAAGAACATGGCCATAAAACAGCCATTAGTCTTACTAGCAGAGATTGTGTAGGGAAAATTATGCAGGACCCTGGCAACCATTAAGATAATTGATTCATTAAGGAAAAAAAACTCTGTACAAATATATGAGGTCCAGGGAGATCCCTGGGCATGTACATAGAGTGGGTAATGACCAAGTCAGGGTGGTGAGGCATTTCTATCTCCTCAAATGTTTAAAGGCTATTTAATTTACATGTGATGAATGCATGCATATGGGGTACATGCATATGGGGTACATGCATATGGGGTACAGAATGTCACCTCAGAGCATGGGCGTGGATACAGCATGTGCTGGTCAAGTCAAGGTGGTGACAATCCTGTCTCCTCATTGTTACTTCGGAACCTTCAAGCTCTTCAGCTCTTCACCAGGTTGCAAGAGGTGACTGAACCATACTCCCACTGTGTTGTGAGCTCTAGAAGTTAGGGCTATCTAAATGTAATGCTATTTACATCAACATTATCGTAGTTTGCCCTGATCATTGCTGTGGCAAAATGTCACAAGGAGCAACCTACTGGAGGAAGGGTTTGTTTGGGCTCATGGTTTGAGGGTGGTGTTTGTCATGACAGGGAAGTTATGGTGACAGCTGGCAATGGCATGGCGCACAAGTGGGCATCAGCTTGTCACATTGCATCCACAGTCAGGAAGCAGAGAGTGAACAAGAGCAAGGGTTGGGCTATGAATAATAACGCCAATCCCCAGTGACTCATTTCCTCCAGCAAGGCCCCACCTCCAAAAGGTTCCATGACCTTCTCAAACAGTGCCACCGATGGGGACCCAGTGTTCAAACAAAGGAGCCCGTCGGAGACATTTCACATCCAAACCATTAGCCCGTATCCCTCTTCCTATTTCTCCCACGCTCTGGCTTTCATTGTTTATACATTTTTGTTGTTGTTGTTTAAGTCTCCACTTTTGTGGAAGAACATGAAAACATCTGTCTTTCTATATCTGACTCCTTTCACTTAACGTGATGTTCCTCCATCTCACTGTCCCATTCATTGTGCTAGGAATTATAGGACATTTAAAATTTTTGCATTTATCCATTTGTTTATTTAGTGTGTGTCTGTGTCTATCAGTCTTTCTTTGTGTGTTATGGAGGCTAGAGGACATTTGAAGGAGTCATCTCTCCTATCACATGAGTCCTGGACATTGAATATGAGTGTTCAGGCTTGGCAGCAAGCCTCTTTACCTGTGGGGACATCTGCCTAGTGCCCATGATCGGACAACTTACAAGAAGACAACTCACAGTCCTGTTCCAAATTGTATTGTTTTTGTTCCTCCTTAAGTAGTGCTAAGCACATTTAATGTTCATATGCAGAGTGCAATTTAAAAATACACATAATTTTAAATAGTGTATGGGGTATATATGATTTTATTTGGAAAAGTCTTAAAATTTGTAAGCTAAATCAAACAGGAGAAATGAGACTTAGAGAAAAATGATAAAAATCTCAGTGTCGTTTGGGTCTGTTGAAAGCTATGCTCTATTGAGGAACTTCTGGGAAATAGAGATGAAGAGAGAAGTAAAACCTTCCGCGGATGGTCTGTATACCTCCTGGAGGTCGATAGGGGAACACTGTCTTCTTCACTCTTTTGTTCTGGCTCTCCTCCTCATTCTGGGCAAGAGTTTTCAAAATGGAAGACATTTCAAGGAAGGAGTATAGTGCTGCGGACCACTGGCTTCTAGGCTTGATGTGGATTCTGCGTACCTGAACTCCCAACAGCTGTGCTTCTGCACTAGTTAGGCCTGCCGCCATTTTGTACTGGAAAGAGGAGAGACTCACTGAGGACTTACCAGCAATTCGTAGCTACTAGAGGAATGGCTCATGGCGCGCTGTTGATGCTAGGTTTTAAACTCTATTTTACTCGGGGTATTGAAGCCTCTACTTCCTTTCCACCAACCCTTTAACCCTGGGTAAGAGAAGGAAAGTTCGTGGGGGGAGGGGATGAAGACCCCATTACTTCTCCTGGCTGTTTAGGGTTAATGGGTTCTTTTGGAACAATACTAATATCTGTAAACAGCAAACACAGCAAGCACTTTCCTCTGAGCTGCTGCATTGGAATGTTTCTCTTCTGCCACACCGTCCATCCGTCTTTGGTCTCTCCAAACTGCCACACACCACATGCCATGTGCCACCCTTTCTCTTTCCAGGCTCTCATATTTATCTTCCTCAGAGTCCTAGACCACGCCCTTCTTCCTGTGCACAAGGCAGGTTGTTGCCACCAGCCCATGGGTGGCGCAGTCCACCATAGCCTGGGCCCTCTCCCATTGATCAGTAATTAAGAAAATGCTGTACAGCTGCATCTTATGGAGGTATTTCTTTTCAAGTGAGACTCTCTCCCTCCTCGCTGATAATTCTAGCTTATGACAAGTTGACATAAAACTAGGCTGTATAAGCAGGAAACAAAACTAAGATATAGGTACTGGATGCAGCCTAGGAAACTGGTTTTATTCCTTGCTAATGTACTATCACTCAAAGTTTGGAAAAAAGATGGCCCTCTTCCACCCAAACGCAATAGAAGCTGTTGAAGGAATAAACGTATTTGTTAACGAGCTCTGTAAGTGTGTGGAGAGAGCCTGTGATTGCCTTTCCATTAACAGGCAGGTTGGCTCTCAGGCTATGGCCCTCCACAAGGGCTTTCCTTCCCTCTCTTGATCAGGAGAGCATAGCCTGGCCAGTCCTCACCTTCCCAGCAGTCTTCCCTCTGGTGACCTCCACCCAGGCTTTCTCCTGAGAGACTGGATTTGCATGTTATTCCTGACTCCGTTCTGTTCTCAGGCTTGCCTCTTCCATGACACCTGTCTGGATACATTCAGCCCAGACCACCGTTCTCTCTGTCTCCACAGCACAGCTGTTGAGACATTAGAGAGCTGCCGGTTCCTACATCGTAGCCACTTAGCATCTGCTGTTATCTTCCCTCCCACCATCTCTCTCTTTCCCTCAAACTAAATCTTAGTTCGTCTTTCCCCTCCTCCCGCCTCGACTTAAGAAGTCCTGGGGAGATGTAGAAATACTTTTTCTATGTTTACAAATATTTCTGTCATTTCACAAACGTTAGCATAGTTTAATAACTTGTTAAGTGGCTGTTGAAACAAATCATGATGCATTATCTGCCACACTCTCATTCTTTCCAAGTTGTCTGACTTTACAATGCTATATACATGTAATATGTAACTTTATATAAATGCATATAAAGAGATATTTATGCTTTGAATTTATATCAAATATTCATTTTAAGAAGGAGAGGTAACTGCCAGTGTTAACGTAAAGATTTGTTGTAATTTTTTTTTTTTTTGTGTGTGTGTGTGTGTGTACTGTGTGGGCATGCACATGTGCCATTATTGAAAAAAAAAAACCTTTGTCAGAGTGGAGCATCCATACAGATTGACACACAAGCACCTTTCCTTGGTTTGTCACAAAGCCCAAAGCCCTGTGATCAGCTCTCAGAGAAAGAGAAAGAAACCAGCAATGCTCCCTGCTCCTCTTTCAGTCACAACAAATTTTATCCTGATTTGTCAGCAAAAGTTGGTTCTTTCACTTTGAGATTTATTTAAGGGAGCATTTTGTCTTTATGTTTTGGCTTTCCTGCGTTTTCATGTAAGAATTGTGCGGTTCACTTATGTTAATGTAAATGTTTGTGAACTTTTCACTCCAGGCACCATGCAGTGATCCAGTAATGAAGAACACCACAACTGTTTATAGAACAGGCTGTAGGTAGGCAGATAGGATTTCCTAATCTGGAGCTTTGATGAAGCATATTGGTATAAACATTCTTACATACTTGTTTGAATGCCTATGCACATTCATGTGTGTGCATGTATTTGTGTAGGCATGCATGCATGTGGAGGACAAAAGACTAGCATATGTGCCATTCTTGCATTGTCCACGTTTTTGTTTTTGTTTTTGTTTTTTGTTTTGGCAGAGGATCTCTTATCTGTTTTACCAAATAAGCCAGACTAGCTGACTGGCAAGCCCCATGAGATCCACCTGTATCTGCCTCCCCAGAGCTGGACCCACAAGCACACACTGCTGTCCTGGTTTATTACATGGCTTCTAAGGACCTAACTGAGGTCCTTGTGTGTCAGGTACCTTAGTAACTGAGCTATCTTCCCAGCTCTCATAGAGGATTTTTGCTTCTTGACTACACACCTGTCCACCTGTGGTTAATACTGTGCCACTGTTTACTCAGGTATGGTACCAATTTCCACTCTACCATCAGAGTCTGAAATATATACATACATAATATATATCTATATCTATATATCATGTTCTCGCCAACAGACATTTCACATTTCCCAATCCTTAGCTGAGTCTAGAAATTGAAAATGAGTTTATCATCTTGCAGCTTTCCTCTTAACTTTCTGGAACGCATATCTGATGTGAGAAGTTCTTCATATGAAGAAAATTAATCATCAGCTTTCTCACTTCATGCTTCTGATTTTCTCTGACTTCCTTCAGGAGCCTTTACTTATCCAGAGTCATCAAAATACAGGTTCTCCTGCATGTTTTTTCAATAGTAGCTTTTCTGTTTTCTCATATTTATAGCTGTGGTCCCTTAGGTATAAGTTTTTGGCTAGAACTAACAGTTAAGAGTTAAGAATTATTTCTTCCTTGCAGGTAGTCAAAACCTTGCAAACATTTTCTTTCTCCATATTTTAAGTGATATAAAGAGTATTGTGTTTGTATGTGAATGTGTACACATGATGCAGTTGTACATTTAAGCCAGAATGTGTCAGATCCCCTGGAGCTAGAGTTGTAGTTGGTGTGAGTTGCCTATTGGGAACTGAACCAGGGCCTCTGGAAGAGCAGATACGCTTGGAACCATTGAAGCACATCCCTTGCCCCATCATTTTTGTGGCATAATGTGTAACTGTGCATCCAGACCTTCCTTTTGGATTTATTTATTTCTGTTTTTTGTTTGTTTGTTTGTTTGTTTGTTGAGACAGGATTTCTCTGGGTAGCCTTGGCTGTCCTGGGCTAGCTTTGTAGACCAGGCTGGCCTCGAACTCACAGAGATCCACTACGATGCCCGGCTTAACACAATGTCTTAATTCCGTATCTCTTATTATTCTCAAGTGTGAGTCTGGTAACTTCCGTCACACTTCTTTAGGATTGCCTTGGGTGTCATGGATTTTAATATCTTGAGTGTCATGCTAACTGTGTGTAAAAAAACACTATAAACAGTACGCTGTCAATAACTTTTATGAGACTGAAGGGAGTCAGGATAAAGGCGAAAAGGAAATAAACCAGTGAGGAAATAGGGCGTGCTTGCTGGAATTATGTTCTTCTGATTGTGTGAAACAAAGTAAATCCATGATACCCAAGGCTACACACAAAAACCCTGTCTCAAAAACAACAACGATGATGACAACAACAGCAACAACAAAATAAAAATAAAAGAGGCGGAGGGGAGGTGGTTTGGTTGCAATGTATATGGCGCAGCAAGACAGTCGAGATGAGTAAAGTGACCTCTGGAGTAGACAAATAAATCCTAAGAATGATGTCTTTATCCAATTATGTATCAAAGGGAAAGTTAAATACTGGTAGCATTGAAAAGGAAGGCCATAACTTCGTAGACCTCAGAAATGTACCTCATAAAAGTGTTTGGAATGAAATCTCTGGGAGTGGCCAGATTTTGAATAGTGGTTAAAGTACGTAACAAAAGTTCTAGTCCCACTTGACATATTCTTTTTTAGCCACTTTCTTATTGAGAGAGTCTCAAATCAATTGATCAATCAATTAGTAATTAATTTTTTTACTTTCTGAGACAGTGTCTTCGATATCCCATGCTGGCCCAAACTGTTTAGCCAAGGTGAATGTAACTATCAGAGCCTCCTTCCTCCACCTGCTTTGTGCTGGGATTGTGGGTGTGCATGACCGTGCCAGGCTTATGCTGATGGTAGGCAAGCATCCCACCAACTGAACTGTGACAGCAGCAGTCCCCCTCCCCGACCCCGGAAAAGACAAACCTGTAATCAAAGGCAGCTCTGGATTGTGGATCATAGCTTCTTGCCTGCAGAGTATGTGGATAGTAAGGAAAAAAACCCCAAATATGTCGGGCAATGGCATGGCATGTAAAGAGGGTTTAGGTGCCTGGAGAGACAGAGAGAGAGAGAGAGAGAGAGAGAGAGAGAGAGAGAGAGAGAGGCATCTTAGGTAGATTTCATATTTCTTGAGACATAAGAATCAGAGCAATGACAAATATTTATGTCATCCGAGTGTTGTCACTTTTTTTGCAGCCTAATTTGGAAATGCCTTTAAGTCCTTCCTGGTTTAAATCCTAACATCCACCAAACAGCACAGCTTCAGCTCATAAACTACTTAAGCTCAGGCTAGAGAGGATGTAGATAAGTGGACAGGGTTGAAAAATGAAGCTTCCGACCCTGGCCTCCATGAGCTGGGTAAGAAACAGTTTCATTTTGTGTGCTTTGCAGGGAAGGGGACCAATTGGCCTCTGAAAGATAGTTTCTATAGCTACTGGATAACATCAACAGGAAACTCAGTGGTAGTGATCTTTCCTACATTACCTGAACTGCTGTCAGGTAGCTAGGGGGACAAGCAGATCTCAGCAATCTCATTCCTCCCCGGATGAAAGGCTGGGCAGTCCTTCGATCTACACCTGCCACAGGTGAGCCTCTCTCACGGGCCTCTCGTCAGGCAGCCAACATCCAACTGCAGTGGTCGTTTTACTCAAAAAAGAACAGCACCAGTCCTGACCAACTTCTCTGTTTTATGTACAGCTCTGATGAGCAGTTCCTGCCTCTGACGACTAAAACTCCAGTTTGTGATGTTTTTAAAAACAGGAGGATGCACATAAGGAATAGAAGAGTCTAGACTTGCCTGTTTTGATTATTGAAAAGATGGGTATAAAAACAATCACCAAAGGTCTCAAAAAGTGATTGCTATTTCCATTTCAATGTAATATGGATATCTAAAAACACTCAATACTTTAAAATACTCTAAAATAGAAATACTATTTTACTTTAGGGGTGGTGAATGATGTGCCCTCAGCTTACCACACTCCACACTCCTCTAGTTTTGTAGCCATCCATTACTGGTCTTCACAATGTTTTGATCTTTTGTATGGAACAGGGTGTCATATATGCTGCCAAAAAACCACCTTCCCAATAAGCACCTACAAGACACATGGAAACAAGTAAAACTCTTGGATTTCTTGTTATTCTGTAGTGCCCAGTTTTGGAGTGTCATTTTTCAAAAATATTTCCTATTTGTGTGTGTGTGTGTGTGTGTGTGTGTGTATGTGTGTGTGTGTGTGTGTGTGTGTGTGTGTGTGTGTGTGTGTGTGTGTGTGTCACAGTGGATATATGTAATCAGCAGACAACTTGTGAGAGTTGGTTCCCTCCTTCCACTCTGAGGGTACTGACAATCCAGCCTAGGTCTTCAGGCTTGGTGGAAGGCTCCTTTATTCCCAGGAGTCATTTCACCAGTCATGGAGTCAGTGTCTTGCTTATAAAAACATGAACACATTTGGTAAGTGAAAGGCCATATCCCTTTAGTTCTAGTAGAATGAAATTCCAAGAATAAGTCAGAAGTTGAGCTTCTCTAATGGACCATCAATTTAACTGTTTAGAAAAAGAAAACATGACCTTGAATGAAATATGATACTGATAGCATTTTGTTTTCAAACATGGGTTGAGGAATTAAAACTAGAATGCAGGATGTTTCTGTCATCACTGGCTTTTTAATTTCCACGTCAGAAGTCCCGTGCATCTTATCACTCAGCTCATTCTGAAACCTACGTGAGGGAGGAGGCTGAGGAAGATGTATCCATCCACTGACAGTTATGGGGCATGTGAAAAGAGCCCCAGTCTATGCAGAGAGGTATGCAGAGTTGAGGACAGTAGAGGAGGAGAAAAAGCCATCCACCAACTCCAAATCAGGACAGAAGTCATCACAGCCTGCCCTATCTTATGGCTCTGGGAACTTCCGCCCTAAAGAATGTCAGAACCAGGACCAGGGCTTCTTATATGAGCTGCTGAAGACTAGATAAAGGGCCGTGTTTATAAACACAAACCACATTGTGCAAACACTATACAAACAAGGCCTCCTGGGAAAGGTCCAAAAGTCAGATTCCGGAGATGAGAGTCTTTACTGACTTTTGATGATGTCTTTAAGATACTCTGTGTTCCTTGTGTGAAGTATAGTGGGAGTGGGAGTCATTCTCCATATGCATGCTTTCTTTATTGATGTACAGCAGTACTGTGAACCGTGACATAACATCCGAACAAGGGAGGGAAATAATCCCTCTGATACTGAGCAGCAAACACTTCCTGGGATGAGGTTGCCAGAAGCATGCGTAGTTTATCATCCCAACGTGGGAACACAGAGCCTAGGAGTTAAATGGAAAGACCCAACTTGCTCTCCAGAAGCCAGTTAATTCTGCCTGCCGGTTCCACACCAGAAGCAGAGAGAGAAATGTTTGTTGGAGAGTATGCTGTTGACCAGTAGCATAGTAAGGTAAGAAAATTTGGAAAACTCACAAACTGGGCATTCTTCTTAGATATCCCAATGTTTCCTTTCTATAAATCAGTCAACATTAAAATGTGTGTGTGTGTGTGTGTGTGTGTGTGTGTGTTGTGTGTATGTGAGTGTGTGAGTGTGTATGTGTGTCAGTATCCTGCCTCAAAGGAAAATAGAGGCAGACGCCATCCATCCAACGAGTGCTTTGTAAATCACACTTGCTTAAAGTGTCACCCAAGGTTTCCTATAGAGGAGGTTGGTGGCACTACCATATGCCAGCTTGGGTCTGAGCCAGAGACACACACTGGAAGGCTTTAACATTCCAGCCGTCTCCTCCTGCCTGGCAAAAGGGGGGCAAAAAAAAAAAAAAAAGCACTTTTTGTATGTGGTCTAAGTGAGCAAGTTATTTGTACACAATGGGAAGTTGAAATTTCATTTCCACATGAAATTAGTGAATAATGCCTTTCAAAACTCGTTGAATAAGCGTGCCCAAGACTCCGTCAGCATCCGAAGTCTGTCCGGGACGCCCACCATCTGGATGGAAATGGGATCAGTTATCTAGCTGCTCTGGCAGGGGGTGGGGCAATCAGAGGTGGGGCGTGGCCAAGGGGAAGTGTCTGGATACTGTACTGAGGTTTTGGTTATTTCATCAGGACTTTGATGCGAGCCAGGTTTGTCTCTGTCAGATTCAGAGCTAACATGTACTGGCCTAATACACTATATGGCAAACATAAGTTCTTTGATCTCCATATGTCTGGCTAACATGTATGTGCTTAATGCTTTTGAAGTACTGTTTTTACCTTCACCATCATTTTTCATACCAATTTTCAAAACATCCCCATTTGTCAGGACTCAGTTTTGGGGATCTCACACAGTAGATGGCTTTGGTACACAGCTGCGTCTGTAACTATGGACTATGTGACTCCAAGACTTCAGTCTCAGTTCAGTGAGAATGAATGTATAATTTCTTTCTAAAATTTATAATTTATTAAAAGGTTTTGATAATTATCTACTTACCTAGCCTGTCTACTGCTACCTGAAAGATGAGCTGTGATTTGGGAAAATTTTTACTTTATTATTTAGGTAGTGCCTTTTGATAAAGTAAGGCAGGATCATCTCTAGATAGAAGGACATGAGTGATATGCCTACATATAATAATTAAAGTTCAGATCTGGGAGCCGGACTCACAGAAGCCGATGGAAACATCTCCTAGGTGAGTATGAATTTTTACTTGCAAAAATCGGACTTGTGCCAATAATCCATTATGCCTGTTTCTGATCATTAAGATAAATGTGAGTGAAAGCTGGGTTTGGCCTTATCCAAGATGTGTTTGCTTCTGTTGAACATGCATTGGAATTTAGCACATGAGCAGAGTCTAAGCGAAAAGTAGCAGGAATTGAAAGAAATTGGTTAATGGGCTGTGAAGTGATTGGTTGGTTTGAGAACTTGAGGGATAATAAAAAAGTCAGAATCTAGCTGGCACACTCTTACCTCACTTACCCTGCAGTGTAATTCTAAAATGGAAGAGAGGGACGTGGGATGAAATGAAACAGCAAATGGGTCATAGAAACTCAGGGTGCTAGAGTTGAACAGTACGCTATTTCAGAGAAGATGTTTCTAAACATCGGAACTCTGTGCTGCGTGCTCTTACGTTGCTGCATGCTTTTAATGCTGCATGCTCTTTGCTCACTGTTGTAAAGAGACCTTTAGCTGGAGTTTGTCAGTCCTTTCTGATCTGAGGCACTCGTCCAAACTGTGTTGCTTTTATTGGAATTCTGCTTGTAACTTTATTGTGCAATTGATACATGTTAATTAATTTTGAGGCAGCTGCTCATTAAAGTTTTTTATGACATATAAGTGCTTATTTTGAATATGCCAAAAATATGATACATTGAATGGCCTTTGATAAGTGTATTTGGCTGATTGATTCTTTGATAATGAAAGGCTTTAAGAATCTGATGTAATTTGTTTTAGTGCTCTTAAAAATAATTTTTATTTCCAATTATGTGTTTATGAGGTAGTGTAATATATATATATATGTATACATATATATCTGTGTAATATACTAATATGCACATAGTTATGGGGAAGCATAATATTTTGATACATTCTCTGCACTTTGAGTTCATTGGCTGGAATGCTTAACTGCACACAAGAGGCTGGGAAATTGAGTTTCTCTCGAAAATAGAGTAGAATTTGGGTAAATCTCTGCTAATTATAGGAACATACATTTGTACAAAGTTTCAGTTCAGTGTTAGTGTTACATGTACATTGTTTTGTTACATGTATTATATATGTGATATATAATATATATTTTT
>OU015747.1:83528369-83549926 GCA_907169655.1 Acomys percivali | reverse complement strand
ACACACACACACACACACACACACACACACACACACACACACGACACACATGACACATAGTCTCACTGGTAGCTCAGGCCTTGTGTCGAGGATCCTCAAAAATGATGTGTCTCCATTTCAAGTTGATTCTCCTCAGCCTCACCCAAGTGTTACTTGGGCTCTTGCTGGGGAACACAGTAGACCTTCATGGTCATATAAGGTTTATTCATGAATGCCCCCTGTCTCTGGGCAGAAACTATACAAGGCTAGTCTGACTGACTTCAGTCTCCAAGGAGCTGTACTCCACAGTGGCCACTAATACCTCACTAATACCTGGGCTCTGAAATTGCTGACACAGGGTTTCTCTGTGTAGCCCTGGCTATTCTGGACTCACTTTGTAGAGCAGGCTGGCCTTGAACTCACAGAGATCCATCTGTCTCTCTTAGCTTCAGCCAATGGGCACATTTGCTGGTGAGTTTCTGACTTCTGTGGTCCTTGTGCCTAACCCTTGAGTTGGCTTCCAGGGCAGCTTTTGAATTGAAATGTACAGAGTTAGTAGACAGTGCCTACCTCTGAGCTACCGCCTCAATGAGCACTTGTTTGAAGTGTTCAAATAGGAGCCTGAGATTTTCTATTGGTGGAGTTGGTGTCATCTTCAGTGAAGGTCTGAAGTCCCTAGACTTTTCTGTGTGTCTGTGGCACTGGTATCTGAACCCAGGCCTTGTGTATGCTACCATTGAGCTGTATCCCATTCTAACTCCCACATGCCTTTTGCTTGATTGTATCATCTTCATTTTTCTCACCTCTAATTTATTGTGTTAATTAATACATTGAAATGAAATGCCGTTTTCCTTTGCTCTTATAATATGTGTATTAGACACTTTTCATCCCATATTTCCTCAGGAACATGTGGAGAATTAATTTTAGGTTTAATAAGACTCTTTGTCATGCCTGCATGGGTTTTGAACAAACACATACCCATATTCCCTCCCCATTCGCTCCTTTCCTCATCCCCCACGTGACTTCCCTCTAAACCATATATATTGATTTGGAAACCCACCAACTGCCTGTGTGCGTGTTAGTACAGGGCTCTCCATCAAAGTGTGGGTAGTCGATCAGAGGCCATGTCCCTGAAGAAAACTGCCTCTTCCCTCCTCAGCATCTACCAGTTGCCAAGATTTCCTCAGTTGGACCTACAACTTTGTGACTCCCTCTCCATCCACACTGAGGTTTTGACTGGCTTTATCTTATGCAGGTCATGTGCATGCTGTCACAGTCATTGTCACTTCTTATTGCAATAGCCCTGTCAGGAAAACAGTCTCAGTGCAGCCATCCATTACTTCTGCCTCTTGCGATCTTCCCTCCCCTCTTCCATGGTGATCCCTGAGTCTGAGGAGGAGGGGATGTGTTATAGATGTCCCATTTAGAGCTGAGCATTCCATGGTCTCTGATTCTCTGAACGTTGAGCAGCCATGGATCTTTGTATTAACCACCATCTACTACAGATAGAAGCTTGTCTGTTGAGGTGTTGAGATGTATTCATCTGAACTCAGAGACCAGTTTAATACTTTGTCTCATGGGCAGAATAGTAGGATAGGTTCTTCCTTGGGATCGATGACCTAACCGTTTATGGGCTTTAAAAAAAAAACCTATATTTTTATAGACCCTTAAAACAACTGGTAAGGTGTATACACTCAGTTCTCATCATCCATAATGTTAAATTTGCTAAAGTCACCTCCAATAACTGATTGACTGAACAAACAATGAACCGTTGCTTCTATTGAAATGCACTTAGTCTCTTGTGACAGCTAGTCACATTTAATCAGCCAAAAATTAGTCTCAAATCCATTTGGAGTTTTCATTTAAAGGTGAATAACTTAATAGACACTGCTGATTTGTTAACATGATATCTGTACCAACAACACTACGACCTGGATGTGAATGCAGCTGATTGCCTCATGCTCTGCAGCACTAGATGCACATAGTGCCAGAGAGCTCCTCAGCCTTGTGTCGGAGGCATGCCAGTCAGTGAAGTCACTGAAAGTGTGTACGCGCTGACAATACACAGGAGGTAACACATCACAGAAGAGTTCTAGTTTCTGTTACTAGTGAGAGGTGGACAGCATGCCCTTCTTTGACTTTTCAGCTGAGAGCATGTACAAAGCCCCTCGTGCTTTCATCGTCCCTCTTGCAAGATCCCAGAGAAGTGTGATGAGTAGCGGTGTTGATGTTCCTCATTTCCTGTATCCAGGAGGTAGTTCAAACTGTGTGAGTAGTGAGGGTTGACTAACTGGCCACTGAGATGGAAGCTGAAGTCCAGGAGAGCTTGAGCCCAGAAAGGATCTATCAAGGACCTCATGTACATCATGGGATTTGACCTATAACTCTTGATTGATGCTCTAATTGTTGTTTGACCTTAGGGATGTTCTATATCTATCTAAAAAAAAAATCTGTTTTAAGGAGCTTAATTGACCCCTGTGCCTAAATATGTTCACGGTATTGTTTTTCTTTCCTTAACACTTGTCATTCTTCAAAAAGTCAAAGTTGGTCTTTTCAAAATTCCAGGGAAATATATGCAAAGTAAAATTTGATTTTGATTCTTCTCTTGCCTAATCCCTAGGATAAGTTGCTTTCTTTTTTTTTTTAATAAAAAAGTTTGCTCTATTTTATGTATAGACAATTTACATATTCAATTAAATTCAACATGACAGGCATACCCAGTGACTAGTCCTGTCTAGCTTCTGTTGCACCAATAGCCAATGGAATTGAAACCAAGTCCAGCTGTCACAATCACTGCCTCCGAGGAGTAAACCATGCTGGCGTCTCTCAGAACGCAGAGACAGTTCTGCTGCTGCCAGACCCAGAAGGCTGAGTTCATGTGTCCACCAGGAAAAGTATCAGTACCCGTCAATGGTGATGATTATATCTGCTCATGGGTGGCCTGCCTTGCCACAGTGTCCCCACAGTCTTAGAATAATTGTGAGCTCCAAAATGTGTACCATTTGTGTTAGGAGCCAACAACTTGATATATTCCAACAAAACCACCTCAGTGCTCTGTGCTTAGTACTCAGTACTCAGTACTCAGCACTGGGGCTAGGTGAGTGGAAGCTCTGATTACTCACCTAGTAGAGAGAGAACTCATAGAGCTTTAATAAGACAGTGTCTGTCAAAGCTCAAAGGCATATGGTGCCAGGTGCCTGCGTAAAAATAATATTTAACTCTACCAAGTCCCCAGGGTGGTCTGTGAGGTACCTCATCACCTTGCACTTGCTAAGTAAGATCCTCAGCTGGTAAGTGCACTTCATGCCACACATCTAAACTGATGAGAGAGGAGCCGTCTGTACCCAACAGTTTGAGTATTCTTATAAATCCAAGCTTATAAATTCTACTGCTGAAATTCAATGCAATGTGTGTGTGTATGTGTGTGTGTGTGTATGCATCAACAATTACAACCTAAAAAAGTAGAGATGCTAGCCAGAATGTGAAAATAACTTCATTTATAGAGTAGCCATTGTGCTTATTTGAACAAATTGAGCATTTTACAAAGTCTAGCTTCTGATGGGCACAGGGCTCAGTGTATAGACCATGGTTTTTTTCACAGTCTTGTGTCTGCCATATTGATTTGTAGTAGGTCAAGGACTGTCATGTTGAGAGAAGGATTACAAAAGATTACATTACTGTCCTTTCCTCTCCTTCCCTCCATCCCTCCTTTCTGTCCCATTCCTCCCACCTCAGCTGCACACTGGCCCAGGCTCACCGTGTGGCAGCTTTCCTAGTGAGGGGCTGCTACCCATTCTTGGACTCATATAACAGAAAAACTGGCCGGTTGAATAGATTTTGTGCTGCTGCTTCTGCGAGTGCTTATCTTGTTCTCAGACTGCTTTGTAATTGTTACTGTTTTGAAAATGCCTTTCTTTCTCATCTGTGCACTCAGATTATACAGAAGGAGACTTTTTCTTTTCTTTTCTTTTTTTTTTTTTTTTTTCTATTGAGGTATATTCCTATCAGGATGTTTTTCTTCCATTTCATAAATAATGGTATTATTAGACACAGGACAAAGCTCTCCCATCCCATGCCAAAGGAAACAATACAATGAGCATGAACAGCGGGGGTGGGGGGTGGGGGGTGGTGAGCGAGACTCAGCAGCTATCTCGTTTTCCTTGCTGGCCTTTAATCAATGCTTGTATTCTCTTCCAACTTCCTTATCCATCCTTTGTGGGCACTGTTTGTGAGTTTCCTTCCTTTCTTCCTTTTCTTTCCTTGACAGTAGTTCTGTTCCTTTAATTTATCAAGGTGTCACACATAACAGGCTGACTGTATTGAGGGTAGAGACACTGTCCATGTGCCAGAGTGTCTGTGGCTGGGTTTTCTTTTTCCTTTTAGACTAATGGGTATATTGCTTGCTTTTTGGCTTTTGGCTCTTGTCTATGCTTTAGTGCCTAACTTTGTCGGAAAGTGTTTGTTTTTGTTTTTGTTTTTCCATATGGATTAGGCTCCTAGCCAGAGTCTAAGTGGTCTCTTCCCTTAATGGAGTCCCTGTACATGGTAATCCTGTTTGTCACGGTGGCTTCTGACTGCTGGATATTTCTTATATGAGGCAGTCTACACAAGCCATATTTCTTTATCACTCAAAAGGCAGAGATAGGCAGACTTCTGTTAGTTCAAGGCCAGCCTGATTTACAGAGTGAGTTCTAAGACAGCCAGGGCTACTCAGAGAAATCCTGTTTTTGAAAAACAAAAACAAAACAACTAACAAACCAAAAGAATGTGAGAATTCCAGCTAGGTAGCAGCCTTTAATCCCAGCACTCCAGGAGGCAGAGGCTGACATATATCTGAGTTCAAGGCCAGCCTGGTCTACAGAGCAAGTTCCAGGACAGCCAGGGCTACACAGAGAAACCCTATGTTTCTTAACCTTGGCTGGAAAAATAAGATGTATGAGAATTCCTTCTATGGCCAGACCCAGGGGGCTTTCATAATCTGGGATTGTGGACGCTACATCCAGATCATAGCTTCTTTATGGTCTAGACAAAAGCACTTCTTTCTTTGATCCATTAGTTATGGGAGGCAATTCCACATGAAGGCATACATGAAGTTTTGGGAATGTCTCTGTGCTGAGAAGATTGGAGCAAAAGTGAAAGGAAATTCCTTCTAAATATTCCCAGTATCTGGTAGAAAAGCAGGTTTACAGATCCTTAAAACAATGATCTCAGAGAATAACATCTTTTAAAGATGTACTTTAAAAAATATGTGTGTATGTGTATGTATACACACAGGCATGTGGGTGCCCGTGGAAGCCAGAGAAGAACATCACACCCCCTGGTACTGACTGTTGTAAACCACTGACATATGTCCTCTGGAAATGAAGTGAGAACTGTTAACTACCAAGACATCTCTTCAGTACTGGATTCGCATTTTATTTACCAGTTTACCACCTGTATCAGTCAGTGGCCATAGAGACCCATCCCTAGCTGTGGTGTGTTGTCATTTTTATTGGCTATAATGACCCTTCTAACCTGGGTGCTTTAAAAAAATGAATTATTTGGTTTGAAGGTGTTTAATTTCTTGAGTTCTCTATATATTTTTGATATTAGACCTTTGTCAGATATAGGGTTGGTGAAGATCTTTTCACAGTCTGTAGGCTGTTGCTTTGTTCTGTTGACAATGTCTCCTGCCTTACAGAAGCTTCTCAGCCTCATGAGGTTCCATTTATTAATTTCTGACCTTAAGGCTTGTGCTGTTGGTGTTCTGTTCAGGAAGCTGTCTCCTGTGCCAATGTGTTTCAGGCTCTTCCACACTTTTTTTTCTAAACGATTTAGTGTCTCTGGTTTTATGTTGAGGTCTTTAATCCACTTGGACTTGAGTTTTGTGCATGGTGACAAATATGAGTCTAATTGCATTTTTCTACATGTAGACATTCAGTTAGACTAGCACCATTTGTTGAAGATGCTATCTTTTTTTCCATTGAATATATTTGGCTTCTTTGTCAAAAATCAAGTGACCATATGAGTGTGGATTCATTTCTGGGTCTTTGATTCAATTCCATCGATGAACCAGCCTATTGCTGTGCCAGTACAATGTTGTTTTAATTACTGTTGCTCTATAGTACAGCTTGAGATCAGGAATGGAGATTTTTCAGAGGATCTTTTATTGTATAGGATTGTTTTAACTATTCTGAATTTTTTGTTTTTCCACATGAAGTTGAGAATTGATCTTTCAATGTCTTTAAAAAATTATGTAGGTATTTTGATAGGGATTGCATTGAATCTATAAATTGCTTTTGGTAAGATGGCCATTTTTACTATGCTAATTCTCCCAATCCACAAACAAGGGATATCCTTTCATCTTCTGATGTCATCTTCAATCTCTTTCTTCAGAGATTTGAAGTTTTTTTTCAAACAAGTCCTTCACTTGCTTGGTTAGAGTTACTCCTAGATATTTTATATTGCTTATGGCTATCATGAAGGGTGTAGTTTTCCTAATTTCTACTGGAACTCTAGGTAAGAGAATTATAGGAGATGGGGAAATAGAAGGATCCAGAGGGTCTTAGAAACCTACAAGAAGAACATTGTGACGGGTGGATCAGGGCCCAGGGGGTTCTGCTCAAACTATTGCACTAACCAAGGACAATACAATAGTAAACATAGAACCCTTACTCTGATCTATCCAATAGATGGGAGGACATTCTCCACAGTTATGTGGATAGAGGGGACTAACTCTGACGTGAACTCTGGTGCCTCATATTTGATGACCTCTCCTTGGTGGGGAGGCCTGATGGTACTCAAAGAAAGAATAAGCAGGCTACCAAGATGAGACTTGATAGCCTATGACCATAAAGTGGGGGAGGAGGTCCCCCTCGGTCATAGACCTAGGAGAGGTAAATAGGGTGAAAGCGGGAGGGAGGGAGGAATGGGAGTATAAAAGTGATGGGATAACAATTTAGTTGTAATCTGAATAAGTTAATTAAATAAAAATTAAAAAATAAATAAATAAAAATGAGTGATTTATACCACAAATAAAAGTCAAATAAATCTCTTCAAATAGTTTTGTTAACACATTTTGATCTTTGACAATTTCATACACGTATGTAGTGCATTCTGGCTCCTCTCACCAGCTGTCTCCTAGTTCATTCTTATGCCTGCTATTCTCTCTTCTTCTCTGCTAATCTCTTTACTGTAATCATGACATTAGGGTTTTTGTGTGTCCCTCAGAGTTAACTAAAGGTGGTGTGTCTAGCCATGGGTTTGAAATTATCCAATAGAACCTGATAGGCTCACCAGTGGGCACACAACTAGATACAATGACTTCCATACTCGTCAAGCTTATAAGATACCAACAGCTCAGCCAGCAGTAAGTGGTAGCTGTGAATGGGGCAGGCACGGCCAAACAATGGCTGACTAAGGCTTTTCCATGGAAGGAGTCACTTGGTGTCTGTTTCTGTTGTTTTGTAGATAAACCTTCCTCCTGACCCAGTCCACCCTTCCTGCTTCAGATAGAAGTTTTAATGAAGCCTGAATTACCCTTTTGCTTTTTGCAAATGGGTCAGGTCATAACTCATCAAATTGTCAAGTATTAGATGAGTTTATGGATCAGTTACTTTACATATAAGTTGGTTGTTTCTAATACTTCTGTGTACTTTCCTCCAAACATGAATCATCTCTAGACACAGAATGGATTTGACTCTGAGTGATGCTGTTATTTACTTTGTAATGACTCATGTTTTTATCATGAAGATATTTATTCTTGTGGCTCCTTTGTTTCCTCACCTTTAAGTATTAGAATTTGTGTATAAGATCTCTTTGGATCGTCTTTCTGGTCATTGTTTCCTAAGCTTGTTTTCAGGTGGTCCACAATATCCTTTCTTTGAGTGTCAGGGATCTCAGCATCTACCTATCGCAATAGGTACAGGTGGCATTCCACAGAGTCCACTGAAGGCAAGTGTGTGGGACACAAAACTAGCCTGGTCTACAAAGCGAGTCCAGGACAGCCAAGGATACACAGAGAAACCCTGTCTCAGAACAACCAAACCAAAATAAAATAAAATAAGATAAAAAAAAAAAAAAAACTGACGAATTAGCAAATGAGCCCCTGCTGGAACTCAAGAAACAAACACACTCGTCCAACAATCTAACCCTAATTGATAAAAACAGAGATTATAGCTACTAACGTCCCACTAAAATTGCCATAGGAAAGAGAGCTCATGTTTAATTTGTTTTAAATAGATGAAGAGAAAGGGGAAATGGAAGGAAGCCCTTTGTGCTTAGCATGGACCAGGCTTATAGATGGAGAACCCCTTGAAGCCTCTTCTGAACCATTGATATTCAAACTGTGAATTAAAAATCGATAGGTGATTACAATATGGAGAATAAATGAAGAAAAGGATGCAATGAAAAAGAAAACTCAAAGGACATGCAGAGTAAGATTGAACTGAGTTGAAAGGCTATGAGAGTGAGAAAAGCCTTTGGCCTGATAACTACTGTAAATACTTTCCCTGGCTTTTCTTTACTCTCATTCTCCAGGTGAGTGTCTGGTTCACTAATACCTTTATGCCTTTTGTATATGAAAGTAATTATAAGGATGAATACTTGCTCTGATTTTTAATATTAACTGCCTCCTGTTTTCATTTACTTTTCTTGTCATTATAACAAAATACCTGATAAAAGCAACTTAAGTAGATTACGTTTATTTCAGATCACGGTTTGAGGATACAGCCTAGAATGATGGGGCAGGCATGGCAGTGGGAGTGTGAGGCGGCTGATCACATCGTGTCCACACTCAGGAAGCAGAGAGAGATGAACACTAGTATTCAGCTGTCTTTCTCCTTCTCACTTAGTGTGGGACTCCACCCTATTGGATGGTTCTGCCAATGCAGTTTACTTAACTTAGAAATGTCCTCAGAGGAAGTCCAAGGTTTACACACTAGGTGATTCTAGGTTCTGTGGACAACCAGTAGTAACAAGCTCATTGCCAAGTGTCTTCTGTATAAGGGTTAGTCTCCATTGTAGCAGCAATAATGTGCTGTACTGTAAATGTTTATAGTCAAGAGGCTTCTGCGGAGCAACTGCACTGTGAAGGCTTGGACCTCAAGAACTGTTTAATCATTTATGAATTCATAGCTTAAGGAGTTTGTGGGAGGGGTCTTACTATAGAAGAGATTCTCTCTCTTTTTATTTATTTTTATTACTTCCTGGCCACCACTGAGGATCAGAGCCTCTTCTGCCTTACATCCCCACAGTGTCCTCAAAGCAACCAAGCCAACGGTGGGTAGAATATATGAGTCCCAACATCCTTTCTTCCTCTAAGTTGCTTTATCTCAGGTATTTTGTCCCAGTGATGGAGAGCTGCCCCACACACTTCTGTAGGTCTCATCAGTATCAGTTACTATTCAATGTCCTGTGTGAAGATTGCTCATTAAGGGACTAGAGATGTAACTCAGGACAGTGCCAGACTAGCGAGCACATAGCCCCAGGTTCAATCCCTGGTGTCATATGTTCATGGGTATGATGATGCGCACCTGAAATGCTAGCACTCAGGAAATGAAGGCAGGGAGATCATAGGTACAGGTTATTCTTAATATATGGCAAATTCATGGCTAGCCTAGGCTACATAGACTCTGTCTCAAAAACTAAACTAAGTTGAGCTAAAACCTCTCTCATGTAATTATTGGCACAATTATAAGAGCAGAAAAAAAAATCACTGGTTCACAAAGAGTATGCTAATAAGAAGAGGTACCTATGTCCTGTTAAACAACATCCTCTAATTATAATGACTTAGGAAATAGCAATTTTTTCTTTACCCCCCTCTCTTTGTGTGTGTATGTGTATGTACATGTGTATGTGTGTGCGTGTGTGTCTGATGGTTGTGCTATTCTCCATGACATATTTCTGTTTCAACTCCAGCCCAAGACCAAAGTTGATCTCTGGTCTCCACACATACATATGTGTACATATGTTCATATGCACTCATACATAAATGCATCTACATACAGTGGACATGAAGAAACCTGTATATGTGTGCATGCATACACACACACACACACACATACACACACACACACACACAAAATCTTACAGTGTTCTCAAGTACTAATAATGATTCCCGTTAGTAGACATCTGAGTTCATTGGGACCTGCTGTGGGAACTGCCACTAAGCAGAACAGTTGATCCCCTACCTAACTCCTCATCGTCCACAGATTCCCCCAGAATTCACATACATGTAGACACAAGCCATCTTTTCTCTAGAAGACCTAACCTGTATGTTCCCAATAAAGAGAGAACAAGACCGTATCTTACCATGCATCAAACCTCACAAAAGACTCAGTAAAGACAACTGGCAGACTGAGGAGGTAAAAGCACTTGCCTTGTAAGCATCAGCTCCTGAGTTCAGTCCTATGCAGCTGTGTAAAACACTGGTGTGCTGGTGTGCATTTGTAAACCAACTCTGAGCATGCAGAGACAGGAGAATCCCCGGAACCTGCAACACTCTGGATGGCTGCTGTACCTGACTAGGCAAGTTCCAGGCCAATCAGAGACCTTGTCTCAAACAAAACCTGGTAAGGCCTTGGAGAATGACCACTGACCTCCGTATGTATGTATGTGTGTGTGTGTGTGTGTATACACACACACACACACACACACACACGCACACACACACACACATACATGTACACACACATACACACACTCATGCATGTACATCTCCGGGGCTAAGATTCCATGCCTATTTGGTGATTTAACTGTGATGCTGTTTCAATCACTATAGTTTGTTTTAATTTCTTTTCTTTTCTTTGTTTCTTTTTTTTACAGACATGGTTTCTCTGTGTAGCCCTGGCTGTCCTGGAACTTGTTCTGTAGACTAGGCTGGCCTTTGCCTCCCGAGTACTGGGATTAAAGGCATGCGCCACCGCCAACTGTTCCACCTTCCTTTTTTAGAGAAACATCACCTAACTGCAGTGAGTTACTTAGGTTAAGAACCACACAGCTGGGAATGCAAACTAGTACAACCACTTTGGAAATCTATCTGGTGCTATCTCAGAAAACTGGGAATAGGGCTTCCTCAAGACCCAGCTATTCCACTCCTTGGAATATACCCAGAAGATGCACCAGCACACAGCAAGAAAATTTGCTCAACCATGTTCATAGCAGCCTTATTCATAATAGCCAGATCATGGAAACAGCCTAAATGTCCCTCAGTAGGAGAATGGATAAAGAAACTGTGGTACATATACACTATGGAATACTACTCAGCTATTGAAAACAAGGAATTCCCGAAATTTGTGGACAAATGGATTGAGCTAGAGATGATCATAATGAGTGAGTTAACCCAGAAGCAGAAAGACTCAAATGGTATATACTCACTTATATCTGCATACTAGCCCAATGGGCATGTCCCACGAAAGCCTTCCCTTACCAGGAAACTGGGACAGAGGGGAGGACATCCTATTGGGACTCTAGATGAGAGAACAATGGGAGAATAGCAATGTAGAAGGATCCAGTGGGTCCTAGAAACCTACAAGTAGAACATTATGATAGGCAGATTTGGGTCATGGGGTCCCGCTCAAACTAAGGCCCTAGTCAAGGACAATACAGGTGGTAAAATTTAAACCCCTACCCTGATCTAGCCCATGGACAGGACAGTCTCCACACTTGAGTGGAGAGAGGGATTTGACTTTCTCATGTACTCTGGTGCCTAACATTTGACTATGTCCCCTGGCAGGGGAGACCTAGTGGCACTCAGAGGAAGGACAGCAGGTCACCGAGAAGAGACTTGATACCCTATGAGCATATACAGGGGGAGGTAATCCCTCTGAGGAACAGTCATATGGGAGGGGAATAAGGGGAAAATGGGAGGGAGGGGAGAATGGGAGGATACAAGGGATGGGATAACCATAGAGATGTAACAAGAATAAATTAATTTAAAAAAAAAAGTCAAGGCTTTAAAAAAAAATAAATAAATAAATAAAAAGAAAGAACCACACAGCTTTTCAATAAATATGATTGTGTTGTCACATGTGCCTTGTTGCTTTGGAATACCGAAACCCTTGCTGTTTGAGATGGAGGCTGCCATTTTCTGTAAATACGTCCCGTATTCTCCTGAGCAGGAGTCAATGCTCCCTTCATTGACTATCTGCTTTACTTAGCTTAGAGCGTTGGTAACCATACCAAACTCTTTATATGGGTCCCAGTGGAGTGTCCTTTGCCCGCAATGCTTGGGACAACAGGTATTTCCGACACCATCATTTTTTGGATTTTGGAGCTTTTCCTCAGACTTTATCAGTTAAGGGTCTCTAATCTGAAATAGTCTGGATTTAGAAAGTGGAAGATTTAGGATGTTTTGATTAGCAAGGTTTATCTTTTATTGCATACAAATGAACGTGGTTGACAGATCTCCCCCTGAAATGTGCTGGCCTCCATGGCAGTCCTAACATGGCGCCTCAAACGAGGAACCTTAAACAACAGAACCAGGTTCCCTTAAGGACCTATATCCTCAAAAGCCACAATCAAGACATTGCCTGGGTTGGCTCCTTCCAGCTGCTTTTGGAATGTGCCCTGTGCCTCTTGCTGAGTTCCTGAAGGTTTGCTGGCAATCTCAGTTCTTTAGAGGGTTGTGGAAGCACCACCCTGGTCCACACACACTTCTTAACATACCATTTTTCCTAAGCGTGAGCGTGTGTGAGGAGATTACAAAATGTGCCTGTTTTGTAAGGCCGACATTCATGCTTGGTTAAGATGCTTGGTTAAGGATTTTGTTTTAACGTGGTCAGTTCAATAGACTTTTGTTCCTTGTCTCCCAGTAGGCCACTGCTGAGGTGCTGGGTTAGGACTTCAAAACAGAATTGTTATTTTAGATGGACTATTTCAATCCATGACACTGCATATGGACATACCGTGCCTTCCTGGGACAGGATACTTCGGGGCACTGAGTGGACTTTTAGTGCCCACTGAATCTTCTGCAGAGGAGAGCAGGGATCCTGCAGCCCTGTGGGCAGTGTATTCAAGCAGTGACTTGACAGCAGCCCCAGTGCTGTCTAAACATGACTGCTTTGCTGAGAATCCACTCGGAGGCCCGTGGCTTGCCGTGCTGAGGTAGGGAAGTTAGCGTACACACTCTTGTTACCGTCCATCAGAATTTCAGTCCATGTCCTAAAGCCTTTTCATTTCAAAACTCACAGGCCTCCTTGTCCTGAGGCTATACAGATGGTTTGAATCTTTGTGTAGACACCATCTCAGGGCCTTCAATCACCACAGAGCCAGAATGAAATTTCAAGGCCATTGATAGTTGAAAGCCATGGCGAACTCAATTAGTTTGTCACATAAGGGCTGTTTTCATGTGTGAGGAGGCAGCATGTGTTCTCCTGAAGAAGGCCTATTCTTTATTCAGTTACATACAACCCACGAATCTGCATATTGCCAGAAGTGATGGGAGATGACCGAGTATCGCAGGACACAGTTTTATTAACTTAGTGGATTTCTTTTGAGTAGAATTTCACTATTGAAAAAAAAAATAAGATGCAGGATAATGTAGGGACTTCCAAGTTAAAAAAAAAAAATTAAACATAAAAGCCCATACATACAAACAGCATTTTTTTTTTTTTTTAGAAGTAAACGTTAAGTCAGGAGATTAATTGGCCCTCAGTGGTTCATAGTAGTGTATGTATCAAGAAACTCTATTCGAGGTCTGTGGCCAGAGTTTGCTCTCAAGAGAGATCAGTACGACAGTTAACAAGAGTAGCTTGTATCTCCAAGCATACAGGCTTGGTTTGTGCCTGTCTGCATTTTGCACACGCATTTGTAGGGTACATTTGGGATTGCATTCTATCCCAGGAGGAGATAAGGAGAGAACAGAATGATATCACATCAGTTAATTATTGTGTTACATGAAGGAGGCCTTTAAAACCTCATCAAACACTTCAGCATAAAAAGCACATGTTATTCTGGGGAGATGGTTACAAGTGAAAAGCAAAGGAGAAAATGCAGCTGGACAAATTAACGGCATCTTTTTAAAACGGCAGATGGTGCTAGGATGTACAAAATGCTACGTGTATAGGACCTTTTTCTCCTGTGTGCTCATATTGGCACTATTGTCAAGCTTTTGTGGCTTGTGTGTGTGTGTGTGTGTGTGTGTGTGTGTGTGTGTGTGTGTGTGTGTGCATAGTATGGGTGTGCATGTGTAAGTGGGTCCCTGCTTGCACATGGGTGCAAATGACTGTGTGTGCCCACTTGTGAGAAGCCCAGACATCAACATTGTACATCTTCTTTGATCCCATGTTGCGTCTTTCATGGATACTGGATCTGTAACTGAACCTGGAGATCCTTGATTTGGCTAAACTGGCTGGCTTGGTCTTTGGGGATCCTTCTGTCTCCAGCCGACCCCATGCACAGTACTAGGATTACAGACAGCTTTCATATGGGTGTTTTGCCCTGCACGCCTAAATCATGTAGTCCTGACCCTCTAGTATCTCATAGCTTACCAGGGAACAGAAATAGGAAGGCAAAGAGTGCCGATATCATGGATGAGTCAGTGGAGAACTGGGTTAATGAGTTAGTGAATGGCAGGTGAGTTTCATTTGCATCTTAGTTCTTAAGAATGCAAGGATAGTTTTGAGAATGAATGTATGGGATAAGGATTTGTATGTGATTGTGTGCGTGCATGGAGGCTAGAGGACAATCTCAGCTGCCATTTCTTGTCTTTTTTTCTTTTTTTTGTTTCAAATGGTTTCTCACTGACTTGCAGCTTGCAGAGTTGGCTTTGCTGGCTGGCAAGTGAGCGCCAGATATCTACCTGTCTCTGTGTCTCCAGGGCTAAATTGTGCAAGTCTGTGTTCCCATGTCATTCTTATTTTGGTAGGTTGTGGTAGGTTGTGGTAGGTTCCTTGTGTACCAAATGATCTATCTCACCAGCTCCAAGGAGTCGCTGCCATTTTTTGTTGCCATTAAAATGCAAGTTTCTAAAGGGAGGTTCCGGGTAGATTCCTGGTTTTCTTGTTTTTATTTATCTATGTTTTCCAACACAGAAGACTCTTTTGGAGAAAACAACTTTGATTTGGGAAGAATGGAGGCTTCAACTTTACCAGCAAACACAATACCATTAAATTCTGGTTTGGTCCCAAAATCAGTGCATTGAAATCAACCTGTTGGTTTCACCACAGTGCACCATGTTTGAGAAAGGCTACAGATTTGTAACACACACTCAATGTACTGACTTGTATGTATCATAAATGTGAACAGACCTTCCAAGCATGGAATGAAAGCGTGATATATGATGCTTTAAAATTTTTATGAATGTAGGAAAGGAAAAGAGTAGGTGTAGAGATTTCTTGGGTCTGTGTTGTATCCTATAAAAGTTTGTTTAAAATCTGCTCTCTCCTTCCATATCTGGAGGGATGCATAATGTGGTGAAGCACTGTGGAAAGGCTAATTAATTTAGCCCTGACTCAGGGAAAGCTGCCACTGGTCTCCCCATCTGCCTGAGCGACAGGTGCGCCTGCCTCTTGGCATTGTCCTGCCCTCTGCAGCAGGTGACTCCCCAGGATGTCTGTGTGTGGAGATAATGGTCCTTGGACTCCTCTGGAGATGAAACCTGTTCTCTCTACATGCATACCAGATCGCCACCGGGCTCCTATTCTTGGGTTTCCTATTCTTGGGGCTTGCCTAGAAGCAGGGCTGGCTGATGATGAATTGAACCCCACCCCACCCCCAAGATTTTAGAGCATAACACCCTGCCTCAGGGCACAGATGAAAACAGTCATTTATCTAATTTCCCTCTAGCCATTTGGCAGCATCTTCGTGGGGAAAACTAGGAAGGAGTGTTGGTTGAAACAAAGCCCTTGACTGAGTGTGTGTGCATGGGGGAGATCGGATTTGCATTTTTCTTTTGCACTACAGGGTACATTGGCACTTGGAATTTGGTGGTAGTGGTGATGGTTGTGGTAGTGATCTCCTCTCTCTCTCTCTCTCCCCCCCCTCTGTTTTCAAGACAGTCTCTCACACTGACCTGGATTTCCAGGAAGCAGGCTAAGCTAGTTGACCCTTGAGTCCTATGTACTCACCTGAATCCATATCCCCAGCACCAGGGTTGTAAATGCACACCACTGTATTTGTCTCTAGGGGGCTCTGGGATTGAACTCAGGTCTTCATACATACGTAGCAAGCACTTTACCAGCTGAGCCATTTCCCCAGCCTCAGTGTCTTCTAGATAAAAATCTATTAAACATTTCTATTCCGTACATGTTAAGTTGCGCTAGAATGCATCGCACCCTAAGAGAAGCAGACTATTTCTCACATTATTTGGGAGGCAGTGTTCACAGGGGTGGCGGGTATGAAAGCACTGGTGCTAATGAGTTTGATTTTTACCTTAATATATATTCATTGGTATTTTATGTTTTGGAAAAAATGGCATTTAAGCTGTTGAGAAAAAGGGTGCAAGGATATTTTTCCAGCATGTGTGAAGATCTTAAATGTTGTCTTGCCAGCACGAGGATCTGAATTCAATTTCCAGAAGCCGCCAGAAAAATCCAGGTGTGGTACTGTGTGCTTGTCATCACAAGTCAGGGTGGGCAGAGTCAGTGGTCGGCCATCCTAACTTGTGTGGCAAGACTTCAGGTTCAGTGAGAAAGTACGTCTCAAAGAAGAAGGTACCCCCCATGGCACCATTGGGGGTGTCTTGCTGGAAGGGTCATTGCTGTATTTGTAGGCTGGATAAGAATGGTTACCTTTTCCCCTTGGCAGCTTGCATAAAACTTTAGGGTACTATGAGAGCTAGCCCCCTAGAAGGAGACTTCCAAGTGAATTTCAGCTCAATTCCTCACATTCCTACGTGTGAAGAATATGGTATCTTCAGCAGTAGAATTCTTACTGTCAGGTTCTGGGAGGCAACCCAGGGCTGTAGGAATAGCCTGAACTGTTTTGAGAGTTTCTCATTGCCCCACCCCCCACTGTGTGTGACACAGAAGGACTTGGATGGGGGAAAGACGGGATGGAAGTTATGTAAACGGAGTACTCGTGTATGAAATCCTGAAACAATTTTCAATTAAAAAGAAAAATTGAAGAATATGGTGTCTGAAGAGTGGCATTTGTGTTTAACTTCTGATTTCCAGATCACACACATATACATACACACACACTCATACACACACACACACACACACACACACACACACACACACACACGTGCGCACGCGCGCGCGCACCCTCATACACAAACTCACATGCTCACATGCGAGCACAAATGTACACACATAGGCATATATAAGGATTCTAACTAACTAACTAACTAACTAACTAACTATATATATATATATATATATATATATATAATAACTATATATAGTCTAACACATATATTGCTGTTTTATGAACTTAGTAAAAAGTAATAATGGTCATACTTAAGCTTTGATTAGTGAGAGACAAGGCATTTGTCCTGCTTGCCCAAGCATCTCATGTTTTCACATGACTCATGGGCATGACTTCGCTTTAGCAGTATTCAGACAGTCTCGGGGCTCTTTGACCTTTCGGAGGATATATGCTGTTAAATCCCTAAGTAGTAATGCTGATACTGTTTGCCCATTTTGTTCTTAATTCTGTCACAGTAGTGGCTTGCCAGAGACTGCCCCCATGTGACATCACAGCACCAGAGGCAAAGATGGGAGCCGTGGGTTCTTGTTTTTGTTTGTTTGTTTAGTTACTTTAAAAAATGTGTTCACTTTACATCCTGATTGTATTCCCCTCCCTCACTGCCTCTTTGTCCCACCCCTCTGTGGAATCTTGTTTTTATTAGCCAAGCATGAGTGTTATTCACTAAAGGATAAAACTGTACCACTCATTTTATTTTTTGTTTTAAAAATCTATGATTCTTGGGGCTAGAAATGGGGTATAGAGGCTAGATTCTTGTAGAGATCCTGAGTCCAGCTCCTAGCACTCACGTTGGGGAACGCACAATGCCTGTTACTTCATCTCTAGGGGATCTGATACCCTCTGGCTTCTGTCAGCATCCACGTGTACATACACATACCCACAAACAGACATACAGATAAAAATAAGCCTTAAAACCTCACATATATCTAACAATTAGATTTATATGTTAGCCTACAATATAATTATACTTTTTATTTATTTTCACAGTCTCAGTAGCCCCAACTGGCTATGTATTCCAAGGATGACCAGATATTACTGACATCCCTGCCTGCACCTCTGAATTATTGGTCTTGCAGGTGTGCCCCACCGCACCTGTTTTATGCCGCTCTGTGGATGGAACACGGGGCTTTGTCCAAGTGGAACAAGCACTCTGCCATCATAGCCATGCCCCAAACTCCTTATTGCTTATTGTGCAAACCAGCCTTCTGGTGCTGGGCCCCTATGCTGACATGCATTGCATGTTTGCCATTCTTTCTGGTTGCATGTCTCATACATGCTGGATTTAGAATTGTTTTATTTGTATTCATTCCCCAATACTATACCTAATACCAGGCCTAGAATAAAGTCTCATTAGTGTATGCTGAGTGAACTAGAATTTTAATTGATCATTGGATTATGTAGTTTCTGTTATGAGATTATTCTAGGTAAATTAAAGATATACCTTGTCCTAGTTTCATTTCTGTTGTTGTGATTAAAAATAAAAACCTGACCAAAAAAATCAACTTAGGGAGAGAGTAGTATATTAAGCTTACGATTCCAGTGTATAGCCCATTCTAGCAGAGAAATCACTGCGGGTGCTCAGAGCAGTGAGTCACATCACATCCACAGTCAGAGTCAGAGGACACCAAGCCTGCATGCTCACTGGGTTCTACTCAACTTTTCCGCTCTCACATGGTTCAGGACCCTTGGCATAGGGAATGGTTTCACTTGCAGTGGGCTGAGTCTTCCTATATCATTTACTTAATTAAGACCATCCCCTACATACAGGACTTCAGACCAAACCCATGTAGACAATCTGTTATTGAGGCTTGTTCTACATGTTTCTAGGTTGGGTCAAATTGATAATGCTAACCATCAGGGGCGTATATTTTAGGCACCACACACATTATTAAGTTTTAACTCCATTGGTATGTTAGAACTGAAATTGAACTAAAATGAATTTGTATGCGCAGGGGGATAGTTTTGCAGGAAGTTTGAACAGCACAGTGTCTTCGCCACAGTAAAAGGAACTGGCTTGGGATCTGCAAAGTCCTCAATATTTTGAAATTTTATTCTTCAAAATATGTCTGAGCACACATAGCTATTTCAGGTTATTTTTTTCTGGAAAGGTGATGTAAAAATGATATCTGATGCTTCCATCAAAGCACAGAGTCTGTAACACATTGCAGCAGAGTAACATTGCAACACAGAATCTATAACAGCTTGCTTGATGGGAGGAGGCATTGCCCAGTCTGCTACATGGCTACATCTCCTGTTCTCTGCTCCACAGTGTGGAGCTGTGTGTAAGCATGAGACTTAACAGTAAGCACACACATTAGCTCACACTTGTGTTGGTGTTTTCTGCTGCTCCGCCTTCAGGACATCTCCATCGGTTACCATCTGCCCAGTGAATAGCGGCAGATATGGCAGCTTCTTTTCTTCCTGCGCAATATATGTGGAAATCATGGACCCCTTATAGAGAAACTAATGAATATTGAATTGTTTCGAGAAAATTCTGGAATCAATTCTGATGCACCAGAAAGCCCCGAAGACCCCGGAGTCTGTGTTCTTCATTCATCACACACTGAACACAACTGCCCACTTCTGGGTGGCTTCTCTTTGGCAAGTGTTTCCTAAACACTGAAGCCTTGTAGGTATTTTCAGGTTTTTATAAATGTCAGTGGTTTCACTGGGGGGGGGGGGGGAGCAGGCGTTCTTGCATGGGCTTCCTTGCAGATCTGCCAGTTGTATTCTGCAGACCAATGGTTCACATGAAAAGAGAATTCATTGTCTTTTATTACTATCTTGGGTTGGGTGCAGAGGAAGATGCTGAGTGCCCTCCTCTATTACTCCTTCTTATTCTTTTGACACAGGGTCTGTCACTGATCCTAGAACTAGCCTGGTGGCCAGTAAGCCCTAGAAATCCTCCTGTATCTGCTCCCCCTAGCATTGGGGCAACAGGCACATGTGTGGCCATGCCTGACTTTTTCTTTTACGTGGGTGTTAGGAGATTGGAGCATAGGTCCTCATGCTTGCATAGAAAAGACTCTTCCACACTCACCCATCTCCCTGGGGCTTGTGTTGAAGGACTTTAGCAACCTAAGACTAATTCTCCATTTGGGTATAAAACGCGTTAAGAAGAGAGGGACTATTTCTTCCTGAGAGTTAAACATGTTATTTCATTGAACTGGAAGTGGGGTGAGAGCTGTGTCTGATTTACTGTGTGTGTTTGATATTGTGTTTTGTCCCTGTTCTGGAGATAAGGATCCGTGGCTTGTGATCACATATCCCTGGGCATTGGTTTTGTAATCATAAACTCGGTACCAGCTTCATAATGAACTCCCAACTTTGCGGCAGAACGAAATAGAGATGTGTCGTGAAATAGCAGTTGTGTGTTGTCAGCAGGAGAGAACTAAGCCCCTCAGCCGGGAGCGTGAGGGTGCATTTGCTGTGGGGAGCTTCAAAGGCAAGCATTCTTTGTTTGTTTGCTTATGTATTTATTTTTACACAAAACGGTTTGTAAGGAACATTCGATCAGCATGAAAGAGAAGCTGGTCCCAACCGGCTTCACACCCAGTTTGGAACTACAGGTTGGAAGGCATGGTGTGCCAGGATGTCTACGGCAAACATGTTTATTGATGAAAGAGACTGAGCTGTTTGTTTCTGATAGCTTGATTGGGTCTATTACTCAACTCCGCAAACGTCAATGTATAGAGAGAGGGAAGACTGCAGGGTAGACGCTGATGCTGCCACCTCTTATACGGCTTGATCACTTCCTTGTTTCAATCAGGGCTTAGTTTTCCCCAGGGATAGATCAGGATTTAGTGTTCCTGTGGCATCTTTCAGTGCTTCCCCTTCTAACCTTTTATTAATTCTAAGTTAATGTACTGATGAACTAAAATACCACCATCCAAGGCTGAATCAGGATTCTCACCCTGCCTGTTTGGAGTAACTTTCCTTTTTCCCTGGAGTTGATGTTTGCCTACATACTGTGTCCTAACCTCTGATTCCAACAAAGGCTACTCTGACACACAAGTGTTCTTCAGTACCGGCACACACATAGGTTACTTTGGTGTAACAATCCTTCTTTTATGTATTTACTTACATGTGTATCTCTATATGCATGTGCCAGCCCAGAAAAGGATGTCCCCCATCCTGTCATATCATTCTCTGCCTTCATCTCCACTGAACCTGCATTTAGGATGGCAGTCTGCAAGCCCCAGGGATCTTCCTGCCTCTGCCTCCCATGGAGCTGGAGTTACAGACATGTAATAATGTTACAACGCCAGACATTTGAACTCAGGTCCTCTGCTCGCTCAGCTAGTGACCTATCCACCGAGTCTTTCTCCAGCTCTGCAACAATTTTTTTTTCTGAAGGAGACATTATTCTGGATTGGATTCCAAAGAGCTGATCTTCAGGGGTTTCTTTCTTTCTTTCTTTCTTTCTTTCTTTCTTTCTTTCTTTCTTT
>OU015747.1:83496106-83509467 GCA_907169655.1 Acomys percivali | reverse complement strand
AGTTGTAGGGAGTCTTTGTCGAAAGTTCTGGTGCTTCCTTCAGTCAGCAAAGTACCCAAGGTGCCACTTGCAGGTGCACCTGCATTTTTTGGGAATAGTTACTCCTGTTCTCTGGTAGTGGACTTGTGTCTGCTTGTGCCTATCTGTAAGGATGTTGAAGGAGAACAGAGAGGAGAGCTCCCGAGCACTGGGGAGCACTGCTGGCGAGTGGGGACACCTTGCTGTTCACTGGCCATTGTTGTCCATGGGGCTGAGCCAAGTCTCATATTGAGGAATCCATTCTATATTGGAAAGTGGTCTAGCCTCTGTGCTTTGAAAATGGGCACTTCCATTAAAGAACAATCATCTATAAAGAACATGAAAGAAAATGCAGTGTGTGTGTGTGTATGTGTGTGTGTGTGTGTGTGTGTGTGTTGAGGGATTGTGCGCATATGTGTATTGGGGGACCATACACATGTATGAACATGTGTGTAGATGTACTCACCTGTGTGTATGCATGTGTGGAATCAAGAGGCTATTTGAGTATATTTTTGAGTGTGTTCTTTTACTTTGTATCTGATTTGTAGAGAGTTTCCACTGTCAACTGAACACAGCGTAGAGTAACTTGATCTGATTGCCCAGGTCAGACTGTAGGGGACTACATTGATTGTTAATTAGTGCAGGATGGGCCAGCACACTGTGGTGGCACCATTTCCTGGGCAGATGGTTCTGGACTGTATACGGAAACTAGTTAATAGGGAGCCTGTGAGTGGCCAGAAAGCAGTATTGCTCCATGGTTTCTGATACACTCCTGTCTGCAATGAGCATTAAGCGTAGAAACTAAAGATGTGCAAATTGTGTCTCAATACTTGCTGTAGGCTGGAGGAAGAGCTATTGTTTCAGTCTCAGCTTCTAGTTTCAGAATTCCTCTGGGGATCTGAAGGGGTCACAGCAATTGCTTTAGTGACTCTACCAACTCAGAGTAGAAAATAGACTCTGCAGAAATCCCCCAGAGGCAGCAGAGGGAGAGAGCCAGGCACAGGAGCAAAAAGCATCTCTGATTTGACATAGTTTGGGATCTCTTCCACTGAGCATTGTACTAAAAACCCATTTGAGTCTATAACAAAAGAGCCCAGGTGGAACAGGAACCTTCAAGAAGCCTCTCTGCAGGCTCCTCACATGATAATATGGCACTGTTTTAGAAAGGAACATTCTGGAAAGGTCTCTGGTTACAAAACTCCATCAATTGAACTTTATTCTCACAAAGGGATTCCTTTCTTTAAGGCTGCCAAAAACATTTCTTAATATTGACAAAACACTATGACTGTTTTATATATATGTGTGTGTATGTATGTATGTATGTGTGTGTGTGTGTGTGTGTGTGTGTGTGTATAAATCCTGATTGTTTCATGGTTCTTCTTGCTGAAGGTAGTTTATTGTATATATGTGTAATAATATAAACGTGTATGTAAAAATATTGAATATAGAAATTTTGTGTATGAACTTGAGAGTCGGTTGAGAACTGATTCTAGCTTGGTCAGGCAGAATACTCTCTCTTTCTATTCACCATGAGTTTTTTCACTTGAAAAATGAGATAATAATTTTCGTTAGTCCTAAGGCTTTTGGAGGGGGGGTTAAAAGAGGAGTCATGTATACCAGGCTTAGAGTGCTTGGTAAGATGGCTCAGCCAGTACAGCACTTGCCATAGAGGAATGAGGACCGGCTTTCAAGTTGGCAACCTGAACATCTGGGCTGTAATCCTACGGTTAGGGATAGGGTGGGAATGGGAAATCAGGTAAGGTCAGTTGGTGATCTCTGAGTTCTGTGATAGACCCTGTCCCCAAAATAACACTAGAGAGTGTTCAGAGAAAACCACCTGGCATCAAACTCTGGCCTCCATCAGCATATGCACACACATGCACTTGTGCCTGTAAATGCAGGTACAACACACAGAGATGAAATAAAAGCCTGCAGCATGTAAATCTAAGAGCCTAAAAGGTTTATGAGTTGCAAGAAAAGATTTGACCATTCCTTAGTTTTAATTTGTTTAATTTGCAACACTTTTATTTAATGATAATTCACATTAGTGTTGCTTAGTTCCCAGGCAGTACCAGTTAATCTGTCATCTAGAATATAGCCTGCTAACCTCAGACCCTCTCCAAAGGGAAGTATGCAAGAGTGACAGCCAGTGACTTCAGAAAGAAAAAAAATCCGACAATGAAGACACACCCCTAGACCAGCGTTCATGTTTAAAGCCTTTTTGTGGTAGCTGGCTATAGTTTAGCTCTTCAGTTTATGTACGTGATGAATTATTAAGAGAATCCAGACTATGCTTTAATGCAAAGTGTTTGATGGTTTAGATAATGTGAGTTAGTGTTTAAATGTCGGGGTTTTAAAATATGCAAGTGATTAAGACAAATTTAGAATAATATCTCTATCATCCATTTTTGTTTAAAGTTAAAGCAGTAAAAGCCAGGCTTGAATGTAGAGATGGCTCAGTGGGTAAAGCACTCCCTAGCATCCACATTAAAGCTGCGTGGGCTTGTGTGATAGCTAGCTTTAATTGTCAACTCCACAGAACCTAGCATCACCAAGGAAAAGAGGCTATATTGACTGAGATTGTTGGCACTGGATTGGTCTGTTGCCCACGTCTGTGGGGATTGCCTAAATAAGTTAATGGACATAAGAAGGCCCACTCTTTGAGGGTAGCACCATCCCCTAGTTTGTGGTCCTCGACTGTATAAGAGTGAAAAAAAATCAGAGCTGAGCACTCACAAGCAAACAATAAGCACATATCCATTTATTCCCCCTCTTCTCTTGACTGTAGAGATGATGTTACCAGCTGTTGAAAGCATCTGCCTTGACTTGCCTGCCATCATGGGCCACCGTGACATTTCTTCCTGAAATTTACTTTTGTCAGAATATTATACCACAGCACCAGAACTGAAGCTAAAGCAGTTTTGTGTCCTGACTGTAATTCCAGCACTGTAGAGGAAAATATTGGATCCCTTGAACAAGTTAGCTAGCTAGGCTAGAAAAACGGCAAGTTCTGGGTTCAGTAGAGACTTTGCCTCAATACATAAAGGAGAGAATAGTTTAGGAAGACACAATTTATATTCAGGTCTCCATACACATACATGTACACACATGTGTATATACCCATAAACATGAATGCCTACACACATGAAAACAACATAAACACATACACATACATACCTCATATATCCACATACTAAAATGAAAAAAAAAATCGAATAAAAACATTTAGAGCCAAGGGCAAGAACACAAAAGACATGGGAGAACGTTGCATAAGGACCTTTGTGGGAACAAGAGAAAAATGAGCAAAATTGAAAAGATCCAAGATATTAGGAAATTGTGAGAGCTGATGTGTGGAATGTAATCTAGCCATGTGATTTTAAAGAAAGATTTAATTATTCACATGTTATTTAGGAGTATGGGACACTTCATGAGTTTATGTACACCAGGTGATACAGGAGCTTTTTGAAGGCAGAAGAGGATGTCAGAGCTATACCTAGAATTGGAGTTACAGGGAGCTGTGAGCCACTGATATGGGTGCTGGAAAATGAATTTGTGACCTCAGCAGTGCACACTTTTAACTGTTGAGCCACCTTTCTAACCCCAGCCATAACATTTTTAGTGCCTCTGTGACAAGATGAAAAAAATATTGGTGGTACTGAGCAAGGTATCACATTACATGTAAAGTATGGTTGCCTCCCTGTAAACTATGAACAGGCAAAATGACTCAGATGTGACATGAAATGAAACTCTTTGCCATTTTGCCTGTTCACAGTTTCAATGAAGGCAACATAAGTCACACAAAATGTGCTACCTTGCTGTATGCACACGGTGCACAGAGACTCATGAAGTGCACCCCACCCCCGTTCTCATAAATAATACATAAATAAGTAAATCTTTAAAAATGATCATATGGCCGATTATATTCCACACACACTGGATGTCTTACCTATTTTCAAATTTTAGCACTTTTCTGGAACATTCTTCTGGTAGTTCTGTATTTTAGTGGGCCCCGTTTTACTCCCTGTTCTTTATGAGAGTGTTACCTCTCCATTTGGCCTCCGTGTCCACCTCTACCATCTTAGTCCTCCTTCCACAGTGGCCCCTTGGCATCTCAGGAGAACAAACCTGGCTCCTCTCTTATCCGCATCCCCTGTCCAGCACAAATATATCACCTCATCAAAGAGTTGCCACCCATCAGTTCCAAAGAGAACTTATTCCAAACTGGCACAAGTCTTTACTATAATATAAATGGATGCAGAGTTGATGGTTGTGTGGACTTTTTCTCGCACAAGGCTACAGTTTTGCAGCAGGTACCAGTCATCAGAAGGTGGCTTTGGGAAGTGATGTCCTGTCCCTTCCATAGGAGAGACCAGGTGTCAGGGCCATCACATATCGGCTCCATCACAACCAGTGTTTTTCACTAAAGTCAGCATGGGATGCTACTATTGTGTGCACTGCTTCTGATTTTCCCTGGTACCTGTATGCTACGAGGACTGATCTCCCTGACTGCCCCTTTGGCATAACCACACACAATCACATAGAAAGCCCACTGGCCAGCCATTTCAATAGAAAGTGAGGCCACTTCTCCCTGCGATGCCCTTCAGATAGCATGTGTGAGGTCCTGGGAAGGTTTTTGTGGCAATTTCTTTCAGTTGCCCAGTGACAGAATTCCATCTGATTTCCACTATTTTTATTATTCTCTTTTTGTATGTGAGTGTGTATATGGTATATGTATATGTGTTTCTGTGTGTGCCATATGTACACACATGCATGCCCCCTGTGCACATGGTTATAGAGGCCAGAAGAGGACATTGGAAATCACACTCTATCTCTCCATCTTCTTCCCTGAAGCCTGATTCTCTCGCATTGAATCTGGAACTAGGCTTGTGGCCTTCAGGCCTCAACAGTCTTCCTGTCTCTGCCTGAAACAGTAGTGAGGTTACAGGTGCCTGCACAGCCATGGCTATACCCATGCCTAGAATCTGACATGGGAGCTGGTGATTTGAACTCACGCCCTAATGCCTCTGTATCAAGAGTTCCCTCCCACTGAGTCTGCAGCCCCACACACTGAACATCTTGCCCATTTTTATATGCTAAATTACTGTTCAGTGTGTAGTTCCACTGTACTGAAGTTCTTCATCAGAGGCCATCATGCTTAAAACCCTGATGACATGGGTCAATCTGTTCTCTGTTTACAATAGTTCTCCGCCTTCATTCAATAGATATCTTTACAAGTTGTCTATCAGACCTGAGAACTAGACTGGGCGACCAGTCCTATGAAAATGCATCGGGAGTATTACCCCCATGCCGTTAGCATCGCATACATCTGGACAATGATGAAAGGACATGAGTTGTGGCATCACTCCATGTGCCAGATGTCCTCTCATACTTTTCTTCTAACACAAGTTCTTTACTTCTCCACTTCTCTTTGCTGCCTTGATATACCAACCGGATAATGATATTTTTCCATAATGGTAGACAGAAGGCAAGTAGGGATTTCTGGAATGCTGAAGATAGGAGGTTAAGAGCCTGGGTAAGCTAGGCCCTAGATCAGACTAGAAGCCTGGAAGACACAAGAAAATTGCTAAGCATGGGGATTTTATTTGGAGTAGAAATGAGAGATGGGACCAATGACATCTAAACAATTTTTGGATCCTTATTCTGTGGTAACTAAACTATTTAATATCAAAATACAGAACAACGTCTTCCTGGTTCCCAATCATTATCTGATTGAATAAACAACAATGACCAGTTAAGGTATACTGGCTTTAGTTCCTTAACAATTACATTTTATTATAAAATTATTAGACAAACATATCTTCCTCACAACCCAACTATCCTAAACAGGAGGGAAAGGAGATTAAGGAGAACAAGAATGGAACCTTCTGGGTGTCCGATAGCCAGGCCTGAGTGTCCCCCCTCCTTGTCCTTAATCCTGGGACCCAAAGGGCTCCTCTCAGTTTGTCACAGATGTTTATCTCAGTGGGGTATCAGTAGGGTCAAGCCACCCAAGACTGCTTTCACCTTGGGCCCAGGCTAAGCTAAGGTCACACTCCTCCCACAACGGTAGCAAATCATGTGCCCACAGCTGGATATTGTACCAAGGACCACAATTATCTCAGGTCGGAATCCAGACTCCAGGGCTCTTCCTCCCGTGGCCTTTCTTATTCCTGTGGCCATAATCAGTTTTTGACAGTTGAAACAAGGCAACAGTTTGAAAGAAGAACTGAAAAAACAAATAACTTGCGAGTGTGCATATGGGTGTGTATTCACATGGGTATGTGTGCTCATGTACCTGCATATGTGTGTGTTTGCCTGTGTGCGTTTGGAGGCTAGAGATCAATGTCAGGGGTGTTCCTTATGTGCTGTTCACCTTATCTTTTGACACAGCATATCTTAGTGGGCCAAACCTCACTGAACAGGTTACGTTGGAAGGTCAGTGAAATGCAGGGATTTCAAGCATATCCCACACCACTTGGCTCTTACACACACACACACACACACACACACACAGTAAGAATGAACTTGAGAAACTGTGCTTATATTCTCCTAGCCCAGAAAGAAGAATTGTTTTGTTTTGTTTTTACATACACCTGGACACCCTAGGTTTTGAAGATAGCGCACTACAGATCTGTGGAAGAGATCATGTATAAATGATGGAGAAGTCCATGTCTGCCTCCGAGAAAAACTTCTCTTGTGGCTCCATGGGCAGAGGTCTCACAAAGAGCCCTTTGAAAGTCCACTGCTTGCATGTGGGTTTGGAATCTCTCTCCCATCATGCCGTGTTCTCACTTCTTCATATTCTCTCTGTCTCCTTAGCCATCTTGGTGCTTAAAAAAGTGTTCACCTGGTGCTCACTTTGATTTTTAACTGAGGTAGGCTCATATTTAAGGCTCTTACCTTTAGAGAGAATCCAAACTTATAAAACAGATAAATTCCCTTGTCTAGAAATACCAGCAGAAGGTTTTTTTTTTTTTTTTTTTTTTTTTTTTTTAGCCAGATTGCACAGCTGAGTCCAAACAATAGGTTATTTGAATTGGAATTCATCTGATGTAACAGTACTTGACAGAGAGAATAGAAGTTAAAACTAAAAGGTTCAGACAACTGAGCAAAGAGAGCGGAAGTTTCTTTGAAACCAGGATGCACGTCAATAAGAAAATGGAGGGCACCAGAACAAACAATAAGGAGAAGCTCTGTCCTTCTTTTTGCCTCCTTAAGAACATGTCAGTTATCACCGTGACAGTCCCCAGGAGAAGCTGTGTACATTAGAGTTCCATGCCAAGTATTTGTTACATGTGTTCGTGTGTGTGCAGGTGCACTTGTATGTGCGTACCTGCACAGAGGCAAGAAGTCAACCTCGGTGGTCACACTTCCACCTTGTGTTTTGAGACAGTTTCCCATTGGCCTGGTGCTCAATTAGGTAAGCTGGGCTGGGCTGACCAGTGAGTTGCCAGGATCTGTCTATCTCTGTCTCCCCAGCACTGGGATTATAACCCACCATATGCCCAGTTTTTATTTTAAACTTGTGTTCTGGGGAATAAAGTCAGGTCCTCCTGTTTGCATGGCAAGTATTTTACCAGCAGAGCCATCCCCTTAGCCTGCCAAAGGTTTTATTTTTTTATTCAGAAGTTTTTATCATAGTAAACATATAAGGCCATCCTTAAGTAGTTTTGATCTGTAACCTTTCATGGTTAGGAGGTCTAACTGTTGGGTTTTCCAAGATGTGTGAGGACCCCCCATCAAGTTAAAAGGTTTTCCATTGCTTCCTATGGAGCCTTCCCATTGTTTCTTGTAACTGGGGAAGCCAAGAAATTGCAGATTACTGTGAGGTCTGGTGGAGCTTGAAACCTTCCCTAAACATGACTTGGACTCTGTATTCCCCTTTGCCTACAAACAGAAGTAGTTGAGTTGAAACACAGAATTCAGATGACCCTGGAGCCATCATGGCAGGAGTGGGGCTGCACTAAAGTGGCACTGGTGCCCATCCTCTGGCTATCAGAGTACTGAATACAACCCCAAGGAAATGGACTATCCGCAGACATCTCATGCTAGAAGGAAAAGGCTGAGACCTGATGCCAGCCAGGGGGCAAACTCTTAGGAAGAGATTTCACACAGTTATGGCAGCTTTTTAGAGCACCTTGTGGGACAGACTAGAGCTGGGAGAGTGTTGGGTCAGTGATAGATGGGACCATATCTTGACTAAACTGCTTAGCTGTGCAAAACTTTCAAACCTCTTATGCTATGTGTGTGAATGTGTGTATGTGTGCATGTATATATGTGTGGGGGTGTCTGTCTGTATGTATATATTTGTGTCTGACTTTTTTATTTAATTAATTTATTCAGATTACATCTCAATTGTTATCCCATCCCTTGTATTCACCTGTTCCTCCCTCCCTCCCGTTTTCACCCTATTCCCCTCCCCTATGTCAGTGATCGAGGGGGACCTCCTCCCCCACTATATGATCATAGGCTATTAAGTCTCATCTTGGTAGCCTGTCTATCCTTTCTCTGAGGACCTCTCCACTAAGGGGAAGTGGTCAAATATGAGGCACCAGAGTTTGTGTCAGAGTCAGTTCCCGCTCTCCACTCAAGTGTGGAGAATGTCCTGTCCATAGGCTAGATCTGAGGAGGGGTTCGCTGTTTACTGCATGTGTTGTCATGATTGGTGCAGTAGTTTGTGCAGAAGCCCTGGGCCCCGTTCTGCCTGTCCTGATGTTCTTCCTGTAGGTTTCTAGGACCTCCTGGATACTTCTGTTTCTCCATTCTCCTGTACTTCTCTCATCCAGAGTCCCAATAGGATGTCTTCACATCTATACCAATCTCCTGGTAGGTGAAGACTTTCATGGGACATGCCTCTTGTTATATGTGTTTATATGTGTTTTAATTGCATGCATTTAAGGGCAAGGTGTGCATAACTAGTACCCAAGGGGCCTGGCAGAGGGCACTGGCTCCCCTGAAACTAGGATTATGGATGGTTATGAGCCAGCATGTGGGTACTGGGAAGCAACCCCAGTCTTCCCAAAGAGCACTATTGCTCTTCACCACTGAGCCATCTCGACAGCCCTGTAGCCTCTGTTTAAAGCTAACCCTCATGTCAGGACTCCAGAGATGGGCCTGGAGGTCACCAGACCTTTTTGTTCCCCTTCCTCCTATGGCCACATTGAGCAACATTTCTTTTCTCCTTTTCACTATGTGTTTAGCTGTATTGAGGGGGGCGGCTACTGTCAGGGCTCTGAGTCTGACTTCCACTCAGTAACTCCCACCGCAGCCTGCAAGAGATAACAACAAGTCATTGGGTGTTTCCACCAGGAGCAATAGACCTTCAACTCCTCCTTGGGGTTAAAAGTGCTTATTGGATCTCCCCCCTTCCCCCTTGAAACTCTTTGAAACCTGACGTTCATTATATATAAACAAAACAAACCAGGACAGACCATTTTAGCACATTGTGTCCCCTCAGTGGAGATGTGGCGTAACACTGGAGTTACATGGCGGACGTCACTGATGCTTTCCTTCACGTGGACGTGTGGATGTCACCCTGGTTGTCTACTGCACTGACATTGTTTTCATTGTTCACTCTCTTGTGCCCCAAACCCCCATGTGTGAGTGTGTATATGCGCACTGCACACTCAGGGAAAGGCAGGGGGCAAACTAGGGCATCATTTATTATGTACTGTATCCCTTGCCTCTTTCTTTGCCAGCTAGGTGAGCCTGGCAGGTCAGCACGCCCCTTGATCTGCCACCTCCACCTCCCAGATGCTAGGATCACTGGCATGTGTCAACACAGCAAGCAGCTTAAAAAAAAAAGATTTATTTATTATATATACAGTGCTCTGCCTGCATGTAGAAGAGGGCATTCGATCACATTATAGATGGTTGTGAGCCACCATGTGTTTGCTGGGAATTGAACTCAGGACCTCTGGAAGAGAAGTCAGTGCTCTTAACCTCTGAGCCACAGGAGTCAAACTCAGATCCTTAGGCTTGCACTGCCTTCACCACTACTGATTCACTGTTTCCCCATTCCCTCTAACTGTCATCTTAGTGCCATTGTGCCTTCACAAGATGCTATTTCCTTGCCCAGAAAAAACTAATACATGGCTGTTCCAGGGTTCCTCCTGTTGAGATAAACACTTGCTTGAGGAACTCATGGCTCTTCTAACTATAGAAAATTTAATTGTGGTCACAAGTGGCTTTGAAAGCTCTCAGTTTCCTAGCGTCTATCTAAGACTGTCTATTTTGAAGCTATAAAGAGTAGAATAGAGCATTTCTTAAAATAAAAAGAGCATTGCAAAAGTAAATTCAGTGCTGCCTTAAGAATGAGAATAACAGGTGGTGGTCACAGACTTGAGGATGTTTGAGAGAAAGTTAGGATCTCTATGGATGAGTTTTATTTTTGTTTTAAGATATATGTATATCTTGTTTTTGTTGTTTATACTTTCTCTTGTGTCCCTACCCTCTATGCATGAGCATGTGCATGCACACTGCACACACATGTAAAGTCAGAGGGCAAACTTGGCGCCACACACACACACACACACACACACACACACACACACTTATATTCATTCACAGGTATGGATACAGGCTTTTCTTTTTCAAAGAAATAAACATGATCCTGAGGTTAGATGGCAAAGGGCTTGCCAGTGCAAACCTGAGGACTGGGTGTGATATCCCCAGAACTCATATTAAAATAGCCAGACATGGTAGCACATGCCTAAAAACCCAGCGCTGGGGACACTGAGACAGGACAGCCAGGCTAGCTGAATCAGTGAGCCCCAGGTAAAAGCAAGAAACCTTGCCTTAATTTATATTCATATTCATGTTTATATTACTTAAACACAGTGGTTAAACCCAGGGAGCCACAAAGCAAAACCAAATCAAGACAAAAAAAGACATGGAAATGGGATGGGCATTAGGTGGGAGAAAGCTAGCTGAGACTGGAGGGACGAGTGTGACCAGAATGTATTCTAAATATGTGTGAAATTATCAAAGAATAAACTAAATAAATAAATAAGGTGCTGTAGCTTGAAATACTGTGTTTATACTTCTGCTTTCAATACAGCAATTCCTTTTTGGCCCACAAGGCTATAACTCTTGTAAATGTGGGTATAGTGCTTTTTAAAAAAAACTCAAAATGTTTTCCTGTGCAGATCTTTAATCTAAAGCTCAGCACTTTATCTGAATTTTAAATTCAGTAATTAAATGACTCTTAAAAAAACATAACAGTCCCTGTGAGCATGATTTCTTGGCTACTATGGAAACGACCTAACAACTTTCTAAATATCTCTTTTTGGCTCTTTTCTTATTGTGTATGTGTGCTTGTGTGCTGTGCTCATGCCTGCACCTGTGGGAGGGTATGCCCCCTCTTGTGGCTTCAGATTGAGGCCACAGATTGATGATGGGTTCTTTTCCTCAATCACTTTCCACATTATCCTTTGAGACAAGGTCTTTGGACATGGGGCTCGTTGATACAGGTAGACTGGCTGGTCAACACCCCCAAGGGCTTTTGTCTTTGTAACTCTATAGTGTGGCTTTCTTTGTGCCTGAGTTATGTATCTGAGCCACAACAACCCAGTGTTTTACGTAGGTGCTGGCCATGTGCCTCAGGCCCTCACACTTGTGCGGCAGAGCACTTTTACCCCTGAGCCATCGCCCCAGCCGTGCATCTCTTCTTGGAGGACATCCTTTCTGAGAAAACAGTTGAATGAACTGAGGATAGGAGGGCTCCAAGGTGTGGCTGAGATGGTTTTTGTTTTTGTTTTATTGTAGGTGTGAGGGAGAGTACAGCCAGAGGCATCTGGAAGGCTGGGGGGCGGGAAGAGGGGGAGGTTGAGGGGGAGAGCGAAAAGGGATGGAGAACAGCAGCAGGGTATCTGGCCGAAATGGCAGGAATGAGAGGCTGGTGGAGGGTGGGGGAAAGCCCACAGACTGGGGAAGTTCTGGGAGAGAAGAAGTGAGAGGAGGCACAGCTACCGAGAGAGCCTGGAGGCCAGCCCGGAGGCCAGCCCATGCTTTGCTAGGCTAATAGGCACCACGGTTAGCTATTGGCCTCCAGTTTCCTTTCGGCCCGACTGTAGTGTGTAGGTAGAAAGTACACACATTCAAAGCGGCAGGGGGTAGAGTAGAGGTTCTAATCCGAAAAGCTGCAAGAGGGAGTGACAACCTTGGGACATAAATTTCTTGCTATGGAGCCTTCAATCCTGGTCAGAATTGCTGTTTTATGTGTGCAACTTTGAAGCTTAATTTATCTATTGTTGTGCACTTTGGATTAGTAACAATGGTTGCTTTAGAAACAACCCTGGGACATGTAATTAATTCCAGTGAGGTCTTACTGAAGTAGGGTGAGTCAGGGAATACGCAGAGCCCACCTCCTGCGAAGGTTTGTGGCGGTGCTGTCAGAAGCTCAGGGAGAGGCAGCTCCCTCTTGAGAGCCTTCAGAGGAGGTGGGACACCTCAGCTTCTGAGTTCTGGTCTCCAGAGTTGCGAGGTCGTGAAGTTCTGTTGTGCCAAGTCACCAGGGCTGTAGTCCTTTATGACAGTGGCCACCTTTGTAACTGATTCTGAAGGGACTCTCTACCAGCTGCACTCCTACCCAGTTACCAGCATGGGCATGCTGTGACTGAAGGTCAGAGGCAGTGAGACAGGGAGAGAGAGGGGCTCAGATATAGCTCAGATGCATGAGACTCCTGCTCCGCTCTTTGCATCCCAACGTTGACTCTGGGTGACTCCTAAGAAGCTTTAAATTACTACTAAATCAATAGACCTATTTATTTGTGCTAACCTGCAATGGTTAGCTTTGTCAACTTGACACAACCTGAAATCCCTTGAGAGGGGAGTGCCAGTGAGGGATTGCCTGTATCAGGCTGGCCCGTGGGTTTATCTGGATGAGGACTGTCTTCACCAACCTAATTGAGGTGAGAAGACCCGTACAGAGTGTGGCATCACCATTTACTGGTCAAGCCCTGAACTCAATGGAAAAGTGAGGGGAGCTGAGCACTAGCATGCAGGAACTGGTTCACTGCTCTTTGTTCTTGGTTTGAGTTGTTGCTTTGAGTTCCTGCCACATGGACTTCCTACAACACAGGGATGGAAGTGTAAGCCAAATAAAACCTCCTCTCCTTTATGTTTCTTTTGTCATTTTTTTAAAAAACCACAGCAACAGAAAGCAAACTAGGACAGAACCATAGGCAGCAGATCAGCTTACCTGCTCCTTTTTGCCTCTGCCTCCGCCCACCACTGCTAGCCTCCCTGCCTGCCTGCCTGCCTGCCTGCCTGCCTACCTGCCTGCCTGCCTACCTGCCTGCCTGCCTGCCTCCCTGCCTGCCTGCCTGCCTGCCTGCCTGCCT
>OU015747.1:83482958-83496096 GCA_907169655.1 Acomys percivali | reverse complement strand
CCTGCCTGCCTCCCTGCCTGCCTGCCTGCCTGCCTCCCTGCCTGCCTACCTGCCTCCCTGCCTCCCTGCCTCCCTGCCTACCTGCCTGCCTGCCTCTGCTCCCCCCTCCCCCCTCCTGCCTTCTTGCTCCCTCTCTGTTTTGATTCCTCGCCTTAAAAAAAAAGCTGGTGGTATCAGTTTTCACCTAACTCAAATATTATTCCCGTGTAAAATCCTGTGCAACTACTACAAGCTATACCAATGTTAATTTTCTCTGAATCCTTCCAGAGCACATAGGAAGCTGGAGATGCACCTAATGATAGAGGGCTGCTTAACATGCCCAGCCCTAGGTTCCATACTAAGCATAAAAAAATACCTGTGGACCATGCCAATGGGCCTCCCCAGACCCTGCCTCTTCCATTGAATGGTGGAAGATGTGACTCTGTAGGATCCTGCCCTTGTGTGACTTTCACTTGAGACCTTTGTATTCATTTCCTATTGCCACCACAGTCATCTGACTGTGCAACTTTCTGTTGCAGTGATGACATACCCTCACCCCCCCCCCAAAAAAAAAAAAACCAACTAAGGGAGAAATTTGTTATTTTGTCTCAGGGTTTGTGAGGGACACAGTCTTTGTTGGCATAGCAGGCAGGGAAAGTGTGGCAGCAGGAGCAGGAAGCTCACTGGTCACGCTACGCTGCACTCAGAGATCAGAGAGAGAATGAGGAGTGAGGGTGAAACAGCATCTGGGAGCCTGGTGTTCAGATACCTGAGCCAAGAGGGAAGTTTCACATCAAAATACATGTTTGAAGGGACATGTACGTTCAGAGTTCTACAGCTGGCTTGATTGATTTCTTTGTTCCATATTTTCCTAGCGCTGAATTAAGGGTGTTGGCCAACAGAGCTCTTCTTGAGAGCTCCTGGGAGATTGTTGGCAGAATCTGCTTTTATGAGCTTGGAGGATTAGACGGTGCCGTTTTGGTGCTAGGGCCTCTTTCTAGTCCTTGCATATAGAGCTTGCACATCAGCACAATGAATCCTTCCCGTGCGTGGAATCCTGCTCACCCTTCGCCTGTCTCTGCCTCCAGTAGAGAAATTTCCTGAATTTAAGGTCTATTGGATTAGATTGGCCTGGCTTTTTCAGTCTATTTTAGAGTCTATAACATTAATGACATCTGCAAAATTGCTTTTGGCCAAATTTACACTTTCTAAGGATTCAGGTGTGGATGTCCTGGGTGGTTCATTAAACCATCCTCCAGAGTCACTAAGGGCGAAAGCTACATGCCTTTTTGTCCAGAAACTACCCTCCAGTATACCTGCAGTGCGTACTATGTCAGCAGGTCCTCAGTAAGTACACGTGTGGATTGGTTAATTCAGTGATCAGTAGTCAACAAGGCACAATTTTATGCGTTGACCCAGTCACTGCTGACCTAAGTTATATTATAGAAAAGATTATTTATCAAATTTCTCTCTATCTTGATTGTAAGCTAGAATGTACTAAAGATGCATAGACCACCTGGTGGTCGCTGTCACATAGAAATGAGGAGATGGTTACGTGCCGAAGTCAGGATTGTTGTAGAGATGGAGAATTGCCTCTCTTTGAAACGTGATCAGGAAACCTGGGCCTACTCTTGAAGCTAGAAGTCCCATATGTGTGTCTTGGGGACACAATCGGAACACACAAGTGCATGAGTACAGCAACATGTGTTTTCTTAACTGGTTTTTCTTGAAGACAGAAATGTGTGTTGCCCTCCGGGGTCCTAAAAATGGACAAAGGAGGGCTAGAGAGGCAACTTAGATGTAAAGCACATCCATCCCAAGTGTGAGATCCTGAGTTTGATCCCAAAACTACAGTGTAAACCAAGGTGTGGTGGTGCATGCCTAGCACTGGGAGGCAGAGGCAGACACATCCCTGGAGGTGCACTGGCCCCAAGTCTTGCCAGTTGGGTGAAGTTCCAGGCCAATGAGAAAATCCAGTCTCAAACAAAAGATAGAAGGTGCCTGCTTAGTTTCATTTTTCTTGCTTTGATAAACTATCCCAACACAAAGCAATTTAGGTAAAAAATGTTTATTCTTACTCAGAGTTCCAGGCCACAGTCCGTCACAGTGGGGAAAGCAAGATGGAAACTTCAAGTGGGTAGTTGCTTTCGATCTACAGTCAAGGTAGGCCAAGAACACAGGGCCTGCTCACCTCACAGAGGTCCCTTCTGGGCAGTCACAGCCCGAGGGCCTTCTGTCCTGGAGAGCTGCTCTTCTTCATCTCTCTCTGGAGACTGAGGTCAGCCTAGGGTGGTGGCTCAGCAGCAACAGTGCCCAGGGAGCACTCACCAGGAGGAAGTGAAGACTGGCAAGCAGCACCTCCTTCTCCTCAGATCTCCACACACCTCACTTGTAACCAGCAGGCCCCGCCCATTTTGGAGGAGGGACTTCCTCCTACCTCAGGCAGTCCTTCCCAGAAATGTCTTCACAGACCCACACTGAAGAATGTTCAGTAGTTGATTCCAGACACTATCACATTGGCAGTCAAGGTTAATCTCCACAATGTCTTAATAGATAATAATGGGAAAAAAAAAACCCTTACATTTTATTCGTTTCGTGTGTGCCCGTGTGGCTTTCTAGCATGGGGAGGCCACAGGGCAGCTGGTGGGAAGTTGCTCTCCCTCTGTACCAGGGGGGTTTGGTCCTGAGGCTTAGTGGCTGCTGCCTTTGCCTGCTGAGCCATCTAGCCAGCCCTCTGCCATTTTGTCTTTATCAAGGGGGTTTTCTTCTTGCTCTACCATATGTGGGTAACACAGAGAGACTATACAAAGAAGAGTGTTCCCTCCAGGACGCGCCATCTGCAATCATCAGTGTTTCCTCCCTTACTCCCCACCTCCCCAGTTGAACTTCCCAGACTTCTATCTGGTGAAAATAAATTCCTATTAGATAACGCCATCCAGTCTCTGGTATTTTTGTTTCAGCTGTCTCTGATGTCACAGTCAGGCTTTGAAGCCCCCCTGTGAGTTAAAGCAGGCCAGGTTAATGCACTCACTGTGGCTCTCAAATGCTGTTTTCACTTGAAGAAAAGCGAAACGAATGTAAAGATTAGGCATTAAGCCTGGTGGATGCACAGACTGAACTGAGGTGATGCTGACAACATTTAATTAAACAACAAACTCTTTGAAGGCACTAATGGAAGAGTTTTTACAGGGTGCCTGTTACGATTTCATAAGCACCCAGTGTGAAGCTGGCACTATATTGGCTTTTGGATGCTTTATCCACCAATAAAAGCAGATATGATGCTGCTGAACTGGTCTCCACATTGCCTATAACCCTGTCCATCATGGGTTTCGCTAGTAACTGAGGCTTTTCTGCAGACTCCAGAACACCACTTTCATAAGCAAATCCTATCACCCTGATAGCATTTTCTGGTTTTATTTGATCTTGAAAAACATTTCATTATGTTTAATTTAGGGAAATGAGATTTCCTTAATTACTATCAGTAGCAGCTATTAGAGGCTCAATTACACCAGCAAATTCATTTTTAAAAGCTTTATGGTTTTCAGATAAAAAATTTCAAGATCTAACTGCACCCATTAAAACTTACTGTCCCTCCCTCTGGTGCCTGTGCGTCTGTGAGGGAAGATCAGCACCCCAGTGCAAAGCAAATAATGCCAGTAAGGGAAGATTAGCCTAAGTGGGGCTTAGGAGCGCTCATTTGAATAAGTCAGATAGTTCATTAAATAAAATTGGATCAATAGACATGATTGTGGATTTTCGTTCTTTGGGGTTTCCCACATACACACACACTGTGAAAGGGCAGGCTGTCCCTGCCTAGAATGAGGGTGTTACCCATTCCTATGTGGGCAAAGCCTTGGGGTGTGTAATCACTGGACTTCTATATGGCCACTGTTACACCTAAGGCCATTTCTCTAGAAGAGATTATAAAGAGAGTCCCAGTGCCCTGTGATTTATTGATCTTTTAGATTCTATAAGTGGATTCACAAGTGATTCTAATTTTATATATTCTAGAATAGCTTTCTCACATAATTATACACACCGTGGCACCCATCCTGAAAGGCCACGATCAGTGAGCTGTTCTTTCTCTTATACGTTATGAAGAGATAAACAGGCTTGCAGATGGAGATTTAGGAGCCTGCATCTAGATGCCCACCACGGGCTCTCAGCCTTCTTGCTCACGGTCTGAATGCTTTTGCCTGCAGCTCTTAGAATGCTGTGAGCATAAACACTTAATGAGTGATGTTTGACCAGTGCTTGGTTGTCTACTTGGTGGCAGGTTTGAGCTGGGTCATAAAAGCTATCTTGGAACAAGAAAACATCCTTTCAGAAACTTTTGGGCTGGAGCACTGAGTTGCCTCACTGTAATGCAAATCCATCTTCTCTGAGGGGAGCTCAGCTGCTCCTAGTAAAAATTGCGCATGCCTTTCTTGCAGTTTCCTGTGCGTAAACCATAAAGGTTCAAACAGTTCAAAATTGTCATTCCCAGAATCCTTTCTTGATAGTACGCATGAAGCTGAGGGCATCCTATAACTGACTTAAGGTCTATATGTGGTAATGCATCGTGTTTTTGTTTGTTTGTTGTGTTTGGATGAGTTTGATGTAATTCCCAAATTTAATTTAGCTGTAACCACTGAACACCTGCCAATGGAGGGCAGGACTGTGCACTTTAGGAGCTTGGTGTTTGAATGAAGTGGCCTTGGAAGGAGAGAAAGATACAAGGTGTGTGTGAGCATTGCACACCTGCATGGAGCCCTCTTTCCAGTTGCATTAAGAGGCTGAATTGTGTTTGAACAAATGGGAAGGCAAATGCTTTATTTACGTATTTGTGTATTTATGTATGTACCTACAGAGCCATCTTGCTGGCCCACAACAAGTGTTTTGAAGGGCCAGAGAACTTACCTTTCGGAGTGTATGAGATTCCTGGGTCATAGCACACTCATCTGGGACGACCTCAAAGTCCGGCAGGTTAATTCTGAAAGCAGGCGCTTGCCATTTGAGAAGCCGGTATGGAACAGTGATTTTATGAAACAAAGTCATTATTGTTTCTATTTTGTACCGGCTCCTCTCCTTCATTCTGTGTGACTGTTGCTTTTAATGACTTTATCACAGGAGAATGTGTACAACTGAGAGCACGAGCACGAGCCGTGTGGCTCCCATGCTTTGAGACATAATGAAGGACCCAGGCGTGTTAATTGTTCATCCTCAGGAGCTTGTGACTTACTAGCTGTCAGGTTTAATAAAGTCTTGCTACAGTGGAGTGATCCAGCTGTAAGGACTATATAAATATTGTAATGAGCAGCAGCGCCGGTGTGATCTTTTCTAATACTCATAGAGAGTAGTTTTTCATGCTGTCCACTCTCAGGAAAGCTGCAATCAGCCATGGAGTTGTTTGTCAATGCCTGGGTGTATTTTTGTAAGCAAGTATTGATTACCGGGCGAAAAACATTTAGTTTTAACAGCAATCAATGAATAGCAGACAAAAGGACATCTGAAGTTTTGAAGTCTTTAGAAATATGAGCTAAACACAAGATCTGGGGAATTACTGGTAAATGGCAGAACCCAGGAGGTACACACATTCCAGACTTCACTCACTCCTCTCTCCAGACATGATGGAGAAGACTGGATGACTGACTAGGCACAGGGATTGGCCTAACTTAGCACACAGTAAATAAAAATATAATCTGCTCAACTAAAGGGTATACATCCTTAGATATGTTCCTCTTCTTATAAGTTTTATTTAATTTTTAATTACTTGTATGCAGGTTTGTGTAGGGGTATGTACACATGTGCACAAGCTAGCTGTCCATGCCTCTTTCTCTCTCTGTGTGTGTGTGTGCATGTGCACATGTATGTGTGCTTGCACCTTTGTGTGGTGGAAAGTGCTAGTATGATGTCACTCCTCAGGTGCCTTCCACCATTTTGTTTAAGATAGGGTCTCTCATTAGTCTAAAACTTTACCATATAAGCCAGACCAGGGACCTGTGAGTTTCCAGAGTCTCTGCATTCATCTCACCACTGCTAGAATTACAAGCACCTACCACCTCATCTGGCATTTACTCTCTATCTCTGTCTTTGTCTCTGTCTCTGTCTCTATTTCCACTATATCTATATCTAATTTACTTGTGTATGTGCATATACATGTGTGTGCAAAGCTATGTGAATATGGGCGCAAATGTGCCATGTGCAGGTTTGTAGGTCAGAGTGCAATGTCTGGGAGTCCGTTTTTGCTTTCACCTTAGTGAGGCAAATTTTCCCCTGTTGTTTCTGCCCTGGTTCAGTGCACTATGGGCTCATACGCTTCTGGCTGATGCCTTGTGTTCCTGTCCTATCACACTGTAGGAGCACTAGGATGGAGACATGTCACTTCATCTAGCATTTTACTCAGGTTGCCAGTCTTGGACAGCAAGTGCTCTCATCCGGGGAGCCAGTTTTACCAGCTCCTTGCCTGACATGTTTAATGTGGCCTCTGCGGATCTGAATTCAGGTCCACACATTTGCAAGTAGTCACGTTTCTGAGTGAGCCAGTTTCCCAGCCCTGTTTGTTTTTAATGAGTGTCTAAACTTAAATTTTTGTGTCAGCTTCGGGAAAAAAAAATGATATGGAAAAGCATTGCAGGAGCTGACATCTGTCAGCGTGAAATCTTGCAGACTATTATTAGAGACTTTGAGATAAAGAAAATATGCATTTGTCTGACTACATTCATTACCTTTTCACAAGGATAGTGATATACTTGATATGGGACATTTGGAAAGTAAAAGAGATACTTAAGTCTTCAAGTTCAAATCTAAGATAGTGTGGCCCTTGTGTATTTTGGCCACTGGTGAGGGTGGGACATTGTGGCTGGAGCTCAGTGTATAAGAGAGCAACGCACATCTGGACCCGGGAAGCAGAGAGACAGAGATTGTGGAGGTCCCACAGTTCATATGAGAGAAGCTGTTAAGGATCTCTAAATATATTTTACTAGATCCCACCTTTCAAAGGTCCACAGTACCTTGTAGAGCGCGACCTGCGGACTACGTCTATTACAGGGGAATGGTCAATATCCTAATTAGTGGTGACACTCAGAGGAAGAATAAGCAGGCTACCAGGAGGAGACCTGATAGGCTGTAATCTTATAGTGGGGGATAAGGTCCCCTTCTGTCACAGACCCAGGGGACAGGGATAGGATGAAAGAGGGAGGGAGGGGGAACGGGAAGATACAAGTGAGGGGATAACAATTGAGATGTAGTCTGAATAAATTACTTAAAAAAAATAAAATTGATAATCAATCTATCACAGCAGTTAAGCAGTCATTTGTCTATATGCCGTGGCCATTATTCAAAACTAACTAATGGTCAAAGTAGCTAGACATGAAGCAGGCTCTTTGTAAATTGTTGTTGAGTTCAAGTACTGACTAACCGTGCTTGCGAGTGGAATCTGTTGTGCCTCCAAGTGAGGGAAAGTGTCCTTGCTAAGATGTGATTCTGTGTGTTACATGAACCTGGTGCCTCTGTGCAGCGATGTAATCACAGGGATAGATAACAGATTTGTTCCCAGCACACTGACAAGCACAGATATTAGATGCTTTATCCCTTCACCAATGTACAAAGGGAAGAAAATTTCATCTTTGATGGTTGCTATCAAATTTTTCACTCCAGGCAGGGGAGGGGAGGTACCAAGCTATTTTTGTTTCCCAGTAACCAGAAGGTAGTTACCTCATACCAACGTTTCTGGGGAATGTGTAAGATTTGAATATAACAATAACAAAACAGTAGATTACTTCCTAGAAATAGAACACATTGCGTTGACTCCTCACCAACAGTAAATCTTGACTAGGGCTCCACAAACTATCACCACGTTGTCCCCTTCCCCACCCATGTATATTTCTTTCTGAGGAAAAATAAAACAACTGAGATGGTGTCTCCTGCTACAGTTCAGACTTGGCTTCTCTGTTCACGCCTGTCTCCCTGTCTCAGCTTCCCAAATGCACACACTGCTGTAATTTGATTGTGATATAGACATATACATTCATTCATTCATTCATTCATTCATCTGTGTCCAGTATGTGGTCAAGGGTATATCTGAGCATTTGAAACAGAGGCAATAATCTATAAAGCCTCAAGGGTTCAGCATCTAGTACCCTATTGAAAATATGTGCCAACTCCTCCCCTGGGAATGAGCTTACACTTTAATTCCATTGTTATAGTCCTTTTGGAAATTACTGTATTTATTTACCGTGTGTGTGTGTGTGTGTGTGTGTGTGTGTGTGTGTGTGTGTGTGCGTGCATGTACCACCGTACACATGTGGAAGTCAGAGGACAACAATCTGAAGGAGCTGGTTTCACTTCCACCCTGTGAGTTCGAGGGATTGAACTCAGGCCTATAGGCAAGCATCATCAGCCACTGAGTCATCTGGCAAGGCCACACTGTAATATTCTTGATGATTAAAAACATATCCTTAGTTCGTAGACTAGATATGAGTCTCTGTGTATCAGCTTCTTCCCACGAGTGTATTTAAATGTAACTTTTATTGTTTAGAGATAGGAGCTCCTGTAGTCTAAATGGACTTCCAGCTGGTTTAGGCCAGTCATTAACTTGACGCCCTAATACCTCCAGCTCTTACCTCTGGAGTGTCTGAGATTTCAGGCATGTGTGCCTCTGCAAGCCAGTTCTAGATGGTTCTGGGGCTCAAACCTAGAGCTTCTGGTAACTAGGCCAGCAATCTACCTACTAAGCTATGTCCCCAGCACTTCAAGTGTCTATATGCTTCCTTATCTTATACACAGTTATTGGTAGCAACTATAGTATGGATTCAGTGCTTTTAACCACAGTCGTAATGCATGGATTCCTCTATATTAAAAATAAAAATAAAGACAGAATCTCTGTGCTATCTATAGCAGTTGTTTATTTGTTATCAGCTACGTATAAGTGATGTTCAGGACCCTGAGCTCTCTGTCATTAACGGGTCCTTTGTAACCCTCCCCAACCTCAGAGATAAGGCCTCTGTGGTATGAAGGATGCCTCTGTTCCTTACCGACAGTTAACAAGCACAAATTGGGACCTCCAGCATCGAGCATGTTCAACCTGGTCCTTTGCGATAATTCCTGGGAATCCTAAGCTCTATAAGACATGTTTGTTGAACAATGTATGATTTTTCTCCAACTGCGAAAGGGAAGGAATCCTATTGTATAACACACAAAGCCCAGGGAAAAAAAAGAAACTTAGATTTTTGCCTTATGATTTTCTGAAAAAGGTAAAATTTCCTAGAGCTATTTTTCAGGATCTTAATATAGTAATAGTGAAAATGTTTGACATTCATCTTTACTGTGCCATATTCAGGCACAGATTTAGTTTTGAGCTCATATTTGTATACATATAGTAATTTATAAGTGGAAGCACAAGGCAAAACATATAAATATCTCTAGCCTAGATGTGATGTAAGAGTCCCCTAGTCCATGGCAACCCCTCTTCTGCAGAGAGTCACTTTTGGAGTGGACCGATCTTTGTGTTTAGCTGGAGAGAGGTGGGATGTGCCTGGTCATCCTACAAGAATAAACATCATTTACAACTTCTTTGTTCTTAACAACCTAAAGCATTTCCCCAACATTTCTGTCTCCCTTTGATTGTAAGTGCTATAGCAAGGGAAAGGACCTAATGTTTCCTTGTGGCAAGAAAAGTCCTGCTGGGTTCAATCAGGTGTGACAGAATGTTCCAGAAGAAACCACTTGTGAATGAGAGAGAGAGCTAAGCATTCAGCCAGGAATGGGAACTAGGGAAAAGCTAGGAATTATCAAAGCAGGCCCCTCTCAGCATGTTTCCTAACCCTTGCCTAACATGTTCACAGTAGACCTTTAGACATCTTGTGTAATCCTTCAGTGAGCATCTGTATCCAGCCACACACCAGGCAGATGTTCTGTGAATGTTGACTCCGGTCCCTGCTGGCATATATTTTATGATTAGTGTTTGCCATGTCTTTATTTGCTTACAACTGCTGTCACTGGGGACTGGTCCTATGACATGACATTATCCTTCGTTTATATGATTGATCAAGGGTCAAACGTACTTGGAAAAGAGCCGTTCAGGGAACTGGGGAGATAGTTCAGGATGAAAAGAGGTTACCCCACAAGCATAAGGACCTTGGTTCAATCCCAGAACACAAAAAATCAAAACAAAACAAAAATGGCCCCAAATTTAAGCACCAAAGAGGCAGAGGCAGAATGATTCCAAGGGCTTGCTGGCCACCTCTCCTTGCCTAATTAGTGAATTCTAGGGTAGTGAAAGACCTAGTTTCAAAACACAAGGGAGAGCGAGATCATGGAAGACATCCAAATCTGACCTTTGACTTCTGCAGGCATATGTCTATACATATATATAATGGTTACTTAGGTGTTCTTATAAAATAACACACTTTTCTTTTTGATTGATGAGCTATGTTTACTCAGCTCATATATTAGTTTTTAATGATTTTTAAATAAAAATGATATTTCTATAAAGTTACCTCCCTGATTAGCACCAAGTAAGCTTTCAGTATGTATCATCTTTACCCTCTCCTAAGGCTGATGATTCTGTGAAACAGAACCCTGCAGCATTGAACCGTAGCCTGCGCACGCTTCCATGACGATCTTTTACCTGATCTAGCTGACCTTTTCATGATGAAATGTGAACGTTTGCATTTCCTAACAAGCGTGAGGCCAACTGCTGGAAATCATGTTTTAAAAATTGTGAAATTTCTCCTATAATTTGTCTGATCTATAACACTAGAAGCTGGTCCTGTACACACCAGGCCAGTTGTTCTCAAAGCTTTGCTTGAAGAAACAGCTCCATGTAAAGAAAAATCTCCACAAGGCAATGGGAAGTGTGAAGGCCATCTGGAATGTTCTCCAGATGAATAAAAAGCATTTGTGGAAAATTAATATTAATTGCCAGGATCCTGCAAGCCACTTTGTGGCAGACTTAAACGCTTCAGCAGTAACTTGTACAGTCAGATGTTGACATTATAATTATTCTCTTATTTTAGAAGAGTGAATAATTATCATAGCAAACACTCTAATTTCCCATACACATAATTACACCCATTCACTGAGGAAAGACAGGAATATAAAGATTCCTAGTCTAAATAGGTTTTTCCTCTCTCTCACTGATCTATAAAACCAAAGGGGCTGAGCAGAATGAACACAAAATGTACAATCTTAATAAATGCAATTGCAAATGCTCTGGAAGGAAGAGTCCTAGAGGAAATGAAATTTATGACTTAATAATTAATGAGTGGAAGTGACTGATCAGGTGAGACGAATATGAAGTTGCATTTGCATTCTACAGACAGTGGGGAGAACCCTATGGGCAGGGACCAAAAATGACAGAGGAAGCTACATGAGGTTTTTAAAATAGAGAAAACTGTGTATCATCCTTAGCATCAGGATTAAGACTGAAAGTGGTTACTGACTGTCAACTGAAAGAAAAGTGGTGAGATTCAAAGTCAGGAGGATTCTGTCACACTTAGCAAGTATTTCCCGCATAGTTTTGAACCACTCAACAATGTGCTACCATGATGGGCAGGTCCTTACCAAGCCTGAGATTTAGTCCTCTTCTTAACCAAACAGCACTTGGGAAGAGACAGGACATAGCTGTATATGGAATACTTAGCAAATGATAGGATGAGACGTAGTTTTTAAAAAGTGGAGCTAAACATTAAGAGTAGAAGAGAGGATGACAGAGGTATAAGATTCAGGAAACACTGAAGACAGTGTGGCCAGAAAGAATGTAGAAGTGGGAGGAAGGGATGGAATCCTGAGGAAGGCTATTATTCTGGGCAGGACATAGTCCTTACCCTTTAACTTATAGCAGCCATGATTACCTGCAGAAAACCTACACAAATGTAGCCCATCAATATTCTGTCATGGAGAAAGCAAGGGCTCTCAAAGCTCCACTCTCCCAACTGAAGACCCATAGACCTGAAGACCCCTGAATGGTGATCAGAGAAAGCGAGACATTTTCTTCCGTGGTGTAGCTTCCCGTGGCCTTGTAGATAACCCCTTCCCTATGCTCTCTCTCATAGGCAGCTCTAGTGAAATCCAACTGGTTATGAAGCAAGAAAAGACAAAGCAGTACAAAGGGGCGGGGCTAGCTGAGAAAAGGAAGAGGATCAATGAGGATGGAAGAACAGACAGAAGGCAAATATGATTACAAAATATATGTATGAAAAATCTCATGGTGAAGCCATTATGTATAATTAAAATACACAAAGGAGAAGAAAAGCGTCTCAGCAGGTAGGGTGCACTGACACTAGACAGACATGCTGTGAGAGAGACATTAAGATGGAGAGAACAGGACAGGTGAGACCCTTCATGGGAGATATACCTGAGGTTCAAGACCAGAAGACAGAGGAAAAGAACCTCTAAATCCTGTGTAATATGGCACAAAGAGAAATAGGCGATTTTCAAGTTTGACACAGAACTAAATCAGCTACAGAATACGCTCATCATTGGTCCTTGTGGGCATCGGCAAGAAAGGAACAGGGCAGAGGAGATGAAAGTCACAGAAAGCAAACCCAAGCCCACTCTAAATATGTTTCACAGTATAGCTCTATAGGCCCAGGTTGCGGAGAGATTGAGCAACCACCCTGTTGTGTACAGAATATACAATCTCTAAAGAAAAGGAAGGGGAATTTAGGAACTCAGTCAAGTATGAAGACACTTAATAAAATTGATTTTCATGAATTCCCGAGGGGAGAGAATAATTAATAGCTACTGTTAATTGTGATCAATTAACATGACATCAGAGAAAGATCTGTGACTAAAGTAGAAGACTGTATCACTGACTTTACAAAAGAGCCCATTGGCCGAGTAAATGAAGCATTTGCGCAATTAAGATGAGATGTGAGCCTTTGGACCAAATAAACTCAATTAAAAAACTGGTCTGTGAAAACAGTGTGTCTGAGTTAGGTAGCTGGCTATAGACATCAGGTTTACCACTCAGTTTATTTGTCAACCAAAGTCTTGACTGCCTCAGTCAGCTCCATCACTACTACCACCACCATCACCACCGCTACCACCACCACCACCACCACTACCACCATCACCACCACCATCACCACCACCATCACCACCATCACCACCACCATCACCACCACCATCACCACCACCATCACCACCACCATCACCACCACCATCACCACCACCA
>OU015747.1:83434152-83451436 GCA_907169655.1 Acomys percivali | reverse complement strand
GGGGGGGGGGGGGGGGGGGGGGGGGGGGGGGGGGGGGGGGGAGGGAGTGTTTATGTAATCGCCTGGATTTTGGAATCAGTATTCCCAAGAACAAACTGAAGGAGAGATGATAAATAATAACAATGTTCAAAATATTTGTCAGAAAGTGTGGGCTCATGAAATGGCTCAGTAGATAAAGTCCCTTGCTGAGGGGGGAAGTGGGGACCTGATTTCAATACCATGGAGACCCATTTGGTAGAAATAGAGAACCCAGTCACAGGGATTTCAGTCTGACCTCTACATGTATGTGAGGGTATGTGGGTACACCCACATGATAAATAATAAATAAATAAGAAATTAAAAATTATGGAAACTAATCAGCCAAGTAAAAAGTAAAAGAGCCGCCCATCTCTTCTGATCTTTCTCTGGCCCTCTCTTCCCCTTTCTCTTTCTTTTCCTCCCTTCATCTCTGCCTTTTTCCCTCTCCCCTTACATTTTTTCCCTATGCTATTTTCTGGAGGTGAGGAGTCTATTGAGAGAAAGAAGTCAAGTCACCCTATGGCTCATCCATGACCTGCTGCTTGCTGTTAGTCATTGAATTCTTTGTGTGGTCCTTACAAAACTGTTAGCTTTTTCTCTCCCTGGCCTTCATTTTTCTTTCCCCAGAATCTCCCTGTTTTCCCAAATGTGGCTCAGACTCAGGTGAAATCTGAGAATTCTTGCTGGCTGGCTGTGAGGGAATGTCTGGGAGTCTACCTAATGGTGACTATGTCCTCCTATGTGTGTTCACATCTTTCCTCTGAAGAGGCACCCTGGCTTCCCTCCTCCACACAGGCCTCAGAGTACCAGTCTCCCAGTTATACTCGCAGTTGTGCTCTGATGCCTGGAGCCTGCATTTCCACAGGTTTCCTGTCCGCTGTGAGTAAATTTTCCCTGAGGTTGATAAGAGTAACTTATTTCTGTAAATCACCATTCATTTATCATATTTAAATAAGAAAGAAAGAAAGGAGGAAGGAAGGAAAGAAGGAGGGAGGGGGGAGAAGAAAGACCCATAAGGAAATGTGAAGAGGGTTACTTTAATCTTTCATATATCCTGGAGTAATCATGCTAAAGCAGATTTTCCAGATAGAAATTTATTTTTCTGAGCCATTGAGGAGGTTTCATTTGAACTGCTGAAACAAAAAGCATTACTCCTAATTTGATCAAAAGAGAATGAAATTTGGGGATAGAATTTATTTGGAGTTTAAAATAAATGGTTTTTGTTTTTGTTTTGTGTTTTTTGTTTTTGTTTTTGTTTTTGGCAAGTTTTCTGCAAGCAATGAAAGCCTTGTATCCTGTTGCTACAATGCAAATTTTCCTGTTTTCATTTCAAGTGCCCAGAGTTCAAATACAAGAAATTAAGAGAAATCCAGTGCTGGTCTGCATGGAATCTGGGTCCCACTGCACAAGCGTGATAATCCCAGTTCTACATTACATTCATGGTACACCCTTAAAGGAGTTCCTTTACCTCTCTGAGCTTCAGCCACAGTGGCCATAAGATGGACCCAGTGAGGTGCCTATTGGGTATGATAAAGAGAAGGTCCTAACTTGTCTGACGGAGAGCAACATGGGGTCTTTGTGAGACTGGTATTGCTCCTTGAGGCCCAGATAAAAATGAGTGCCAGCATGCTAGTTAACAGAACTGGGATTGATTCTGAGGGACCTGCGTGTCTGTCCTCCCCAGTTCTGGGGTTATAAATGAACAACATTATGCCCAGTTTCAGTTATGTGTGCCCTGTGGGATGGAACCCAGGTGTTCTTGCTTGAAAGGCTAGCGCTTTACAGCCAAGGTAATTCTAGGAGGTTATGTTGAATAAATCAGATGAATTTTAAAAAACAAAACATTTGCGTAACATATTTAAGTACCCAGCCCCAACTTGAAATTCTTTTTTAAATTTAATTTTATTAATTTATTCATTTTACATCTCAATGGTTATCCCATCCCTTGTATCCTCCCATCCCTCCCTCCCTCCCATTTTCCCCTTACTCCTCTCCCCTATGACTGTGACTGAGGGGGACTTCTTCCCCCTGTGTATGCTCATAGGGTATCAAGTCTCTTCTCGGTAGCCTGCTATCCTTCCTCTGAGTGCCACCAGGTCTATTTCAAATAGGTTATCAGGCATAGGCCCACAGGCCACCATGAGCATGCCTTTGTCTACCCACTACCCAGGCCTGAGACATTTCCAGATGCTCTTCATAGGGAACAGAAATTCTGCATGTGCTAGAACTCAGGGGTCCATAGGCCCTTGTGTACACATGACCAGGCATTCTACCTACTGTAGAGAGTTGGTTAAAAACAAAAACAAAAACAAAGTGTCATAGCCCAAATTTGTATTGAAACACAGGTGGCAAAATGGTCTGCTAACCCTTACTCTAGGGAATTAGGTTAAAAGTGGAGGATGGCTCCACATGTGTGGAGGGAATGGTTTAAGACAAAGTGTGAAATATCCATTAGGGGAGTATGGGGAGGTAACTAGCAGAATTTTGGAAGACTGATCAAGTGAGAGGGTTTTTGTTTGTTTGTTTGCTCATTTACTAAATTAAATTTATTTATTTTGAGATTATACCACTAATCTTGTCCTTGTGGACAAATGGATTGAGCTAGAGATGGTCATAATGAGTGAGTTAACCCAGAAGCAGAAAGACTCAAATGGTATATACTCACTTATATCTGCATACTAGCCCAATGTTCATATCCCACGAAAGCCTTCCCTTACCAGGAAACTGGGACAGATGGGAGGACATCCTATTGGGACTCTAGATGAGAGAACCATGGGAGAATAGCAATGTAGAAGGATCCAGTGGGTCCTAGAAACCTACAAGTAGAACATTATGATAGGCAGATTTGGGTCAAGGGGTCCCGCTCAAACTAAGGCACTAGCCAAGGACAATACAGGCGGTAAAATTTAAACCCCTACCCTGATCTAGCCCATGGACAGGACAGTCTCCACACTTGAGTGGAGAGAGGGATTTGACTTTCTCATGTACTCTGGTGCCTCACATTTCACTATGTCCCCTGGCGGGGGAGACCTAGTGGCACTCAGAGGAAGGACAGCAGGTCACCGAGAAGAGACTTGATACCCTATGAGCATATACAGGGGGAGGTAATCCCTCTGAGGAACAGTCATAGGGGAGGGGAATAAGGGGAAAATGGGAGGGAGGGGAGAATGAGAGGATACTAGGGATGGGATAACCATAGAGATGTAACAAGAATAAATTAATAAAAAAATAAATTAATTAAAAAAATAGAATTACAGATTATATGAAAAAAAAAAGAAAGATATCTAGGCAATTTCTTTTTAAAAAATCAAGGGCTGGAGAGATGGTTCAGTAGTTAAGAGCACTGTCTGCTCTTCCAGGGGTCCTGAGTTCAATTTCCAGAAGCCACATGATGCCTCACAACCATCTATACCCTCTAGTGCCCTCTTCCAGGGTGCAGGTGTACATGCAGATAGAGCCCTCATATACATAAAATAAGTAAAATCTTTAAAAAATCAAGATATTTGGTGTATGAGACATGTTGCATGTTTGTTGATATTACAACTGTCTTGGAGTAACTTTAGCAGTAGTCAACAGCTAATTAGAGTCAGCAACCCTAATGAATTGGGCCCAAATATGTCATCCCTGTATACTTATGTTACTGAGCCAAGTGGGACAGGGACTGAAAAACACAGGGAAATTAAATCAGCATCTTTCTGAAGAGTTAAAACACAAGTTAAATATTGAATCCTGGGTTCACAAGATGGCTCAGCAGATAAAGGTCCTTGCCTCCAGGTGTGGTGGCATGAGTTTGCTGTCCAATACTCCCGTGGAGGAAAGAGAAACTCAGTTTCCTGCAGGTTATGCTTTGCCATCTACAAGCATGGTATGGACCAGAGAAGAAACATGTCATTCATACTCTCTCTGTCTGTCTCTGTCTCTGTCTCTGTCTCTGTCTCTGTCTCTGCCTCTCTCTGTTTCCCTGTCCGTCTGTCTGTCTGTCTGTCTCTTTCTCACACACACACACACACACACATATACACAGACACACACAGAGACACAGGCACACACACAGACACACATACACACACCAGACAATAATACGCACACATACCTATACTAAATATTTTTCAAGTATTGAATTCTATGTGCAGAAAAATAATTATAGGAGGTTAAGTTGAATAAATTATATTTAAAAAACTGGAAACTGGATGTTTTTGAATCAGTTTAAATCAGTTTTTAAGACAAGTTTCCTCTTCTTAACTGCTCATATTTTTATTTGTTTAGAAGATCACACTGAAGGCCATGCCAGCTACTGTTTGAAACTGGAGCATCTTTTCCACTGTCAAACACATCTTAGAATTACTACTCAACAACTATAAAAGAGTGTGAAAATCATCATGTTCTGTGATTGCTTCACACTCATTTTCATATAAGATTGCTTTTCTAACACACTGCCAAGCGTGAGTCTAACGAATTTTCCCCAAGTTTTTAAATGGGGAATATTTGCAAGTACTTTATACCTAAGCATTTTACATAAACTATTAAATACCAGTTTATAATTGAGCTTTTCATAAGTTTTAAAAGGCTTAAAAAGAGCCCTGAGTAACATCTATTAATCCCCAGTTTTCCATCCTTTCTCTTCCTTCTTCCCTCCCTCCCTCCTTCCTGCTCTCCCTCCCTTTTCTTCACTTCCTTTTTTACGAGCTTGTTACAACGTATGTAGTCTGGAATCACATGAATTATTATGAATTATTGTGACTGTCTTAATTATGGCCACATGCCTTAATCACACGTTGTTCAACTATACCTTGGGCACTTAACCACATCATCTGCCATCAGTTACTTCAGGTGGGTGGTTTGACCATGTGGCTTTTTCTTTAGCACTGATGTTTACTCACTCATCAAGTTGACCTTTTACAGACTGTTTGTCTCAGGATTTTACTAAGCATCCATTCACAGTAAGTCTAATTGGGAAGTTTTCTTAAAACATAAGTCTAAAATCATGGGGAAAATGTCAAGACGTTGGGATAAGTGGCTAATCATTTTAATTCTGTCTGTAGTTACAGCCATCTCATTCATCATGACAGAGCACCACCATCCTAATATGAATATAACATCTAATTCTGCAGCAATTCACTTGTAATTTAGTAACAATTACTGTCCACTTATTATAAAGTGGTAGGGGGAGCCCTCATGTAATTATCTTAATGTGGTTTGGTCCAACGCTACAGTAGCACTGAAGTTTGTGGACTTTGTGGAAACTTTAAATTGATGTGCACAATTATAAGCACATTACAGGCGACAGGAAAGGATTTTCCTTGAGATGTTTCTACTACTGTTCAAAGCATGTGCCTTGTTCCGCTTTTGGAAATAGTTCCTAGTGACGTCAGCAACTTCAGGCTGTCTTCCAGACTGCAGTGTTGTAGAAGGCCACGGTAGAAAGGCATCAATGGTCTGTGACATCTCAGGGGGCTGCCTGGTGGGAGCCTTTGTTGTCTTCTTGGGATCACCCTAGTTCCTCTACAGGGGCCTGCTGCAACACAAGCTGCAAAGACACGCCCCCTGATACACCACACAAGCTTTAGTGTGCTTCAAATGGTATACTTATGTATGTTTGTATGTGTGCTTGGAGATGGTTTGGTATGTATGAACATGTGTGTTTGCATGTTGAGGCTAGAGATTGATACCAAATATCTTCCCTAATCACATCTACCTTACTTTTTTGAGAGATAATCTCTCATAGAACATGGATCCCATCATTTTAGCCAGACTGGCTGACCAGTGAACTACAGAGAATTACCTGTCTCTTCCTCCTTAGCCATGGGGTAACAGATTACACCACTGTACCTAGCTGGTTTATTTTAAGACAGGGTCCCATGACATGGCTCCAGTTGGCCTGGAACTCATAGAGATCTGTTTCTCTGTTTCCCAAATGGAAGAATTAAAGATGTATGCCACCATGCTCAGCCTTGTGTCTGAGTTTTCACGTAGGTCCTGGAAATGGGATTCAAATAGTTCTATTTACCTGGCAGGCACTTTGCTAATTGAACCATCTCTGAAGTCTTTAAAAACATAATTTCACCACACTGCTGTTGAGGGCACAGTGCACTCCCATTCTACTGTGCCCATGTGGTCTGGCATACAAGTGGATGCTGTGAAGGAAAACTTCACTGTTGGTATGCTATGTGCCTTATGTTCTTCACCTCCTCTCTGTGAGGCTCTTTCCTCACTGTATCTGCCCACCTCCCTCCCTTCATTATTGAATCCTAGTCATTCTAAAGGATTTGACAATGAAGTAAACATTAAGGAGAAAATGGCTTGGGACACTTTAAAACCACATTCTTTCTCAGGAGATGGGCTAGAATTCACTGACCAAAGAAAGTGAATTAATTAATGTTAGTAAAACTTTCAGGATTCCATAAAGAGATAGAGATGGGGCCGGCTAGCTCTCTGCATATCCAGAACACTGAGGTTACCAACTCTGCAGCTCCACAATGCCCTGCTACCGAAGTATGACATATTTTTTGTTGATGCTTAGGCATAAGCCCACTCATGCCTCCATGTATGGTGGCGAGAGCCAACCTTGATTTGTATCACCAGGACGCTCATGAGGCACAAGTACATATCTCACCCAGGTGCTCTATAGCACCATATAGTTCTGAGTGTCATTGACCTGCACAATCTCCCTGTGATTCTGACATCAGCTCATGTCTGGGTAACACTCTTACCCATGAAGCCAGGTGCCTCCTTCATGAGCAGGTAGTGTTTTGAAGGTCAAGAACTTTCAGAACCTAAGTTCAGAGGTTCCACAGCATTACTTAGCCTGTGTTTTATAGATGAGAAAAAGTAACAGATGAGCCTAGGTGAGGAAGGCAGATTTGTGTAGTCATGGAAAGGGTTGTTGGCAACCATTTTTGGAAGTGATATACTCATATACTATAGAATAGCATGAGATGGTTTCAAAGACTGAGCTGTTTACATAGATTCACAAGACTTCCTGTTGTGTTTTGAATGAGCCTGCACAGGCTCGTGGGTATGAACACTTGATCTCCATCTGGTGGTATTCTTTGGAAAGGTAATGTAACCCTTAGGAGGTGAAGTCTTGCTGGAGAAAATACATCAGTGGCGTGGGCTTTGAGGTGATGTAGCCTGGCCCAGCTTCCTGCATTCTCTCTTTCTCTGCTTCGAGTATGCAGATAGAATGTGTGATCATCAGACCTCGTGCCTTGGCTGCTGTACCTTCCCTGCCATGATGGATTGGATCCCCTTGGGAACTATAAGCAAAAACAAATGCCTTCTCCCAGAGTTGCCTTTTGTCAGGGTATTTTATCATAGCAACAGAAAAATCTCAAATACACTTACTTGTTTTTAATTTATCTGTTGTTCACTGTGCGGGGACCAAACCCAGAGACCCACATATGCACATCCAGTAGTCTTCCACTGGCTGGAAACCCAGCCCACCCTTATTCTTAAATAAAATCAAACTGTGCCATAATGTCTAGCATTCATTTTCTGTTGCTGAATAGTAATCACAGATTTAGGGACGTGAAGCATATTTTCTATTCATTCTGGTCTTGCAGGCCAGAAGTCTGAGTGGGCTTCATGGGATTCAGAACTTAAATTAAAGTCTCAGCTAAGCCTCGGGTGTTTTGACATAGAGGTTCCCGGGGAGCATCTAGTTCAGGGCTTATTGACTTTAGTAGCAGTGTCCCAGGGTGTGGCTCAGTGTCTAGATAACTTGGCAGGCCTTCAGAATCCTTGAGTCCTATTCCCAGAACTGCACAAATGCGGTGTTGGTGATGCACGCTTCTAACTGTAGGGTACCACAGGTGAAGACTGGAGGGCCTCACATTCAGCGTCATCCTTGGCTGCATAGTGAGGTCGAGGCCAACTTTGGATGCATGATGCTGAAGAAGTACAATGTTGTTGAGTTGTCTTCTCTGTGCTTGTAGGGATGAGGGGTGGCTTCCTCATTTCCCGCTGCCTCCCAGCTTGGGTCCCTCAAGTCCTAGTGTTACCTGTACTCTGATACAGAGCCACTTTGAGTTTGAAAGCAAGTAATGGTGCCTTCATTTCTCCTGCTTTGAATACCCCTGATTTCCCATCTGGGCCCACCTGGAGAAAGCCCTGCTTTTGAAGGGCGTGTGATTGCACAAGAGGCCCACTTGGATCCTCTCTCCTATGATTGATTCCCATTCAGCTTGTTAGTAATCCTAATTATATTTGCAAATCAGACTGTCATCTCTCATCAAATGCAAAGTTTCAAGGATTAGACGAGAAGGTTTATGGGGGTATTTCAGGATCCGACTTACTGCATATGTACACACACAGCACCAACACTGATCCCAAGTGGACGTGCATATGCATGGGAGGCCACTTGCAGTGATGTTATGGCTTCAGGATCCCTCATCCAAAATATCAGAACCAGAAGCCATATGAATTTCAATATTTTTAATTTTGGATTTTATAATATTTGCATGCATATATTTTAGCCTTGGAATAAACCCCCAAGATTTCTCCTGTATTTGTGTGGGAGAAGGTGAGTGGATGGGTGTGCTGAGTGTATGAGTGCATGTGGGCACGTGTGTATGGAGTCTGGAGATTGACGTCAGGTGGCTTCCACTATTACCCTCGGCCTTAATTTTTGAGACCTGGCTCTTCATTCGCTTAACCATAATTGGAGATGACCAGTTCAGTTCAGGCTAGCTGGCCAGCAAGATCTGGGAATTCTTCCATTTAACATAGCCCAGTGCTGGGATTGCAAGGTCATGCTACCTCACCTGGCTAGTGTATGTGTGTGCTAGGGATCAAAATCAGTTCCTAGCTTCCCAGACAAGAATGTTACCAACCGATGCATCTCCTCAACCCTAAAAGCCAAGAAAAAAAAAATACAAAATCCAATTGTATTTCATATACATTTTACACGCATAGCCAAAAGTGATTTTAGCACAACATGTTCCTGTTTTGATTATGACCTATGACATGACGTCAAGTATGAAGGTTTCTACCTGTGGCTTCATGTCACACTCAAAAGGTATTGGCTTTATGAGGTTGTTGTATTTTTGTGTTAAAGCTACTCAGCCTGTACAAAGTTAATAGCAATTCCACATGGAGAGTAAGCTGCGCTTGGAAGTCAGGTTGTATTTAGTCTTAGCAGGGATGTTTTAGTCTGGACAACAGGAAGCGTTGTTCCTTCAGTGATATACCTAGGAGGTAGGAACAAATGTTAGGGTAGATCGTGAGAGGCCAGGTGCTCCATCAGTGCACAGTCTTTCTCTCTCGCCTGAAGTCTCTCTGACTGTCCCAGAATTGATCCACTGTTACTACATCTATTTTATAATTCCCCAGAACCTTGTCCAGGATCATTAGTTATAGTCGCATATCACTGCGATGTGAAAATACTTGGCTGGGGATGTGACTCAGGTTGCAGGCTGTTTACTTAGCATACACACCACACTGGGTTTGATCCCCAGCCCTGCCTATACTGGGTGTGATTGTTCAAACCTATAATCACGGCATTTTGGAGGTAGAGGCAGGGAGACCTTTAGTTCAAGGTCATCTTTGGGGGTTTGAAGCTAGCCAGGCATTCATGAGACCCTGACTCAATAAACAAACGCATAATCAAACAAACCAATACAACACTTCCATTTTGATTGGCAAACAGCCACTGTCTACACCACTTGAGTGTCTTCTAATCAATCAGAGTGTCCTCAGATCCCTGTGAATCTTGGGGTTCCCTTCTCCTCCCCCCAGCCTTTAGCTCCTCTCTGCAAGCTGGAATGGAGAGGCTTGGAAGCTGTTATGGTGATGTGGCTCCAGAACAGAGGCCTCGGTTTTCTCCTAGTGTCTTCTCTTCTGTGGTTTCAGATTGTGAAACCTAGTCTAGATTTAGGGATTCTGAATTCATTTAGAAGTGTAACTCCTAGACCCCTGTCCCTCTTCCTCTATCAGATGGTCAGTGAGTACCCTGAGTGTCCGCATTGCATAACCTCTCCAGCCATGCTACTTCCCCGCCCATTCAGGCTGGCCCTGTGAAAACTGCAGCACAGACACTCCCAAATTCTCTCCTGTATTGTGTGGAAGGAGAAAAAAAGCCCCCTGCTTCTAGTCAGGGAAAGTCTCTGCATTAGGGAAAAGAGCTGAATCCATGTTCAAGGTGTTTAGTTAAACCTTGGGGCGGGAATAGGGAGATGGCTCAGTCTCTAAAGTGTCTGCCATGCAGGCAGGCATATATGAGTACCTAAATTCAAATCCCCCCCACACACATGTGTATACATGCACAAATAAAAATGGCTGTGGCCTGGAGAGATGGCTCAGTGATAGAGCAGGGTGTCAGCTATCCTTCCTTGGCTCCATATACACATCTAGACATGTCTACCACACACAAATGCCACACACATACAGATGTACACCCCGACAAACACACAATCATAAGCTCACATGCACACTCAAGGTCTAGACACAGAAACAGAGCAGTTGACTGGCCAGCAAATCTAGCAGTTTTCGCAAGATAAGGCCCTAGTGAGGAAAGCCTGTCTCAAAAGTCAAGGTGGAGAACACTCATGGAAGACAATTGAAGTTGACATCAACACACACATGTGCACATGTGTTTATGAACATGTACACATGATGTGTGTGCACGCGCGCGCACACACACACACACACACACACACACACAAATCCTTCTAGACAAAAGTTTTTGTCACTGCCTTCCCAATACAAAGCTTTACTGGCTCTGTGTTTCACTCAGAAATGATTGCAAGGTGCCAACTCTTGTAAGTAATAATGTAGGCAAATTCTGGCAATCAAAGTAGTATTCAGCTACTGCTATTCCATGGAACAGAGTGCCCAAATAATCTACAAGAAAAATTATCTTATCTTTTTTCTTAATATATTTTATTAATTTATTCATATTACCTCTAAATGGTTATCCCATCCCTTGTATCCTCCCATTCCTCCCTCCCTCCCATTTTCCCCTTACTCCTCTCCCCTATGACTGTGACTGAGGGGGACTTCCTCCCCCTGTATATGCTCATAGGGTATCAAGTCTCTTCTTGGTAGCCTGCTATCTTTCATCTGAGTGCCACCAGGCCTTCCCATCCAGGGGACGTGGTCAAATATGGGACACCAGAGTACGTGTGAAAGTCAGACCCCACTCTCCACTCAATTGTGGAGAATGTCCTGTTCCCTGGCTAGATCTGGGTCAGGATTCAAAGTTTACTGCACATATTGTCCTTGGTTGGTGCCATAGTTTGAGCAGGACCCCTGGGCCCAGATATGCCCATCATAATGTTCTTTTTGTAGGATTCTAGGACTCTCTGGATCCTTCTATTTTCCCATTCTCCCATGCTTCTATCGCCTAGAGTCCCAATAGGATGTCTTCCCCTCCGTCCCACTTTTCTGGTAAGTGAAGACTTTTATGGGATGTATTCCTTGAGCTAGTGTCCAGATATAAGTGAGTAGTGAATGGCTGAGAAACACTTAAAGAAATGCTCAACCTCCTTAGTCATCAGGGAAATGCAAATCAAAACAACTCTGAGATTCTATCTTACACCCATCAGAATGGCTAAGACAAAAAATTCAAGTGATACCACATGCTGGCGAGGATGTGGAGAGAGAGGAACACTCCTTCATTGCTGATGGGAATGCAAACTAGTACAGCCACTTTGGAAATCTATCTGGCACTATATCAGAAAACTAGGAATAGGGCTTCCTCAAGACCCAGCTATTCCACCCCTTGGAATATACCCAGAAGATGCTCCAGCACACAACAAGAACATTTGCTCAACCATGCTCATAGCAACCTTATTCATAATAGCCAGGACCTGGAAACAGCATAAGTGTCCCTCAGTAGAAGAATGGATAAAGAAACTGTGGTACATTTACACGACGGAATACTACTCAGCTATTAAAAACAAGGAATTCCTGAAATTTGTGGACAAATGGATTGAACTAGAAATGATCATAATGAGTGAGTTAACCCGGAAGCAGAAAGAGTCAAATGGTATAGCTTACATTTTTGAAAAAAGAAGTGTCATATTTGAGGGCTTCATTATGGACATCATATCATTTTTGTTTTTTTTCATCTTTTAAGCAGATTTTTAATTGAAAACTTTTTTCTTATAATAAATTCTGATCAAAGTTTCCCCTTTCTTAACTCTGCCCAGATTCCCCCATCTCTCCACCCACACAACTTCATGCCCTTACTTTTCCTCCATTCTAGAAAACAAGCAGGTCAGCAAAACAAACAAATGAACAAGGAACAGATTAAAATCACAAAATGAAAAACACAGGACAAGCACATACAAACACACCATAAAAACACAAAAGTGTAAACTATAATATATAAGCACAAAAGGCAAGTAAGACCCAAAAATGCCCAAACAAAAAGCAATATGAGACAAAAATCTACAAAAGATGCCATTGAGTTTGTTTTGTGTTAGCCAAGGACTGCTAGCCACAGGGCTCTGAGGCATACCCTTAAGTGTCCTTTATATAATTAATGAGAATCAATTGGGGAAAAGTGATTTTTATCTGCAATTGACATGTGCTTATAGACTTTATTTTTATCTACGTGGTGTCTGTGTGTTTTTATCTATGTGATGTCTATGTGTGTGTGTGCACATGCATATGTGCTTGAGCACACGTGTGTGTGTGTGTGTGTGTGTATGTGTGTGTGTGTGTGTATGTGTGTGAGAGTGTGTGTGTGTGTATGTGTGTGTACCAGAAGAGGGCGTCCTGATGTGGAATAACAGCTTGTCAGCTGCTTGCCCTGTGACTTGAACATGGATCCTCTGTGAGAGCAATACGGAGTCCTAACTGCTGAGCCAGCTCTCCAGCTCTTGCTTTTATTTTATAATTGAATAAGGTAATTATTTGTTTGTAGCCTTCACTAACAGCAACTTTACCAATAATAATAGCCAGTATTTACTGAATACTTACCATGCATTGGGCAGTATGCTAAATAAGCATTTTATATACAGTGTGTAATTTAATCTTCGCAGCTCTATGAGGCAGGGGTTGTTATTATGTTTTTCCATTTTCCAGATGAGGAAACTAATACACAGATTGGACTCTTAAGTAAAATAACCAAGGAAAAATTATTAGAGAGAGGCAAGAATCACTAAACAGGAACATAATAAGCCATACAACCTCCTGGCACCGGAGCGCTTCTGCTCAGTATCACCGGCTTGGTTATCAGTAGTCACACTCTTCTGTAAATTCTGGTGACTCCGAGTTTTCCACCTGGGCAAGTCCTCAGCTTTATAGAGTTGTTCATGTCATGGTCCAGAGGCTAAAATGAGTTGATAGCAATTGTGTCTCTAAGACAAATCCCAGGGAGTGACCAGGTATTGAAATTAGACAAGTGTCTTCCTCTAGCCACCTTATTTTTTGAGATGGCCTCTTGCTGAACCTGGAGCTGTCCAATACATCCAGATTTACTGGTTGGCAAGTCTCCAGTCTCCATCTGCCCCCTTCCGCATCAGCAGTGGGGCTAGGGGCAGGTACCCCTGAGCTCAGCTTTTCTGTGGGTTATAGAGATAAAACTGGGGTCCTCATTTTTGTGCATCAGGCATTTCCCACTGAGCCAGCGAGGTGACTCTTAAGAAGCATACATGCAAACATGAAGCATGCAAGTGAATATTGGCTCGGTTAATTTCTCTGGGCTGTTGGCAGCAGAGCAGCACAGACTAATGTATTAGAATAGTAGCTGTGTATCTCTGCTCAGTTCAGAAGGTGAAAGCCTTCAGGCAACATACATATTGGGATGGTCATACTCCTCCACAAAGCTCTAAGGGAAGAAGACTTTCTTGCTTCTTCTATGGTTGTGGTTTTGGCAGCAGCCATTGGCTTATGGCTGCATCACCTTGTTGTCTGGTTATCACCTGGTCATCTTCTCATAGCCAGAGCCTCTGTGTGTCTGTGTGCACCTGCAACTGTGTCTGAACCGCCCTCTTAGCAAGAAGACAATTACAAGATTTCTATTCTGCCCCACACCATTGGACTTTATCTTACTTTGACCTTATTTGCCAAGGTCATACTTCAAGGAGTTGATAATTGTCTGTTTTGGGTAGACCAAGAGTCTGAGGGTGGATACAGTTTGGGTCCCTAGAGGCGTATAAACTGAGGGTGTTCAAGCAGAAAGTATGGCGTCCCTTTGTATGATGAGACCCTGAAAAAATTGGAGAACCTGATCATTAAAATGTGTGCATCTGGGGAAATAATTTATAATTGCTGTTATTAAATTGGGAAAAAAACTTTCTCTTTAACCAAAATATCCATAGATGGTTATATCTAAACAGTCTCTCATAATATATTTACTAAACACACAGACAAACACAAACACCAAACTTTCCAGGGTCTGGATAGACGGCTCAGTAACTAAGATCACATACTGCTCTTGCAGAGAGCTGAACACAAGTTCACTTCCTAGCATCCGTACCTTCTCACAGTTGCCTGTCCTCCAGTGCCAGAGGACCTGATACTTTCATGGACACACACATACCTATATACAGAGTGAGAGATAGGCCCACAGTCCCTTCTCTGAGGGATCTTAGATTGCGTCGGGGAAATGACACAGGGCAGAATCACAGGACTGAAAGCTTGCTTTTAAAGTGAGATGAAGTCTCTGCTGACTGCAAATGAATCTGCCCAGCTCCTGTAAAGCAATCTTTCTCCAGGAGAAATCAGGCAATTTTTTCATGGCGTAGGAAGCCTTGCACATGCTTCATAATCTTGGCGTGTTTTGTTTTATTTAGACCATAAGAAGATTTTTATTACTGTTTTGATAAAGTGTAACCTTAATTTGTATGACCTATATTAATATTAACCTGTATGGTGCTGTCTTTCTACTCTTTAAGTGGTCACATGTAACCATGCAATAGAGAGTGCTGATTGATAGAGACATCTAGAGATTTGTTTTATTATTATTTTAAAAATTATGTGTATGTGTATGTCTGCATCTGTTTGTGCACATAGCGCAGTTGCTTGCGGCAGCCAGAAGAGGACATCAGATTCCCTGGAACTGAAGTTTCAGGCAGTTGTGAGATGCTAGGTATGCGTACTGGAGAGTGAGCACGGGTCCTCTGTGAGAACAGGAAGCCCTCTTCAATGCTGTGCCATCTCTTCAGCCCTTGATTGACCCATTTAGAATCAAGTATTAAATTAATAAAAAACAAGTGACACTCAATGGGCCTAATTGACTAGTACTAAAACACATTTAAAATTGCTTCTCGTTTTTACCATGATATAGATGCATTTGTGTATACATGTATGTGCAAGCAATTTTGTTAGCCACACAATAAAGTTTAGCATTGCATTCATTACTTACTGAAAATTATTTACTTTGGTTTTCTTGTCTTTCCATCCATCTTAGTCTGACCCAATCCTGAGAATTTACCATGCCACCAGATTTTGGTGTCTTAAATATTCTTTCTATTCATTTTCCATTTTATTTTCCACTGAAGATAGTGTTCTCCAAAGCCATTCGAGCTGGGAAGTCACTCTGTAACCCTAGCAGGTGCTGACAGTGGAAGATAAGACCCCACTTTTCTGAACTTTTCATTACACTGCCGCCTGCCACACTCAGGGTACACATCAGGTGTGTACAATACTGCTCACTTATCAGAGCAAAACCACGCTTGTTCATATCGCTGTCCCTGAATGCTCTCTCTGGCTTATTTTGTGATTTTCCTCTCTTTAGTATGTACTAACAAGTCTGGTGTTTAGCCAAATAATTTTTTTTTAATCTTAGTTGACACCTACCTCTGCTTTTTATTATTGTTTTTTTTTCATTTCTAGTCTTTTATCAATGATGATATATCGGTAATAAAGCCAGGTTATTCCTTAAAAATTCTCCCTTGCACTTGTCTGCCTATATGTTCTACATGCCCAGGTTCAGACTTACATGGAACATTAAAATTCATTAATCATCTTTTAAAAATTTTTTCTCTATGTGAGGGTCAAGCCCAGAACTTTATTTTTATGAAGCAAGTGCTTTTCTACTGAGCTACATCCCCCAGACATCTTGGTTGTTTTTTTTAAGTATGAAGTTATTTGTTATAATTACAGTAGCAAATACATGTGTGCACATACACAAACAATACTATTATTATAGGTGCTAGCTTTTGCTGAATCCGTTCCATGTTCCAGGTTAACCGCTCTTGGAACACATTGCTTTATTACAAATTACTTTCCTGTGTTTCATCATTGTATTACACTAATCTGCTATACAATGTGGGGGTGGGGGAAGGGTGCGTGGAGGTGCTGTAGTTAGATTATACTATCTGTTAATTTCACTTGAGAGTAGACAAAGGAGCCATAAATAATGACTGAATAACATGGGATAGTGCATACAGAAGTAATGTGATAGAACTTAAAATTCCAGACAGTACTTACAAGATAAAGACAGAAGGCAGCATTTTCTCATTAGTTGGATGGATAATGAAGTGCATGTGGAAGAATTAGGAGAAGGCAGTGAGACACTGGGGAGACGGCTCAGTGGGTGAAGTGCTTGCTATACAAGTAAGAGCTGAGTACAGGTCTCTGGAACCCATGTTAGAAGCTAGGTGTGCTGGTGCATGCCTGTACCAGCCAGTTTAGCACAATCAATGAGCTGTAGGCAAGTGAGAGAGACCTTATCTCAAAACTAAGGTAGAAAATAAGTGATGTTCACACTCAACACCAGCCCCTGTCCTAACCCTAACCCTAACCCTGACATGAAAATTCACGAGAGGTTTAAAGTAGAAAGAACCATTCTGTTCCACATGTAAGTGACAAAGGAGGCATATGTGGGCAGAGGAAGGGCAAGCACCAGGTGCTGAAGCCCATAATGTCATTTGAAGATATTTTAGAAAGCTCCGAGAAGTTGCCTTTGCCCTTTGCAGGTGTTGATATACTCTAGAGCACAGACTGTTATTATTTACACTTGAGACTGTGCATTGAGATCCAGTGGCCAAGTATTTGCATGTCACATCAGGGTAGAGACCCTACAGTTAACATTTGAATTGGGGGAAAATAAAGGCCTGGTATTGTTACACAAGCAAGAAGATGACCTGAGATGACAAGATGGGCACGAAGAGAGCATGCTAAGGGAGAATGCTAAAGGGAGTTTGAGCCATTGCAACCCCTGTCCTAGTTTGTGTATGGATTTTCTAATGTGTTCTATACAGTAGCTTCCCGCCCCCAACAAAACAGCCACCTCAGGAAGGATATGACAACACCTGTTCATTTAATATATACAGAAGGCAAAGCCCCTAGAAGAGAGGGAGAGGGAGGGAGGGAG
>OU015747.1:83413752-83434052 GCA_907169655.1 Acomys percivali | reverse complement strand
AGAGAGAGAGAGAGAGAGAGAGAGGGAGAGAGGGAGAGAGAGAGAGAGAGAAACATTGCCCAGCAAAGCTTTATTAATAAAACGAATGACTTGGCTAGGAGCTTCTGACCACCTCCCTCAGATATCTATGTGCTGCAATTCTGACTTCTAATGCTCAATTACTCTAAGAATTATTAATATGGAAAGGACCAAGGTTGAATCCAGTTGTGGGGCGTCTTCATTGTAAAATCTCCCCAGAGCTCTAAACAGCAGAGATGAGCATATCCAAAACCACTGTCAAAATAAATGGCCAGCATACTCCAAGGCATAAATGTTAGGGAGAAATAACCACACAAGTAGCAGAGCCTGTATCCTGTTAGAATACAGATTAGATCATTAAGAAGTAACACATTCCATCCACTTATCAGTGTTTGCATACAGTGAAGTCTATTAATTGAATGAGTACAGAGAGCAGTTATGCATCAGAGGCTTACTTCTCTGTCTTCATCAGTAAATTCTATCTTTAATCCTGAGGATAGATCGAAAAAGAGAAATGGCCATGTTTTTTTTTTTAGACTATTTCTTTTGGTCTTTGCATGACTTTGTCTCCATGTTTGTAAATTTCAGTAGTAACTTAGCATAGATTTAGAATTCTCCAAGGAGTCACACATTAGGTCTGAGCTCATTTACAAGAGCAAATGAAAACAAATAGCTGTGAACCTTACAGAAAGCTCTCTTGCTATCAGAGGGAAACCAGAAAGGGGACGGGTGTCAGATAAAGTAACACTCTGTTCATTCCCACTTTTAATTAAACTTGGAGATGAATAGATCTTAGCACAGTGTGATTTAAGAGGTTGATTGTCCCCTGGGTTTTACTTTTAAAATCTGTAATTTTAATAGCATACTTTCGTGAGATTTTTTTTCTACTCTATTAAAATGATGATGTCAACATGATAGCATCATTGACTGGCAGATAGGTTCTTATGTAGACAATGAGCAATAGTGAGCTTGCCTAGCATGCCTGAGGCCCTAGGTTCAATGTTCTGCACTGCAAATAAGAGTAGGACTTAGCTTCAAGGGAATTCACTGCTAGGCATTTACTTATGACATCTATTGGTTCTTGAAATCAGCCCCACCGAGTGTATGTTAGTTATGTCTCACAGTTAAAAAAACTGACATCCTATAGAAGCGGAACCCAGGAGTGGAAAGCGATCCAACTCTAACCTTAGCCGTTTTCCTGTGCACAGTCAGCCACACCATGTTTTATGTTGTTACAGTAAATGTTGAAAGCACATCCCATAATAAAGCTTTGCCAGATGGTCCCATTGTTCTTACTACTATAGTCAAGGCCATTTCCAGCCATGCATAGTCTTTCTCCAATGTACTCACCTCCCCACTAATTCTTTCTTGTGACATAACCATCTTCAATGATGATCTGCCTTCCCCCAACACACACACACACACACACACACACACACACACACACACACACACACACACACACACACACACACCCCACTGCGCTATGTACATTCAAGCACCCATACATTGTTGGGCTCTGCTCCCTCTGCTAGTGCTGCCATAACTATTTTATATCCAGAAGCTGTTCTTCTTTCTTCAGACATGTCTCAGTGGCCACCTCATCTTCAGGAACACCTTAGACTCCTCCAGGTAGTTACAGTACATGTTCTGTCCTCATCGGTGTTGTCCTGTTATATGCTGACATCACAATAGTCGTTGATGATGTCTCCTGTTCTTTCTTCTTCCCTACGTCCACGAGCTTACTGTGACAACTCTGCTAATTCCCCTTCTGCCCCTCTGTGTTTCTGGCAAGATGGCCCCAGAAGCGGCTTTGGTATTTGTATGATGACTCAGTGCAGTCATACCCATATAAATATCACAGCATTTTAAAATTTCATAAATTGTAATCTGTAATGGCTCCCAAAGCACCAACTATTTTCTCTCCACTACATATCATGCATTCTTAACTGTCTATAATTATATACAATTAAGCAGAAAGCCACTGGGGCCACCAGAGTCATTAGCGCAAAGCCTTTCAACTTCTATAACCTGACACCAGGGACAGTTCTCACAGGAGAGGATCACAGGCTTGTCCACTCAAGTGCTCCAAATCAAGCAACCCTTTTTGGGGATGGTGACACTTGCACCATTGTGAAAGTGGCAAAAGGATGAAGAAAGGAAGAAACTCAGGTTGGGGAGATAGCTCATTCAAGAATGTGCTCTCCCTACTGAGTTTGCTATCCAGAATGTCTATTAAACAAAACAAAACAAAAGAAAAACACTAGGCATTATGGTATGTTCCATTAACCCAGTTCTAGGAAGTCAGGGACAGGAGAATCGCTGGAGTTCCCTAGCCAGCCATACTAGGCTACTTGACCAAGTACAGACCAATGGGAGACTTTGCGTTAAAATCCAAGGGGGCAAATACACATACATATACATATATACAATACATATACAGATACATATACACATATATAATATTTTTATCATATCCAACTTTGATTACTCTTTCTTGTTCTCATCCCCTTAACCCCTTAACCTCTTCTTCTTCCAATTATCCCTTATATTTTCATGCTTATTTTTTCTGAATATTTTTAAAAAGATTTTCTTTATTGTATTTATGCATGTATATGTGTCTGTTTGTTCATGCCTCTCTGTGTGGGTTTGTATGAGTGAGTATGCACCCATGTGCCTGTGGAGACCAGAAAAGGGCATTGTATCTCATAGAACTGAAGTTAGTGCTATGTGTGACTCACCTAGCATAGGTTCTGGGATCTAAATTCTTGCCCTCACTATTGGGCAGTAAATGTTCTTTACTGCTGATCCATCTCTCCAGTCCCTTTTCCCTAATATTTTCGATGCACTACTGATTGAGTCCATGTCTGTGACACTAATAGGGATACAGATCTCAGCACCCCATGTGTATTAACCTTGGGTCAGCCGAGTTGAGAAGATGAAGTGCTAATACTGTCTTGAACTGTGTGTACCGAGGATCATAACTACCACTTTTTTATTAAATTATATTATGTGTCTATTGACTATCCTTTTTAAAATTTAAATCTACTGTAAATCTTCTCTGTAAAAAATGTTTCTCCCTTCCGTATCCCATGTTTTCCTTACATACAAGGCGCTGAGAAGAAAAACATGGTTGTGGATTCATTGTTCTGTCTGTGTGTGCTCTCCCGGAAGACTGACTCTTGTAGGGTGGGAACTCTTCTGCTCGTGCCCCTCTGTGCTAGGACTGGCACACACATCTTCTGCCGAGTCCTTCTTTTTTTTTTTGTAGATGTTAATTAAGCTATTTCTTTGCTTTCTTTTTTTAAAATTTTATTAATTTATTCTTGTTACATCTCAATGGTTATCCTATCCCTTGTATCCTCCCATTCCTCCCTCCCTCCCATTTCCCCCTTATTCCCCTCCCCTATGACTGTTCCTGAGGGGGATTTCCTCCCCCTGTGGTATATACTCACTTATATCTGCATACTAGCCCAAGGGGCATGTCCCATGAAAGCCTTCACTGCTGAGTCCTTCTAATCATTATTCTTACATCAGCATCCAAATGCTTGGAGGAAAAGGTGTTTAATTAGAGTTGGAAGGGAGGGGTTAAGGGATGGCGTGAACAACAAGGAAGAAGTTACTGTAAAAATATGTTTCCTAGAGGAGTCTTTGTTTGAGGAAATAGTGGTTTGGGGTTTGTTAAAACAGAAAACGGATGTCTTTTAAAACATGCATACGTTCATATGTCCTAAGCCATAGCACTTGTCTTCTGCGGCTCTGGTCTGCATATACCAGACGGATATACATCAGGTGTCTGTGCACTCTGAACTTTAAGGTACCCTACTCCATCTGTGGCTGAGCTTACATCCTGCATCTCCCTGGACCTTGGCCATCTTTCGAGTCCTGTGCTACTCCTCTCTCCTAGGAAATCCTTCGGTACTTACACATCTCATTATAGGACGTGATTCCTAATGCTACAGTGCCTTCTTACTAAATCTGTTTGTCTTTGGTAGTCAGTATTACTAAGTGGCACAGGTGTGTGTGTGTGTGTGTGTGTGTGTATTTTGTTTTGTAATCACTCTTAAAATGCTAAAGATGAACTTTCTGTTAAAGGTCAGACAAGTGTGTGTGGGTGGGGAGGGGGTGAGGTTATATATGCAAGTGTGTTTGTGCATGTAGATGCCAGAGATCAGCCTTAGCTGTCATTACTCAGGCACTAGCTACCTTATTTTCTTCTTTTAATTTCTTTTTAAAATTTATTTTTAATTTATATATTCACTTTACATTCCGATCATAGCCTCCTCTCTTCTCTCCTTCCGGTCCCTCCCTCTCACCCTCTTCTGCCTACCCATTCTCCTTGTCCTCAGAAAACGGAAGACCCCCCAATTCACTCCAGCTTGTCAAATTGCATCAGGATTGAGCTCCTCCTCATCCACTGAGGCCAGGCAAGGCAGCCCCATTAGGAAGAAATGATCAAAAGCAGGCAACAGAGTCTACTAGGGGATCCACATGAAGATGAAACTGCCCATCGGTCATGTATGTGCAGAGGGCCTAGGTCCAGTCCATGCATGCTCTTTGGTTTGTGTTTCCATCTCTGTAATCTCCCATGGGTTGAGATTAGCTGACTCTGCTGGTCTTCTTGCATTATTCTTATTCCCTCCTGGTCTTTCTATCCTGCCTCCCACTCTTCCACAGGACTCTCCAAGCTCTGCTTTAATGTTTGGCTGTGAGTCTCAATATCCAATTATATTAGCTGTTGGATGGGACCTCTCAGAAGACAGTTATTCTAGGCTTCTGTCTATAAACCTAGCAGAGTATGGTTAATGGTGTCTGGGGTTGGCTCTCTCACAGGGTGGGTCTCAGGCTGGGCCAAGTATTGGTTGGTCATTCCCTCTGTCTCTACTCATCTTTATCTCTGCAAATCTTGCAAGCAGGGTAAATTTTGGGTTGAAGGTTTTGTAGGTGGAGTAGTGTTCCCATCCTACCACTATAGGTCCTGCCTGACTAGAAGGTGGCCTCCTCAGTCTGTGTGTCCCCTGCTGCTAGGAGGCTCAGCTAGAGATATCACCATACCTACCTATTCCATCTGTCAGAGGGCTCCAGCCTGTCTCAGTGATGCCCCTTTTCTCTCCAAGCCCTCTAACTTTCCCTCCCCATATCTGATCTCCTCCACCTTATTTTCCTCCCCACTACCTCTCCTATCCAGTTTCCTCTCTACATCTACTTCCAGAGTCTATTTTATTCTCCCATCTGAATGAGATTCAAGGAGGGCCTCTTTTGTTTTCTTGAAACAGAGGCTTTCACTGGCCTGGATGCCCAGTCATTCCCTTATCTTCATCTCCTTAGTGTGGGTATTGCAAGTGCATGCCACTGCAAAATGATTTTTAAAAAAATCTAGGATTCTAAGAATCAAACTCACAGCACCATGCCTGTATGGCAAGCACTTTACCAACTGAACCATCTCCCCAGAAGCCTTGAATATCTGTGTACATTCAATCATTAAATCTTTCCCTAATAACTAGAATATTACGCACAGTGAGATCTTTCCCTCTTAAATTTGGTTTGCTAAGAGTTAATCAGAAAATCCTTAGTTTCAACGCTCCTCAATTTCCAAGTCCCCTTTTGCTGCCACAGTCCATCTGGCCTTATGAACATAATTGCATCTCCCTTTGATGAGTCAGTGAGTTGCTGGACCTCGAGGCTGTGACGCTGACCATCAATTATCATTGCGTAGGACAAAAGATATAGATGTGGAAGAGACAGAGTATTGAACTGAATGTGAACAAGTCCAACATAGCCTGTGGAAATCACTCTGTTGAATAAATCCCTTGTCAGTGAGTTCCTATCCTGGGACTCTTTTCTTCTAAAAAAATTTGCTTAGTTCAAGGAGAAAAGAAGGAAACAACCCAGTGCTGTATTATGGCTTTCCATGGAAGATGTGATCAAGTCCACTCACCCCTCACAGATGGTGGGAAATTGGTGACAGACCAAAGAAAGATCCCACCCCAGTTTCATTTAGTCAAATAGTGATTTTATTTATTTACAGGAGCATAGGTGAATGGTTGTTAACATGAGCACAGGTAAAGGGTAACAAACAGGAACATAGGTTAAAGGCTACTCATGGGAGAGTGGGTGAGGGGTTAGGCATAGGCTCATGGGTGAGGGGTTACTCATGGGAGCATGAGTGAGGGGCTACTCACAGGAGTATGGATGAGGTTTTACTCACTAGATCATGGGTGAGGAGTTGTCTAGAGGAGCATGGGCGAGGGATTATTCATGGGAGCATGGGTGAGGGGCTACTCATAAGAGCATGGGTGAGGGGTTACTCCTGGGAGCATGGATGAGGGTTACTTGCTGCATCATAGGTGAATGATTACTCATGGGAACATGGGTAAGAGGCTACTCACAAGAGCATGGGTGAGGGGTTACCCCTGGGAGCATGGATGAGGGGTTACCTACAGGAGCAGGGGTGAATAGTCATTCTTAGGAGTTTGGGTGAGGGCTTAGAGGAACATGGGTAGCTCAAAGATAGCTGCTTTACCAAAATGTCCACTCCCACATGAGTGAAGACTGATGACATCTTTATCACTGTACCTCCCTACATGGCTTGCAAGCAGTCCAGTTACTGGGGGTGTCTCCTCTGCACAGCAATGTTGTTACTGATTCCATGATTATGGGGAGGAGCCTTGTAAGTCATGCAATTTTCAGGAGTTTTCTGAGCCTTCTAAGTTTACTTCCTGGGTCTTAACAAGCTTCCTTCTAGGATGGAATGCTTCCATTTGGAGGAAAGAACTACAGAATCCAAGTTAGGCTTTGAGCTTTCCCTTTATTAAAAACCTGGCTCCAAGATGCCCTCACCTCTGTGCTCCAGCATCTGTTTCCATGCCATTGTGGAATGCTAATGTCTATTGGTCTTTTGGGAGGAACTATCCATTTCTAAAAGGTGACTCAAGAACATTGATGGCCACAGGATAGTGTCTCTGACCTGATAGAATTCATGGAAAAGTCTGGCAATGTTTAAGCACAAACATAAGTGTTGCTCAGAACACTTTTGTCCAAGACATTTTTTTCCTCATCTTATAGATAAGGAACCTGAGCCCACAGTACTAGCGTGAGCTAGAGAAAGAGATGGGACCAGCCCTTAGCTATTTACCCCAACTTTCTGTGTTCTTCACCATCACTGAAGTGAAGCAAATTTTTGTTTTTCCTAGGGTTTAATTTTTAGATGGATTATATCTGTGGTTGATGTTGGGAAAGGTAAGACTGTCTTGTTCTTCCAGTCAAGTGACTCAATGCGAAAGTTCTGCATCTGATACTTAAGTGAGTCACTCTTACTTCTCTTAGATAATATATAAATATACTTAGTATTCTGAAATGTACAGAAAATTGACCCCAAGAATGATACAGACTTTTCAAGAGTGATAAGGCCTTTCATGGCCCAGCTGAACATGATGCAAATATATAAGAGAGCAGATATTATCCACCATCAAAGATTGACTAGGGTCAGCAGCCCCAAGGTCAGTCTAATACCTAAAAGATTAATGACATGGACTCTTGTAGGCATATGCAGAGTGGGAACAAAGAACAACTCTTAAGAATGTGTATGCATCCCTCTAGGGCAAGATGAGGGATGTATATGCACTTTTATCAACTGGTGAGCCTCGCTGCTTTCTTGCATCCAACTTCAGCCCCCTGCTGTTCTCCCATGTTTGCAGGGACACTCTTATGTTACTAGCAAACATTTTGTTCTCAAAAACAGAGCCTCTTTTAATGTTGGCCAGAAACAAAATGGTAGAAGCAGGAGGCAGTGAGAACTCTTTTTCTAGCTTTTACCAGAAGGAGCATCTCTGTGAAGAGTCACCATCTGGACTGTGTGAAGCTGCAAACTGACCTTTTCTTACTTCCACCATCCAAGTTTCTAGAAGAGGGCAGCAAATGAAATCCTTACAAGAAGTGAGTCACAGCCTGAAAACACGTGTCATTCTTTTCCCTTCCCTGCTCCAAGCGGCATCCACGCTGATTCCAGTTGGACTCAACTCAACACATTATTCTTGGAACAGAATCACAAGATGGTTCTATGATTCTGAGACACAGAGCGCCATCAGTATATATCGAAACAACTGTGTTTGTAATAACTGTCATATACTAGTGCACAGGACATTACAAATACATCTCGAGCTCTACAAACACAAGAATGTGATTATTATACTTCATTTTCTTTTTCATGTTGAATTTCACTGACTGGAATTGCTTTTCTACAATGAAATTCTCCCAAAAACCAATTACCAAAGTTTGTGGCTAGTTGTCAAACAACCGGACTGCTATGTGACTACATAACACCTATTCTTTCCTTTCTCCTCCTAACTGAAAAGGCCTGTATAGTTGAGGGTAACAATGCATGTGGTTTTGGAAGACTAAATTTCCCAGCATCCTTTGAATAAGGAAGTGAGCATGAAATGTAGGATGGGATTTGTTCATGGGCCTCCATAGTCTTTAATGCATCCTTCCAATTTTCAGACACCTTCTTTCTTTCTTCTCATCGCTTCTCCATGACAATTCTTCATGCCTAGAACTGATGGCTATTACACTATGACTGAGTGGATAGCAGTAACTATACTTTCAAGTTTATTAGATGCACTAATAGTGTAAGCCAGGGGCACTGATGCTATCAGAAATCCCTAGCCAGCCACGCACAGTGGCCAAGGCCTGTAATCTCAGCACTCTGGGAAGCAGAGGCAGGTGATCTCTGTGAGTTTGAGAACAGCCTGGTCTACAAAGTGGGTCCAAGACAAGCAAAGCTATGCAAGAGAAAGCCTTTCTCAAAATAAAACAAGAAAAAAAAAAAGAAAGAAAGAAAAGAAAAGAAAAGAACCTCCCAGCCATGCAGGTAGTTACTTCATGGAGCATGGGACCTTTAGTCTCTTTGGCAAAGTTGTATAAAACCATCTAGTTTCTTCAGAGTAGCTGAGCAGTCTCCTAATTGTAACTAGATTTAATGTGGTGGTTTCAATACGAACAGCCCCCATAGGTTCATATATTTAATTGCTTGGTCATTAGGAAGTAGTATTACTTGAGGGATTAAGACACATGGCATTGTTTGAGTAAGTGTGGCCTTGTGGGAGGAAGTGTGTCACTGGGAGTGGGCTTTAGGGTTTCATAGTCCAAGCCCATCCCAGTGTCTGTTTCTGAATGTGGAACGTCCAGCTCTTTCTCCAGCACATGTCTGCCTTCGGGCTGCCATGCTCCCAGCCATGGTGACAATGGACTAAACCTCTAAAACTGTGAGCAAGCCTCAATTAAATGCTTTCCTTTATACAAATTTCTGTGGTCATGATATCTTTTTCTAGCAATAGAACGCTGGCCAAAATGCTTACATTATATTTTAAATTTAAAATAAGTTTAAAATTAACTTTCATATTCTATTTTGTAGAGTTGATGATCATGTGATTATAAACACTTTCATTTAGAAGGCTTACACTGTAGCAAGGCATGGGGATATAACTGAGCGGTAGAATACTTATCTCTTACACAAGGTCTTGAATTCAGTCCCTAGAACCACAAAGAAAGAAAACTTAAGCTCTGTATTAAGTAGAATGTGATATATAGATAAGAAGACAATGCAAATGTTTTGGCTTTACCATTAATGCAATTTATTTTTTATAGAGAGTAATCTATTGATGAATATATAATTTTATAAATGCTGCACTCCACTGTTGGAATACAAAAAATAATTCTATCATTCCAATAAGGTATGCTTTGCCAAGCTTTCTTTTAATTAATGTTTGTGTAGTATGTATTTTCCCATCTGATTTATCTTTTTCTTTTTAAACCATTCTATTTATAGCTGTCCCAATTGGGGTCTTACACTTTTTACAGTGAGTGTCTGACAATCTCTGTTATTCATTATTGTATTTACATGACTTACTTGAATGTAATTATTGGCATGTAGATCTAGGCTTTCAATTTTGTTTTATTTTATTTTTGTATTGGTTTTATAGATGTCTCTCTTTTACATTTTTTGTTTCTTTTTTCTTTTATTTCCTTTCTTTTGGATTATTTGAAAATCATAAGCTCATCTATTTTTTCATAGTTTCAAGCTGTCTGGGTGTCCTGATTTCTGGCTGCAGCTACAAAGTCACACATTAAACTTCCCTACGTGACTCACCTCATGAATCAGTCTTTAAGTCCTGACCCTTCCCAATCCATCAAGCCACCTCTTAGTTTTTTTCTTTTAGAATTTTCAAACAGTGCTAGATGTATCCTGTTAAATTTTTAGTGTAATAAGATAGAGTGTATTTATTCTATCTTTAGCTTTTGGAGGCAGGGTCCTATGTCATCACCTGCTGTGTAGCTGAGGAGGCTCTGTTCAGCTGATCTGCCTGCCCCCATCTCCTACATGCTGGAAATACACGAATACATTATTATGCCTGGTTAGTGCAGGACAGGGAGCAGGACCTAGAGTTTTGTGTGTACAAGGTGAGCTCTCGGGGACCCACTGCACTGTATTCTCCCCAACACCAATCTGCTCACTTAGAACTAGGATCCCTCATGATTTTTGTTCAAAAACTTATTTTGAAGTTTGATTTCCTATTCCTATGACACTCTTTTATAATGGCTGTTGAACATGACTTTGCTACTTTAATTTTTAAAGGAACTTTATCTTTGTTTTACAAACAAAACCTTACATTTGAAATACCATAGCTATGATGGGTTGTCATTACTATGGTTTTAACTATAATCTGGTCACTAGGACGAACATGGCTAATATGCCATACATGCCATCTTCTAGAAAAGCCACAGCACATACTTAACTAATATTAGGTAGTAAACTAAAATTTATCTTATTGTACCACAATTAATAATCTAATGATTTAAAATGGTTGGGCTTTCAAGGACTTAAAAAATAAATCTCTATTTTAAACGTTTTTATTTACAATCATTAATAACATTTTCCAGAAAAATTACTAGATGCCAAATATATTTTTATAGAACTTAAGACTTAAGTCTTAAATCATTAACTTATGGCCAATAAGACAAAAGTTGCAGACCTGTAATATGAGAGGGGCTCTATCATGCATCCCATCTCCTTCACTGGTCAAGCATGTGGACTGGAAACCATTGCATGGCAGTAAGCACCTGTCAGTCAGTGAGCATCCATCAGTTAGCTGGAGGACAGTTGAACCATTTTGCACAAGTGTTTCTGGTTGCATTTTTAGCAAGCCTACAGCTGAGAGTTATGTTGCTTATCCAGGTCTACATGGAGGATATCTATTCTATAGACATGATTTGGTTTGTACATCTCTATGGAAAGCCAGGCTGATCATTACCTTTCTTCTTGGTGACATTGTTTGTCATCTTGGATGTTGATGGGCTTTCTATACATGATTCTCTCACCCGGTCTATAATATGGCAAATCTCTGTGATAGGTGCACATAGGAGAAAGTTAGGGATTCAGATAGATTTGAGGGACTAGGGAGGGACATGGATTACTAGGTGATGTGCTTCCTGTGAAAGTACGAGGACCTGAGTTCCCAACCCCAGCACATTCAAATAAAGCTGGATGTGGTTGTGTTGTCTGTAGGACCAGTATTTCTTTTTTGTTTTGTTTCTTTTCTTTTTTAAAGTTAATTCATTCATATTACATCTCAATAGTTATCCCATACCTTGTATCCTCCCCTTCCTCCCTCCCTCCCACTTTCCCCCTACTCCCCTCCCCTATTACTGTGACTGAAGGGGACCTCTTCCCCCTGTATATGCTCATAGGGTATCAAGTCTCTTCTTGGTGACCTGTTATCCTTCCTCTGAGTGCCACCAGGCGTCCCCATCCAGGGGACGTGGTCAAATATGGGGCACCAGAGTTCATGTGAAAGTCAGACCCCACTCTCCACTCAATGGTGGAGCATGTCCTGTCCATTGGCTAGATCTGGGTAGGGGTTTGATGCTGACTGCACGTATTGTCCTTGGCTGGTACCATAGTTTGAGCAGGACTCCTAGGCCCAGACCTGCCCATCATAATGTTCTTCTTGTAGGTTTCTAGGACCCTCTGGATCCTTCTATTTCCCCATTCTCCCATGCTTCTCTCACCTAAAGTCCCAATAGGATGTCCTCCCCTCTATCCCACTTTCCTGATAAGTGAAGACTTTCATGGGACATGCCCCTTGGGCTAGTGTCCAGATATGAGTATATACCTTTTCAGTCTTTCTGTGTTTCTAAGGTGAGATGGAAGGCAGAAACTAGAGCTGCTGGCAGGCCAGCTGTCCTGGCACACAGGGCAGTGAATAGCAACAGGCCCTTTTTACAACAAGGTAGAAGATGGAGACCAACACTCAAGGCTGTCCTCTAATTTTTAAACGGGTTGTTGTTCAAACCCTGGGTCCTGATTTTGTTAACTGTATGATGCTTGAATCTTCACTTTATAGTTTCATTGTTGTTCCTTTGTGTATCACATATGAACAAGAAAGAGCAACATGTCTATATTGTAGTCACTAAGAGTTGATAAAGGATCATATTTGTCCAGAGCATGAAATCCTTGCAAGCTATGGCCAGCCCTAGAGTAGGGATCTAAACTTGCTTACAGTTAGGGACACAGTTGAAAAACATTCTGAAATGGGGTATTGAGGAGATCTAACCCAGTGCATTGTGGGAAGAATGGGTGGTTAAGAGAGAAGAAGCAAAACCAGGAAGGAGAGGGGAAATCAGAAGAATATTCTAGATGGCTGGAACAGCACATAATATACGTGGGGGGGAAGATAGACCATGCACCCTGTAAGAGAGAGCCCAGTCCCAAGGATCACAATTCATTTTCAGTGAGGACCACCTGAGATATTTGCTTTTATCAATTTACTACATTCATAGCCTATGGTTTGAAGCCACAGGTGGGATTTTAACCCTGCAGGTGGCTCTCATCTCTGTTGCTGATGGTGCTGTTCTGTCTGTGTGGCAGCTCTCAATAAATGCTAATCCCCTGCCTTCCCAAACATATGGTTTCCTGGACTATATTGGCACATCATGTCAACTGTTGAAATGAAATTGAAGTTACATTATGGTGATTTGTACCAGTGTTTTCCATGTAAGAATACTGACTCTGAAGAAATCAAAAGTTTGCTACAGTTCTTTGTTTAGAGCATCTTACTCGAGAGACTAACAGCCTTTTGGATATCTGATGGCTCCTGTAGAGTTCAGTTTGGCTATCAACGATGGTGTTGTGGGAGGTGGCGAGGGAGATGCTTTAATCAGTAAAGTTCTTGCTATGCAAGTAGGAAGATCTATTTGTTCCCCAGAGCCCACATAGGAATTGTGTGTTATAGTCTATACTTATAATCTCAGTCCTGGGGAGGTAGAGGCAGGAGACCTTCTGGAGCTCACTAGCCAACAAGTATAGCTAGCCTATGTGGAAAGCTCTAGACTAGTGAGACACTCTGTCTCAGATGGGCAAGATGGACAGCCTCCTGCAGTACAGCAGCCAAGTCTGATTTCTGGCAAGTACTGCACACAGACACACAGACACAGACACAGACACAGACACAGACACAGACACACACACACACACACACACAGAGGGGGGGAGGAAGGGAGATGATAGGCAGATATATAGAATATAAAAAGGGAAGTTTCTTCATAGAGATCCAGTAGTCAATTGGAGAGACAATAATCCTATTGTAGGTCTTTGATTTTCCTACTTATTGCTATTATATCATTATAGCTTAAATTTTCTGCTCCTCATCCAATGTCAGATGTCTTTTGCTCATTGCCAGTGCGATTGGTGGACAGCTGAAATTTCCTGGAATTGAGTAGTTATCTTTCTTGGCTCCTTTCGTATCATCTTTGTCTTTCGTATACTGAAATCCATCCCATTAGTTTGCCCTGCAGTAATTGATGGATATGTGATTGACTCTCTTAGAATTATAATTAGCTAGGGTGACCTTTCACGTGCCACTGAGTTATTAAGGTTGGTAAAGTGTGCCTGCAGCAGGATGTATAATTTCTACAAAGTAACATTTTTAGCATTAGATGTATCTATATAGTATCTTTACATGCTGTAAAATACATTTTATAAACAATAAATATATATATAATAAATTATAAAAATATATTTATGTGTATAAAATACACACTTGTATTGGTACATTGTCATGTGCTGTTCAAGTTTGTTAAAGGTGTGCACTGGGAGTGAGGAGACCTCTCCTTGCCTCAGATTCAAGAATGCTTGCTTCAAGTGTCCCCAGTCCCGCTGTCCTGGGTCAGGCTGGGCCCTGGCTCTGTCATGTGAAGGGAGAAAAACAACAAGCTGCTGACTATGTTAACACCCTTGTTCTTGAAGACAGGTAGAAGGTAAACCATCTCCAGCCCAGGCCACTGCTTTTTATTTTGTAACATAAACATGACCTTTGTGGGACGCTTGAGTAAGAATCCATTCAAGAAAGCTCAGTGGTTCAAAGTTTACTGCATGTATTGTCCTTGGCTGGTGCCATAGTGTGAGCACAATGGACAGGACATTCTTCACAGTTGAGTGGAGAGTGGGGTCTGATTTTCACACATACTCTGGTGCTCCATATTTGACCACGTCCCCTGGATGGGGAGACCTGGTGGCACTCAGAGGAAGGATAGCAGGCTACCAAGAAGAGACTTGATATCCTATGAGCATATACAGGGGGAGGTCCCCCTCAGTCATAGTCATAGGGGAGGGGAATAAGGGGAAAATGGGAGGGAGGGAGGAATGGGAGGATACAAGGGATGGGATAACAATTGAGATGTAATATGAATAAATTAATAAAATATATGAAAAAAAAGAAAGCTCAGCGGAAAACTCGAGCTGAAGCATCAGCTTCTCCAGTGGAATTACACTGGGTGTGGTAAGCCCTGATCTGGTGATAACTACCTTTGTTTGATCTCTCAGTTAAGCTGCCCCAGTCCTCTCTGATGAATATAATAAACTCATGATTTGATGATGTTTTGCTATCTGCTGCTTCTGTCTGTCTTTCTTTCTTTCTTTCTTTCTTTCTTTCTTTCATCTATCTATCATCTATCTATCACCTATCTGCCACTTGGTATAGGTATGTATACAAAATATGTATATTTCCCTGTGTCTTCTAAAATTATCTTTGCTTTAATAAATAAAAGAATCTATGTGTGCAAATTGCATGTGAATGCCTGTGTGCGTATCTGTGTATATGTCTGTGTGTGTCTCTCTCTGTGTGTATGTATGTATACACATACACACACACACACATATGCACACACGCACAGGCACGCATGCGCACACAGACACACAGGAGTACACCCTAATGCTTACTATGTGTATTGGGTTTATCATTCTGAATCCTCCAATGACAGTGAGCTGACGAAGCCAGGAGTTGTCTGTTGTGTGTTAGAGATGCATTGGCAACACTGAGGATTCTGATAAGTGTCTGTTCTCCTTAAGGAACTTAAAGCTGAGAAGCTGGTATTGGGTCTCCTGGAGAGGTGATGCATGTGAGAGTCTGTTTCCTTCCTTCTCTGGAGTCTAGACAGACTGGAGAGCAGGTGTGCCTTCCCTGGGGAGTAGGGACTCAGATTTCCTCCCAGCAACCAGGACTTCATGAAAATTGATCAACAGTTTGGGTGAGAAGGATCTGATGCCCTGACATATCTCATTAGGCAGAGATCCTATTTTAATTTACTTTCTGTCTTTAGTTTCCATTTATTATCCTTACCGGTTAATTCTCTGCACAGCCCGAAGGTTCAAACACTATTTTTCATGAAGTAAAAAGACAGTGTTCTCAGAAGCGCCCTTTGTAAAGGGAGAGTCTCAAGCTCACACCGGAAATGAAACACTTTCCCTGCAGATTGACACACTCTATATATGGTTATCAATGTCAGTGTTTTGAGGAGGCAGTTGAATTCTAGCTTTTTAACTCAGGCTTTGGCCAGCTCTGTGAGGGAACCCCGATGGCCCATCAGAGATTCCTCTGTCCTGTGTGCTTTCTTTCCTATATACCTGCCTTGTGTGTTGCAGTCTCTCCATAAACTGTAACTTGGGAGTAGAAAACTACTATATGCTGAACCAAGTACATACTTATTAAATGATTCACATTCATAAATATTTGAGTATTATCTATAAGTGAAAGGCACGGGGTTATTTCCACACCACTCTAAATTGCTATCTACGTTTTTGGAAATCAACAATGCATTTATTTTCCTTCTGTGATTTATGCAGTCATTTTCAAACAACTCCATTGTAAGCTGTTATCTGTTACCCAGGCAAAGCAGCCCTACTGATGAATAGGATGGGAAGAAAATTACTCGGTTTCCTGGGATATTATTGGCTTTCTGTTCTTCGCTATATAGACATAGGAATTAGAGGGTTGGGAGTAAAATTTCAGCATCTGTCTGTAGTGGGGATGGGTAACTCACTAAGCAAGGACTGCCGGTGTTCTAATTGTTAGGATTTTATCAATTGCTTAATAGAAAGGGAGTCCTTTCATGAATGAGGCAAGAAACAGAAGGAAGAGCCTGGAATATGGTATTGTTTATATCAGTACATTATCACTCAGGATGATATCCAAGAGATTAGGAAACAGGTCAAGTAGATATAGCACTTTAAATGGAATCAAGAGATTCTAGGGGGCTTCTGGGGAGATTGCTCAGTGGGTAAAGTGCTTGTTCACCTAGCATACAGATCTGACTTCAGACTCTGGCACCTATGTAAAAACCAGACAGAGCATCACACTCAATAAACCCGGCACCAAAGCTGAAGGCAGGCAGATACACACACGCACACGTGCATGGACACATGGATGGAGAGAGAGAGAGAGAGAGAGAGAGAGAGAGAGAGAGAGAGAGAGAGAGAGAGAGAGAGGAGACAACAAAGACGTGATGCCAAGGAAGAAAAAATCATGTAAAGTAGGGAGCTTACAAGAGCTACTAAGGAATACCATTTTATCTGGAAGCACTTTATGCTCCTATGTTTTTTTTTCCACTTAGGCTGTGATTTTCAGAAAGACCCCAAGGATTCTAATATTATTAAGAACATCTCATAATGTAATGCTGGATTCCTGAGCCAGTGCCGCTTCTCCTGGGGCTGAAGTTCCAGTTAGTACTCATCACAGTGTGTACTCAGCATCCACCTACAAAACCATAGAAAAACAGTAGTGCAAAGTCACAGCATCCCTGATTTCAAACTTGGATATGAATGGGTAATGAATGTTTGTTTCATATTCTAATCCATCTGAAATCAAAAGATATTTTTAATTCACTGGTTTAGAATTTTGTGTATAGATGCAAAATAAGTTCTAGATACAGTGGTATCAAATTCAAATGTAAGATTATTCTTCACACACATTGTATGTATGTATGTATGTATGTATGTATGTATGTATATTCTAATATGAGTTATTTTACCCATATAATGCAATTATAATACAAGGTTTACTTCCAGACTTTTTTTAAAGGTTAAGATGAACTCCCTTAATGTAGGAATGTATTTTGATGGTCAAAATGTTAAACATTCCTTAAAACAATTTAACATGTACATATGTCATGTTTAACTGTCTATGTCATCAAGATGGGTTTTTTCCATAAGTGGACTATCGGTTAATTCATAATACATCATTTGGTAATTACACCATATTTACTTAAGTTCTAATAATCTTTTCAGAGTATTCTCTGTTTTTGTTTCTTTGATTCTTATTTAGATAGAAAAATGGATGGGTGGATGGATGGATGAATAGATGGATGGATGGATAGACAGACAGAGAGTGTCTCATGTAGTCCAGGCTGGCCTTGAACTGGCTAAATATCTGAGGATGGCATTGACTATCATGCTCTTGTCACCATAGTTTAAGTGCTGGGATTACCAGTGTATGCTCATGCCTGGCTTACACAATGCTAGGGATAGAACCTGGGCCTATGTGCTGTAAGTCAAGCCCTCAGTGCACCAGGAGGCATTCATTGGCTATACGTTTTGTGAAACCTTTAGGCATGATGTTGATTTCAAATGTCTTGGAACAAGAGATAGATTGCCAAAAAGATAAGTGACCATGTCTTGTTTGTGGGTACTCTGTTTGTCCTTGTCTGGATGATAGTGTCATGACTGTAGCCCAGTCACTATGTAACAAAGCCATACCATTTCATGGTTTTTAGACCCACAAGTTAACTTATGTTTTAGCATCCACAACAGAAATCAGGAGACCTGCCTGTAGAGCAACGTCTGTCAGAAGATAATGCTTGATTGAGGTTGGGTGCATGAGCTTGAGCCCCACAGTCGTACACACCGGCTTCCCCTTCCCTGCCAGCATTATGCTTATGCCATGACCATCTTGTCATTTTCTTATGACCATAGCAATGCAGAAGTCATTAAAAAAAGACCCCAAAGATGCATACTTTTATACGAGTGTCAACAACATAATAATATTATTATGTTGGCACCAAAGTCTTAAGCTCTTGTATCCATGAGAGCCCCGGACACTGGTGTGCCCAGAAGCATTAGGGTGGGACACATACATAGAGTCCAGAAGATAACCTCAGCTGTCATTCTCAAGTGGTTTCTATCTTGTTTTAGTGTTCACTTTTCACTTTTTAATGTTGCTCTGTGTGTGTGTGTGTGTGTGTGTGTGTGTGTGTGTGTGTGTGTTGGATAATTTTTAGGTGGGGTTTTTCCTGGCCCAGAACTTGGAAAGTAGGTTAGATTGACTAGCCAGTGAGCTCCTGGGATCCAACTGTCTCTTTCTCTCCAGCTCTGGGATTCCAAGTGCATGGTACCATCTTAACTATTAAAATGTTCGTTCTGGAAATCCAGGTTTCCACACTTTTAGACAAGCACTTAGCTAACTGAGCCATTGTCCCATCTTTGGTCCCCATCATTTGCATAAAGCATCTTTCTCAGAGATCTGATGAACATCTATAATGAGTCCTGTGATGCATTGCCCAGACACACCCACTGTGGGATTTCTTGTTTTCATACCGGGCCAGAAGCATAAGTATAAGGGAGCTGAATTCCTCTTTGGGAATTGCTGTCATGTGGAAAATGATTCCAGTTTCCTGAGTTCTCCACTCTTGTCAATGCCAGGCTTCATCCAGTTACTAATTCACTTAGAATATGAAGTTTAGGTTGTCATACCCCAATTAAGTACTATTCTCCTGGGCTACTTTTGTATTAAACCACCTTCTCCCCAAATCCTCTAGTTCATCTCAAGAGTGCTCTTCCCAGTAACTTTCCACTGTGTTGTGTGCTCATTATAATCAATCTAAGAGTCTACAGATAAGCAATCTGTAGACTACAACTGTTTCACCATGGACAGAATCCAACGTGATACCTATTAATATGTTCTATGTTCACAGTTCCCCCAATATACCTTGCATATCTTTGCTTTCCTTGCAGAGTGTTTGTCTTTTCAGTCTGACTCACTGAAACACTGTTTTCAGTGAACTCATTGCCTCCCAGTTGGCATTGAGTGTACCCATGTGTTGAGACCTCCATTATGTGTATTGGTTTCCCTCACACACAGCATAGCTTGGGACCAGACACATGGGCTTCTGGAAGCTATACATCCAGCTGTCCCATGGCTACCTCTGATGCTTTGGTTGTAATGTGTCCCTCAGTTCTGTCTGTTCTTTTCGAGTTTCATTTCCCTGCATTCTTCGATGGAGACCAAGAAACAGTGTATTCTACCTCAAATACAGCAGATTCCTATGGCTTTAGGACATCCTCATTGGGGCATTTTCTGGGTTATTGAAACTATAGCACAGTCTGCTCTCTCACCCTGAACATGCCCAGTCGCATCTAAAAATAGAGGCGTGAAGTGTCTAGGCCACCAAATCTCCAAATACCCCTTATCACAAAATGTCAACACAGCCCAGAGATCTCAGCAAATATTTTTATAACATGATGTTCATTTTTCTCTATTCTAAAATTCAAATTCTGGTTACCTCATGCCTAGGTAGTGTTACTTCAAACTCAAAAGTGGTTAAAGTTTAGATTCATGATGTTGGACCTAAATTGAGATCAGGTTTCAGGGGATATGCCTAAACGCTATAAGAATCCCCATCAAAAGAAGAGAGATTCTTTTACAGAGGACACGCTGACTTTAGTATTGATGTTCCCACCAAATCATTGGAAAGTGGCCATCCTGATGTTTCAAAGGCAAGAATAAATATAAAATGGACTTTTCCATATGAAGAGGTAGATAATATTTCCCTTTAATAATACTTGTTTTATTTTAAAATTGTGTTTGTGCATGCATATGTGCATGTGTGACTGAATGAGTGCATCTGTGCGTGTGTGTGTGTGTGTGTGTGTGTGTGTGTGTGTGTGTGTGTGTGTG
>OU015747.1:83399494-83413742 GCA_907169655.1 Acomys percivali | reverse complement strand
TGTGTGTGTGTGTGTGTGTGTGTGTGTGTGTGTGTGTGTGTGTGTGTCCATGAAGGCCAGAAGATGTTTGGTTTTCTAGAACTGGAGGTGAAGATTGTTGTAAACTATCTGCTACAGGTGCTGGGAATAGAACTTGGGTCACTTGGAAGGACACCAAATGCTTGTAATTGCAGAGTCATCTCTTTTTCCCAAATAGTTTTCCTTTAACATCAAGAGACCTGTTCTGACCCATCAGAATGGAAGATGAAGTATTCAGCATGTACATTCAGTGTCAGTCCTCTGTGGGGGTGTAAGTGAGAATGTGCATGCTCAGAGCAGGAAGTGGGAAAGAAAGAGAAAAGGGACAAAGACAAGGGTGATATGACAAACATTCTCTCTTTGGTGAATTCTCTTTAATGAGTAATGTTGACAAATTATTACTTATGATACTTATCTATCTATAGATGTGTGATGTATTAGAATTTAACTTTAGAACTGTAAAATATATTTAAAGAGTTTTAAAAAACTTTAAAGACTGTTTTGTGAGTGGCTAATAGAACACTTAAAGAACAGCAAAATAATAATAATAATAATAATAATAATAATAATAATAATAATAAGGCCGCTGTTTCAGATGTAAACTATGCTGTCATGAATTATCACTACTGTTGATTTATTAGTCAATTTTGTGTGTGTGTGTGTGTGAGAGAGAGAGAGAGAGAGAGAGAGAGAGAGAAAGAGAGAGAGAGAGACAGAGACAGAGAGAGAGAGAGACAGAGAGAGAGAGTTAGACAGAGAGAGACAGACACAGAGAGAGACAGACACAGAGACACAGAGACAGAGACAGAGAGACAGAGAGAGACATATTTTGCCCACATGAGTACTCTGGTGGCCAGAAGAGGATGCTGGAATCCCTGGAGCAATTGATGGTGACAGTAAATACCTATGCATTCCTATATAGACTCTGGAAACTAAACTAGGTGGTCCGCAAGAGGAGCAAACATTCTTACTCACTGAGCCATCTCTCCAGTCCCCATGGATCATGTTGGTAATGTTGAAGTGACTTCTTCCAGTTGGCAGTTATGCCATTATTTTTCTTTTACAGTGGTTGATGTTTCAAAGCTCTGGATTCCCCTCATTTTATTCCTAATGATTTTGTTCTCACACTCAATTATCCTTCTTTCAATTCTAATTACTTTAGTAACCACCTAAATGAAATATGTATATACATAAGCATGTGCACACACATGGACACATTCACAAACATGTATTTCTCTATACTGTTCCTGATATTTTGTCCAAATTTGGGCACTAAGGGAAGCAAGTCCTGACAGCTCACATGATGATGAGCAGAGATGGCGTCTGTGTGGTTCACTTGGAAATATTCCCCACAAGCATGAGGGACCCTCAACATCCATGTAAAACTGTAATCCCTGAGTCAGTGACAACCAGGGTCAGTGAGAGACTCTGTCCCAGAAAACAACGGGAGTGCTAGAGGAGGCAACCTCTAGCCTTTACATACATATTCATACAAAAACATATACATATGCACATGTCCCCAAACATGAATATACATGGAAGAACATCTATCTGCATGAATTATGAGCCACACTGCTGTAGGCAATGTTGGGCAACCCCAACATGTATGCTGTCATACATCACGTTGCTTTATCATCGGAATGCTAGTGAAACACAAAGCCCTGTTGTAGCATCTGGGAGCCCAAGAGCTCAGTTCCCAGCCCCAGTCAGGAGACTCTGGGTGCCATGAAACCATTGTGTTGCTACTTGTGATATTTGGGCCACACCATTTCTCCTCGCTGGTTGGCCTTTCTATCCATTCATATGCTTATAACTTAGAACAGTATCTGATCAAGAAAGAAAGTGCATAAATGGTTTTAAATATGTATATATGTTTTATTTTTAGCCATTTGAACTTTTAAAAAAATCATTCACATGGCTGTTGCGTTGCAGATTTACTGTCCCTGCCTACTTACACTGGTGGCTTGAGATAAAAGAGCACTCTTCTAGGGACTCTCAGAAAAATCCACATTCAGTGAGATGATGAGCCTAAATGACAGTGCGCGTGGTCCTGATAACGGTTATCTATTTCTCAGCCTCCCAGAATGGCTATTGTTTTGTTTTCAAAGCCTCTTGGGGTGCTGGGCTGCTAGACAGATGCCAGGGAGTCTGAGTATGATTAAATAGCCTCAGAGGGACTTGTCCACCAACTCCCATAAACTTTTAAGTTCCAATAGAAATTGAAACGAAAGAAGAAGTTTTATGAGTGTAGTTAGCAAAGGCTAGGCTCAGAGAAATTAGAAGGCAAACTGTCTTGTAAACAATGCGCAATTTGAATTGGATTCAGCCTTGGCGGGTTTCCTTACAGACTCTGCGCATTCCTCACATGGAGCCTATTCCACCCAGAGCAGTGATGGACAGTAACACTTATTTTTATGTGAGCAGTAATCTAAAACTTCCTTATTTACCAGGCTTTCTTAGGCGTTTTACAACACTTGTAATAGTTCTGTGAGTTTATCTTTTCTTTGAAATGGTTTCATGGCAATAAAAGAAAACTCTTTAACAGTTCCCCCTAATCTGTTTTCTCAGTTGTATAATCATGCAAAAGTGGCAGTATCCACTTAGAAGAAAATTTTGTTTTTCAGTTTGGTGTTCTTTCTGGCATCTATGTGACTCATGTTGCTGGAAGACCCTTTTAGAGAGATTTCTTTGCATGGGCAAAACTGTAATGAAACAAAACCCTACAGTTAAGTTATTAGAACACTGGAAGAGACTCTTGTAATCACTGTTGTTTCCAGGAGAACGGGGCTGTAAATTCCTGCTCCATAAAGTGTCACTGATGTCTGTGCAGCTGGTTTCTCCTTCTCCCCTCACCTCTCATGTTTTCCTTTTAGCTTTATTCTTGATAATGAACGCCTGTGCTACCATGAAGCCTGAGTGAGGTGGAATGGTTGCTGGTGCAACATCTTCATCGTGTTCCCTTTGTTTGGCATTTCTGTGAGGGGTTCAGACTCTACAGGCTCCTCAGTGAGTTGTCCCTGCAGGGTGGGCCTGATTTGTGTGGTGGCTGCTAGGGAAGGAAAAAGTTTACATTTCAGCACCAAGGATAGAACCACAAATGCAAGCTGGGTGTTTCCGCAGGACAAATAGTTTCCTGGTTCTCAGATGTCAGCAGTTCCCCCCCACCCAATATATTAGGTATCTTAAGTTTCCCCAGTTTTGATCAAATTGAAAACATAAAAACATATTTTGGATGGAGTATCAAAACTTGATCTTAGCTCCTTTTACTCGGATCCCACTGGCCATAAAGAAGGTAGGGTGGAGGGAGGGCCTTAGACGAAGCTGCAGAGCTGCTTTCTATGGACTAAAGATAAATAAATGTACATTAAAGTCCCCAAAGAGCCTGACAGTTGTGGATGTGTTTTAGAACAAAGATGCCAGCAGCTGACCGGAGGGGAAATGGACTAGGCTTTACTTTGTGCAAGGCCTTGGGCTCCTCAGCTCTTTGTCACACAAGGCCTCAGAAGAAACTCATATTCACTTATTAGAAATTGCATCCCCTTGATTTATGATCTGGTCAAGTCCTCCTTGGTAAGCTCTGTGACTTCAACCAAAAATAAAAAAGCAAGAAGCTGCAGTTGAGTCTGGCATGTATAAATGCATGCTGGCAGTGTATATATAACACTTCAAACAGCTCAGAAATAATAAATTGAGTGCCCTGTCAATGCCAGCTAAATAAACACATTTGTTGTAAATGATCTGACAATACAATTATTGATTAGAAATCCAAGGTTTGCCATTTGGAATGTCTCCATTTAGTTCCCTAGAAAGGGTGTGACTCTTGATTCATCTGTAGTTGTGTCTTAGCAGTGTCTCACAAAACTCAGCCACTTCCCACTATGATTAATTATCTGGGAGCCACTCATCCCTCTTTCTGGTGTTCATTGCATTAACCCTGCCCTGCTTCTCAGCAACAATATGTGCAGCTGGTGCTTTCGTGCAAGTGCATCTTCAAGGTAGAAAGAAAGCAACAGGGAAAGACAGAGCCACTTACAGTATGTCAAACACATTCAAGTGTTCACTGTGTTTATACATAAGTACATAGTTGATATAGACTAAGTTTTCTCTAGGTGAGTCCATTAATGAGCTTAGTGGGCATTTTTTTTGTCATTTTCTTTAGTTTTTTAAAAGTACATTTTGTATGCATGTGTGCACACGTATGGGCAAGTGCATATGCATATGTGTGAATGAATTTGTGCTCATGTATGTAGAGGCCATTGATAGACACTAAATGTTTATCTCTATCACTCGGTGCCTTATGTTCTAAGACAGCATCTCTCACTGAACCATAGGCTCACTCATTCAGCTAGACTGGGAGTCAGCAAGCCCCAGGGACCCCCTTTTCTGTGCCCATCCAGTGCTGGGGTTATAAACACATATCATGGCTCAGCATTAAGAACACTCTTTGGTTCTCCAGAGGACTCAAGTTCAGATAGTTCCACCCACAGTGGAGGGATCACACTACTTGTAGTTCCAATGGATCTGACAGCCTCTTGTATCTCTGCATGTACCAGCACACATGTAATATATACACATACATAAAAAATTTTAAGACAAGTGCACATCACCATTCTTGGCTTGTATATGAGTTTTATGGAACTTAGAAGTCAGGTCTGCAAGTTTGCACAGCAAGTACTTTACCAACTGAGCCATTTCCCCAGCTCCTGGGTTTGTAGCAATTTCTATTTAAATCTTGTGCACAAATTAACCGTAAGGACTGATTCATTGAATAAATTATTTTCTAGAGCATCTTAGTTGACCCGTCTCTCCAGAAATAAAATTAAATAGGAATTGTTTCACACACATATAATATAATATAATATAATATAATATAATATAATATAATATAATATAATATAATACAATACATATTAAAATGGATAAGCCTGCAATGAAAGCCATATTAAGTCACAAGTCACACACAGCATCAAATCCTTAAGTGCCTTTAAAGGGAAGCCAGAGTGATTGTGTGAGTTCCCACCTGTGGGATTTGCTTTGTTATTTTCACAGCAAACAACGAACTGACTTGAAGGACATAGACTGTATGTCCTTTAGCGTGGTGCCAAGCCCTTATATTTGTGGTTAGTTTAAGCTTTTGTTCTTTTCTCTCTACTACTTTTCTCATAAGTCTTGTATGTCTGTGATAATGTGTCAGAGTGCCAATGGGAAGATCAGAGGATCACTTGAGGGAGGGAATTCTCTCTCCTTCCATCACACATGTCCCAGGGACCAAAGTCAGGTCATTGCTTTGGAGACAAGCATCTTTTTCTGCTGAGCCATCTCACTGGTCATTGTTCTTTTCTTTTGGTATACTGCTCAACACTTCTACTGTGATTCTGCATAGCACTCCGCAACAGGATCCTATCTATAGACAACACACTTCTCTTGGTTAATATTGTATGTGCATTAACTTCTATAAGGTTTTGTCTGTTTCACTTGTAGCTTTTTATCTTTCTGTATGTGTGTCTGTCTGTCTCTGTGTGCACCCTCCCCCCTCTTGCATGTGTGTGTGTGTGTGTGTGTGTGTGTGTGTGTGTGTGTGTATGCCTGTGTCTAAAGGCATGCTGCTGCTACAGTATACATGTGGAGTTCAGAGGACAACACCAGATGCTGGCCCTCACCATCTATCTTGACTGAGACAGTGTCCATTCTTTTTCATCGTCATGTATACCAGCCTAGCTCACCCACCAGCTTCCAGGCATTTGCCTTTACCTTCATTGCTACCACAGCAGAGCTGTAATTATAGATACACATTGCTGCATCCAAGCTTATATGGTCTTAGGTATTTGAACTCAGGTCTGTAGCCTTGTTTAGCAAGTATTTTATACACTGAACCATTTCCCTAGCCTCTAATTTCATTGTTAAACAAAGCTCAAAATAATGACAATAGTTGGCTTTTTTCTTTACCATGAGGAATACAATTGATCATTGGATTTATTTTAAAGATTTTGTCTAGACAGTGTAGAATTCTGCTATAGAGTCTTGGTTCCTATGAGGCATGAATAATCATTGGCTTTCCCTACCACCTTCAAGAGCACTTATATCATATCACTAAAGCTCATTACAGGAACTTGAGCTCTTCCAAATTTCAGTAGTGTTTTGCACAGTGGGCTTGACTTGGGGAATATGTTTTTCATTTATACGTGTCTAAGAATGATGGTCATGTAACACTTGAAATGGTGTTTGGGACACAGAGAAAAGTGTGTGGGTGGTGAGAAACTGGTGTGTGTTTCATCCAAGACAGCGCAAGCATCTTGACCCAGTAGCCACTGTGTACAAGGGGTAAGGCCTCAGTCCAGTGGGAACTTTTAGGCAGTTATGAGTTTTCTCTTCATCCACCCCTGAGAACTTATCTATCTTTTCTTCCATCTTCACTTTTATTTTCTTCTGCAACAATAAAGAAGGGCTTTGGCAGCCTCAAAAGGCCAGGTTTGTATAGTTTTTTTCTCTGTAACTATTTAAAAGTAGATTCTGCATACTAGCTCTGCTCTTCATCTGGTTCTGGGACTCGGGGTGTGGAGAATCTCTTTTATTCATCCCAATTTAGCAGTGAAATGGAGGTGCAAGGTTCTCTCCTATGAAAGGTTTGAAGTAGAAAGAACGTAAGAACTGGAGGATGTGGGCAGCACTGTGAAACATGACCGTCAGGACATAGCATGGCTCTTACACCCAGGAACACATAGCAGTTGCAATTACCTACCAAGAACTGCACAGGGTGGGGCCTGCTAGCTTTCTACCATGGATGGAAGAAGGGTTCATGATGGCTCTCACCCCCCAAGTATTTATAGGCAATTAATGGCTTCTGGGAGACAGGGAGATTTTCCTTAGTGGTGTTGCCTTTGGTCCTGTTGATAACCCCAGTTCACGTTCATGAAGCAACGACAATTAACCTGGTGTGTCACAAAATGATCAAAACCAAAGGACATGAAACTTAGAGTGGATTTGTTGGTAAGAATGGGTCCAGAAGGAGGGGGAGGAGATGAGAAGGCAATGGTGGTGGTGAAAGTTAGTAAAGCATACTAAATCATGTATGGCACTGCTTAAAAAATTGAGAAGTAAGTCCTTATCAAAAAGGAAAGCTTTGAAAATTAAATGAGAACATAAGTGAATACTTCATCTTCCCAAATGCCCAAATGCCCCGTTTGAACTAAATCTAATGCAGAGTCCATTTCCCCCAGTCATTAACGAAATAAAAATGGGAACAAAACCATGTGAGTATTTGGCACTTGTCGGTGAGGCAGTCTGGTTTTTGTTCGCTTCACACTGGCCATCGGGACAGGGTGCTATGAAAGACTGGTGGCAGTGGCAGGAGTGCAAGCTGCTGTCACAGCTCACAGAGCACGGGGGAGTCACATGATCAACTGACAGCCTCCAAATCCACCACAGAGAGGAAGTGGGATGGATGCGGAAGCCCACCAGGGAAGAGCACATTATCAAAGAGTTATACGATATTCAGACATCTACGAAGGTGTGCCTTGCAGTAAATCTTTGGTTCTGGCATGTGGGAAGAGAGATGGCTGCTCTCCCCGTGTCCATCACTGCACAGGGATTGCTCTTTACCGCGGTGCACGCATTTATCTTCCCTGCCCGAAGAAAGGAAAATTGGCCCACTTTGGAATCTCTGCTCAACTTCACTACTTTCAGTTCTTGATGGCTCTGAAGTAAAAGGGGGAGGGGCTATAGGTGGTTGGGAAGTGGATTTTAGTGACAACCAGAGAATGAGGGAGAAAATAGTCTCCTATTTTTTTTTTATCACTGTTGTCCATGAAAATGTCCACAGGAACACACAGCTGTGAAACCCACTGACACCAAATGCTTCCCTCCAGCAGTTTATAATTTTGGTGATAGCTGGAATTTGGTATAAGCTACTTTTTTTCCTTTCTTACACTATGTCATGATGGGTATGTTTTCTGGGACTACGTAGGATGGTTCTTTGCCCCCAAAAGGCCTTTTTGTTTTCAATAAAACGTTGAGGGCTGGGGAGATAGCTCAGTTGGTCAAGTGCCTTCTGTGTACTTTGTGTTTGATTCCAAGATGCCCCCCCCCCGCCAAAAGAACCAAGTGGATGTGGTGGCATGAACTCATAATTATGGCACCGAGCAAGCAGAAGCTGATGGATCCTTGGGCCATACTGCATGGCCAGACTAGCCAAATTGATGAGTTCTGGGTCAAGACTAGAGACCCTGCCTCAAAAGCAAGTGAACAAATAATAATAGAACCAAGTAGGGAGCTATAGAAAAAGGCAACCTGATATTAACCCCTAGCCTTCACATATATGGACACACATGTTCACCTGCATATAAATATATGAATACGCACACACATACATGCACACATATGCACACATGCATGCACACACACACACATGCATGCACACACACACACACACACACACACACACACACAGTGTGAGGAGGGCTGTGGTATTCTACCTTTTTCTTTCCCAGTACATGGCCAGCACATCTGCCTTTGTAGATGATATGTAGACTCATGAATGACAGGAGCTCATCTTGATATATGTAAGATGTTACAACTGTGGCACAATTTTTCTCCTTGTATTCCTCATGTAGAAGGCCACATTTACTCTTAGGAGGATCTTTCCAATCTCACAGCATTTGAGAAAAATGGAAGTGCCCTACAAATGTCATCTCAGCATCCCATCGTGTAATTGGGGAGTGAGAGTCCTCTGGTGTAATGATTACAGCCTTGTGAGCAGTTTGATTAGTTAAGACTGACAGACAATCCTCAAGAGTGGGGCCTTCTATTTCCCATGCGTTTTTTCTTTATTCTTAAGAAGTTACACACATGATCAAAGCTAAGGAAGTCTTCATGTTCAAACTTCAGACTCAGAGATCTCTGTGCAGCCAGCTAAAATTTTCTAACAGAACCACTCCCAAATTTTTTTCAAAAATATTGTTCCGCTGTCAACCCAACACATCCAAGTTTTTCATCTCCAGTCTGTACAAAATCCAAGAAAACTTATCAGTTACTATCATGGTGCATTAAACACCGTGTATGGGAGGCAGCAAGCCTCGGGAGCAGTCGGGCCAGACGGAAGATTAGGAGATCTCTTCAGAAGACCAGCTATGTTCTTACCAAATGCCAGGTGCCATATCTATGAGTTTTGCTTCCCAGCATCTTATCTGGCTGATACAATGAGACTCAGAGTGAAAACAGCTGGTGAACAACCTAAATAATGCAATAAATGTCATGCCACATTTTCATCGCTTCTTCAGTGTATTACAGAGCCCAAATGGACTGCAGCCGTTAATGTCTGTTTTCTTTTATTTTGGCATTCATCTTTTTTTGTTTGAATCAATATAAAGTGGAATCTTTGTTCTTTAACATTTAAATAAATTGGTATCATTCAGCGTGTCATCCTCTGGCCTTTTTGGTGTGGCTGGTCCACGTCATCCTATCCTTGGAGATGGAAAGAAATTACTTCAGCTTATTTAAAGCTTGACTCAACTCTGTTCTTAACTCTTTCAAGTCCTCTTTGGGATGGTTTCACTGAAGGCTCTGTATATTACTGTATGCAATAAGAGAAGGGGCGGGGGCGACAAGAAGCCAGTGGCTACTGTTCTTCAAGATACTGTCTACCTTGTTTTTTTTTTGTTTCTGTTTGTTTGTTTGTTTTGAGACTTCTCTTACTGGCTAGGCTGGCTTGCCTTTCTTTGACCCCCAGTGATCCATCCATCTATCCCTCTCCTCTGTAATGGGGTTATAAACATGTATCACCACACTCAGCTCTTTTTCTCTGGGTTGCTGAGAATTGGACGGAGGTCCTGGAGCTTCTGTGGCAAACAGTTTGCTGATTGGGCCATTTCTAGCCCCGCGTTTCATTTTTTTTTATCTTCTTTTCACCCTGTTTGTTGAATGAATCACCAAGATAACTATTTTGGCTGAGCTGACTGCAGTTCTTCACCTGATTGGAGTAATCGCCTGACTCCACCTTACTGTAGTAGTCACTTTGGGGTCTTAATGAAGCAACACCTTCCTTTGATTTGGTCCCCTGTGATGCTACAGTGCCCTACTTTTATTTCTGTTGCTATTATGATCAAATATCTCATAAAATTCTGGGTTTTGAGGTAGCACTATTCAAAATTTTCTGAGAAGGCACCAGATTGGTTTTCAATGTGGTTGTCGAAGTTTGCACTCTCAGCAGCAATGGAGGAGTGTTCCCCTTTCTCCACATCCTCACTAGCATGTGCTGTCACTGGATGAGCTCAGTCTTGATACAACTTGATATGCTGTGGTGGGTTGTCTTCAGAAAGGGGAGGAGGGATATGGAGAAGAAGGTGGGAGGTAGGGGCCTATGATCTGAATGTAAAATGAATGTATAAGTTAAAATTTTAATTAAAAAACAAAAAAATTTCGGGTTATACCCTAATAACAGTGAAGTTAAAGGAGGAACTTGAAGCAGGTAGTCACAGCCAAAAACAGAGACAACTAAATGCGTGTGTCTTTGAGTTCAGCATCCTCTCTATATGTCCATAGCATGGGGCTTCCTACCTACAGTGGCTGAGTCTTCCTATGTCAATTAACAATCAAGATAACCCCCATAGACATGCCTATAGGCCAACTTCATCTAGACAATCCCTCAGTGAGAGTCTCTTTTGGGTTGTGTCAAGTTGATAGTTGAAACTAACCATCACATACAATTTGTGGCTCCTTTCTCCTCGCTTGATTTTTGAAATAACAGTGAGAGGGTCAAATAAATGAAAGCTGTTCCAAATAGATTTCCAGAAGTGGGACTAAAAGGGAAAGTGAAAAGCCATCTACAGAAATGTTTAAGTTTGTGGGTTTTAGCTGGAAGTCCCTGTAGCCAGTGCCCATTGGGTTTTTAATTTCATGTGATGGGGTGATAATGTCTGTCTACTTAGAGACTTAATCCTCCAGTAAATGTCAGCACTGACTAATCATCTTGCTGAGAAATGATTCACGGTGGCCTCCAGGACATCTGATTTCTCAGGCACTGCCAAACTGACCTAATGAGAGTGGGAGCAGGCCACCCCTCCCCCACCCGGTGAGGAAGGCAATGCTTTCAGACCCTGCCTTTCCTTATGGGCTCCACCGTATACTTCTAAGCTCACTTAAAGAACGATGTACAGTGCCTTCACCAGCACCGCCAGATTCCTTGACTTCTCTCTACCTTCCTCTCCTAGGGCACTGGCCATCCTCCTGACATGGCATCCACTAGCTGCACTATTGAGTACCCACATGGTTCTTCAGAACAGATGTCCTTCTCGGGAAGACCATCTTGGCAGGCTTTGGTGTTCATGAGGCCAAACAAAAATATGCCTCTTTGTAATTAATAATTATGTAACATCTCAGCTAGTAGGAGACTCCTTTCCTATACACCTTTACTAGGCTATTGTCTGTCTTTATTCTTTATCCTAGTTTGCTCTTGCCGTAGAACAAGCTTCTCTGAGCAAAACAGCTGCCATCTTCGTCAAATCAGCTGTGCTTTCTCACAACCATCAATCACAATGGAGCAGTTGACATTCTCTCATAGATGGAGGGTGTGACAGAGGGCTATTGGACCCCCATCTGAGGATCAAGCTATGCTTTCTAGCAATTTGTATGCCTTGCTGCTGTAATTGCTTACAGCCTCAGGACACCAGAGGTGCTAGTGTCTACAGGTTGGGGACGGTTTAACTGAGGGGCTCCATCCATGTGCATGTGGATAAACCATCATCTACACTGTGCAAATAATTTCCAGGAGGTTGCTCTGAGGCCTGGCATGCTCCTGCCACGAAGGCCTCACCCCATGCTCTATAATTTAACTCAATGAGCTCCTTGCTTCTTCAGGCAAATTTTGATGGAACCCCACTTTGGCTTCTTAATGGGACCATCTCAAGATGCAGGGAACCATTTGCTCTCTACCAAAGAAAGGGTGTTTTCACAAATTTTATGATCACGTCTGCACCAGCTTTCTTTACTCACACATGGACTGTCACACATCCCTGTACTCTTAACACTGTGTTGAACAAGGTACACCCTGGGGTCTGAGGAAGGGACGGTCAAATTCCTAGTAAACATTTTCAGACAAAACATTTTAGAATTATGGGCTGAGTTTGCCAGTGTTTAAAAGTACAAACTGCTTTTTGTTTCCCCGAGTTTGGTTCCCAGCAACCATATCAGGCATCTTACAACTTCCTATACCTCCAGCTCCAGGGGCACCCAGTGACCTCTTCTGGCATCTATAAGTACCTACATACATGTGCAATCACCTACACATAGAGACATGCACATGCACTTAATTGTAAGAGAAATAACTCATAAAAATTCAGAATTATGAGATGACACTTACACTTCCTTTTAGTCTTGGGTACTTTATTTAAATGCTGTACCTAGCTTTAGCCGCCTCCCATGATTCTGATACACACAGAAGGCCCTGACCTATTCCCTACCCTTACCCACTGTGCCATGCATACATCCAGCTGTTTGCCCAGGGTAGAGGACTCATGTCTTAATTGCTTAATGATAGCTGGGATGGTTGAAATTGGTGATCAGTATGACAGGCTCCTGAGTCACCTGGGAGGTAAAACTCTAGGATTTATGAGGGAGTTTGTGCATTAGGTTGTTGAGGGGGGAAGATGTACATTAAACAAGGTGGCAGAATTCTATGGCTGGGGTCCTGGACAGAGTCAAAAGGAGAATGTGAGCTGAACATCATTATCATTTCTCTGTCGCCCATCAGTGGATGCCACGCGACCTGCCACCGCCATGCCTTTCCCACTGTTATGGACACATAACACATCGTGAAACAGTTTATCCATCCCTCATTTAAGTGGCTCCTTCAGGGTACTTTATCACAGCCATAGGAAACGTAGCAAACGCACAGACTTTGGGCATTGAACTATATACACTTTGCAATATATTGAGATCCATACTTTGCATTTTGAGAAATGCTTTCATATATTTCCTTTTGCATTTCAAATTAGATTATATAAGAATTAAGGAGGAGGCAGAATTAAATGGTTTATAATGCAGCACAGCAATGACATCTAGTCACCTAAGCCAAGTTGTATGAATATGACAGGAACTGGAGCTTCTTTTGAAAATCTGTAAGCCACGTACATTTGAAAAAACAACGCAGAAACTGTCCAAAGAGAGTAGAACACCTACAGGAGATGGATTAGACGTGTTTTGATCTGCATGGCCATGCGTGGCAGAGATGGGGTCAGAGTAAAGAAAGGTGCCCTTTGAGTTGATTAAATAGCACTTAGCGAAATTTTACAAATAATTTATATTTACGTAGCCAAGCTGGGTTTCAGAAGGAAATTGTGTGCGGTAGAGCATGTATAAGCTCATAAGTACATGTGTGTGCAGGTACGCATGTGCAGGTATATGCATGCAGAGAGTTGTGTTCAGGTACATATGTGCAAGTTTGTGCATGTAAGTATGTGCATGTGCACATGCACATGTGAAGGTATGTGCATGTAGGTACTTGTGTGTGCATGTGGAGGTAGTTCCCATGTCCAATTGTATGCATGTGAGTATGTGTGCAGGTACAGATGTGAAGGTGTATATATGTGGGTACTTGTGTATGAAGTTGCATATGTGCAGATGTATGGGTGTGGATGTGTGTGTTTGAAAGTGCACATGTGCAAAGACCAAAGGAGAATGCCAGGTGCCTTGCTTCATTATACTCCACCATATTCCCTTGAGACATAATCTCTCCCTGAGCTAGCTGCTTGGCATCCAGCTAGCCCCAGTGATCCTCTTATCTGTGTCCCCAAAAGTCCTGTTGTTTCATGGACATGTGACCATGCTTACTTTTTTTCAGTGAGTGCTGGGGATGCCAACTCAGGTCACCAAGCTTGTGTAGCAAGGCCTCTTAGCCGCTGAGCCATTTTGCCAACCCTTAGGAAGAAAAAACTTAACTGTGAAACTAAGAGTCTAGAAAAAGAATTTCAGTAAGGACAGCAAGGAGGTGGCAAACACCTTTCTGGCGTTTATCTCTTCAGCAAGCAATTTTACTTTTTTTCAAGAACTCGGGGTAAAACCTGAGCAGAAATACCAGGCTCTCAGCCACCAGGGGAAATCCATGCCAGGCAGACACTGTGCTTTCTGGGCAGCATGCTGCTGGCTGTGATATATACCTCTGGAATGTGTGTGTGTGTGTGTGTGTGTGTGTGTGTGTGTGTGTGTGTGTGTGTGTGTGTGTGTGTGTGTGTGTGTGTGT
>OU015747.1:83340052-83382463 GCA_907169655.1 Acomys percivali | reverse complement strand
ACACACACACACACACACACACACACACACACACACACACACACACAGCACACACATTGGGGCTGGAGATATTACCCAGGGACTTAAGAACATTTCCTACTCCTGTAGAGGAAGTGAGTTGAGTCTCCAGCACCCATTGTGGCAGCTCATGACCACCTGTATGTAACTCAGCTCCGGGGCATCCAACTCCAACTTCCAAGTCTCTGCAAAAACGGCATTTACATGTACATAGTCTCCAACAGTCACGTGCATACATGTAATTAAAAAAATAATATCAAAAATTATTCTGCCTCAAAAGCCACATACATATAAACCAAATGAACACAGGCCCTGCACTGTTTGAATAATTATTTTACATTCTAAATACCAGCTAACATTAGTCCCATTTAGAAATATGGACACATAAAGCCATTTTCTCCAGTATAGGAAAAAGTTTTGGATAGTGGCCCACTTTAAAACCTTTTCCCTCTTCATCCTTTAACCACAAAGGCAGTGGGAGGAATAAGTTGGAGAAAATTGAATGATAAGGATGGGGAGAGAAAGGAGGGGACTCGTTTTCTTTGTCCCCGTCTTCCGGCACAGTAATTTGACTAATTCACTGGGTATTATCATTCTTTGCAAAACACCTAAAAGCATAGTCAGAAATATTAGCCAAGAACAGGACTCGGTTATCTTTTCAGACCCATCATCACATTTTCTGGGGCGCTTAGCTGGATGCATTATCACTCCAGGATGATGTGCTGCGGATGGCTGTCCCAGGCAACAAGAGTGAGGCCCCCCCCGCCCCCCCACGCCAATCTGAGGAATCCTGTCAGGAGATGTTCTCATGAATTACCCGAACTGTTTTTCATGTAAAGTTGGTTCCTAAGCGGAGAAGGTAGAGAAAATAGGTTTCCTTCTGAGTGGAAGCAAGGAAACCAACCTCTCAGTTTTGCTTCTGTATTTCCAAATAGCATGTAATGATGGAATGATTATGTACTAAATCATGTTAATTACTTTCCTCTGCAGCTGTTGTTTTCAATATGGGGAAATTATAATTGTTTAAAATAAGTGTATGGCTTTCTTCCACATTTAGTGCACTAAATACAAGTAAATTGGGGTTTTGACACCTTTAGAATGTGTTTTCTTGATGCTTAGTGGAAGATAAGTTAACTCAAAATTCTTAGAATTAAGTTAAACTCCATCAATTGCATGCATGTAGAAAGGTATACTGTGATGGCACAATAAGCTCTGTATCTTAGTGTCTCCCTGTGAGTAATAAGTAGGCCTTCCCTTTTTAAAGGGCTTCCTTTTTGATGGCCTAATGGCCGTGTCCTCCTTCACATCCATGTTGCCACAATGTGTGTTATTACGGTTTGTCTTTATGTGGTTGATTTCAAATATGTACAGTACATGAATGAAAACCTCACTTGTCTTGCGTGGCTGGCAAAAATAGCTCAGTGGCTAAAAACACTTTCCTTATGCACGACTATAATGTAGAAAATTCCATACACACAATTCCAACATTTTTGAACAACTTTAATGTTATTGTAATTCTCCTTTATTAGGAATGTTTCTAATCTCCCATTCTGCCCGATTTGTACCGAGAACTTTGTCCTAAAGCATAAAGAGAAGGCATAGCATATGTGGGGTTGATATCATTTGAATTTTCAGGTTTCCATAGACCATTTTCGAATGTATTGCCTGTGAATGTGGGAGGGCTAAATCTCAAAACTAACTCACAGAAGCACATAGGGCAGCTGGGCATGGTGGCACACGCCTTTAATTCCAGCACTCGGAAGGCAGAGGCAGGCAGATCACTGTGAGTTCAAGGCCAGCCTGGACTACAATGTGAATCCAGGACAGCCAAGGCTACATGGAGAAAACCCTGTCTTGAAAAACCAAAAATAAAAAAGAAAGAAAGAGAAAAAGACATAGGGTGTGTTTTATAATCCAGGTACAGATTAGTTATTCTGTTTCAAGCCTCTCACATAAATAGGTATATATCTCATCTGATCAAATTTTCTTTCACTTCTTCATCTTACTCTTTTCTCTTCCCCAAGTCCTCTCCAAGACATGAGTGAGGGGTAGGCAGGCCTAGACCCACCTCCAGGCTCCTTGAAGGACTAGTAGCTTCCAGGTTCCCTTGCTGCTCACTTGTATTGGTTTCTTTTCTCATGCCTATGACAAAAACTCCTGGCACTAACAACTTAAGGAGTAAATGGCAGATGTTGGTCCCCAGTTTCAGGCCCATCACGTTAGGAAGGGCATGGTGGTGGGAGGCATCTAGTCATATTATATGTCTGTAGTCTAGAAGGAGGGAGAGATGAATGCTGGAGCTCAGCTCAGTTATTCCTTTTTTTTTCTTCCTGGGCTCATGCATTGACACTACCATGTCCAGGATGATGAACTCAATCTCCCACTTCACTGAATTCAATCTAGAAACTCCAACAGGGACATTATCAGAGCTGGGTCTCCTAGGTGATCCTGGATCCTGTCGTGTTGACGACCAATATAAACCATCACACGAGGGTTTGCTTCCTTGATGGCTGTCTGCTGGAGGAGTGCTCTGTTCCTGGATATATACACTGCTCTAGCATCGCAATTGGCTTGATCAAACCCAGCCAGCAGTGCAGAGACAGTGGGGCCACAGTGCTAGAAGTAGGGGTGTTCCACTCTTGCCTAACGTCATACTGGAAGTGACAACCATCAAATCCACCATGTCTGGTTTGAAGCAAAATTCTAGATCCAGCTTTTTCCTAAGAGGAGCATGCATAATATTTGTATAAATAGCACGGAGCTCTCATTGCTGAGGGTCAGCTCAGGAGTATGTATTTCTACTATCTGCTATAGGATAAGAATATAATACAATAATGTATTGAGTTTCATGTATATATGACCATGATTGACTTGCATGCATGCATGTATCCACATATCTACACATATATAATTTGACATAGATACAGTGATAAATAAAGATACAAAGGGAAAATTTTCACCAAGTTGTTAAAGATATTGTATATATATTCAATCCCAGGGGGGAAAAATTCAGCCTAGAACATCTTCCTTTCTAATCTCTGGTTGGGGTCCTCTTTGCCATTTCTGGGCTTTATTTGCCTTCAGACACACATCTAATTTCTTTTTGTTGCACCCGGATCTACTGCTTCCTGGGGAACCTAGCGGTTGGAGTATTGGACATGACATGCTTCTGTCCACACACTGACTGGCTCTTATGTACTAGTTGGTTTGCCCTCTGGTTTATTTACTGTCTCCTCTATACATAGTAACTCATCAAGTTCTTATTTTATACTTCCTGCAACAGAACGAGGAGGAAGCAAATCCCACAGGACAAAACTGCATGGGAGAACAGTTAGAGGAAGTAAGATGGCTCTTCCCTTTCATGGCCATGCCTGTTTTCTTCTTTGATACACTTTCAGGAGTCATTGCACTCTAGTAGGCAATAAGTTAGAGCTAAAGAAACGAACTTTGAATGGTTGGCTTTCCAGAGCTACCAGGGCTAGAAAGCTGGACACCTTTTAGACACCTTCCCCCATCACACTTGTATGAACCTGTTTTGTAGATTCTGATGATGACTATCAGCTGATTTTGTTTTAGGACACAATTTCCCTTGACTTGCTGCAATGGCAGGTTCATGAAGCTTCTGCCTCGACAGAAGGACATTAGATAAGAGTCTCCAGAGGACATGGAAATAATTAACACTGGTGAAGTGTGTGCTGACTGAGCATGAGAACCTGAGTTTACACCTCTAGTGTTCACATAAAAACCTGGCACACTGGCATACCTCTGTCATCACCAACAGAGAATGGAAGGTCCCAGGGACTCGTTGGCCAGCTAGGCCAACAAGTTGGTGCATTTCAGAAATGCTATCTCAGATATAGTAATGCTATCTCAGAAAGCACGGAGGAGAGCAACCAGTCAAGGCTTGCAGTGTCAACCTTTGGCTTCCACATACTTCATGTATGTGCACTACACACATACTCACGCATGCATACACAGGCATCTGAGCACACATGAGCTCCCAGGATCTCATTTTAAAGAGTTCTTGTTAGTTTTTCTGGAGCCCAAAGCAAATGACAACTTTTTAAAAATCATTATGGCATAAGAATGCTTGCTGTGAGTGGCTCTAGGCCATTTAAATCTCTGCCATCCTTTACACTCGAGCCATGCTCATACCTTCTCAAAGATTGGCATGTGTGGGGACACTGAGGCACCAACATAGTAGATTTAAATTGTAGTGGAGAAGCAGCCTCGATGAGGAAGCGGTGGTGGTAGTGGTGGTGGTGGTGGTGGTGGTGGTGGTGGTGATGGTGATGGTGATGATGATGGTGGTGGTGGTGGTGATAGGGCAGGGAGTGGTCCCCATTCATTTTCAGGAGATTCTTTCACTGTTACAATTTTCCTATGGGGCTGGGGTTAGAGTAAGGGAAGGAAGCAGGGAGACCTTAAAAGCAATTCAGAATGTGATAAAAGTTCATCAGCAGAATGAGTCTATGGTTTCCTTCCACAAGGAAGGAAGGTTTAAAGTCTTGCAAGTAGTTTTCTTCTGAATATGCTGGCATGAATGCTATTCTTTGTTCATTACCAGCCATGCCCCTTCAGCTGTGTTTCCATTCAAGAAATTATGAAGAATGGTGATAATTTGAATAATGGTAATTACAATGCATTTCTCATGTTGAAGTTTGAATAATTCACCTGACTTTAATTGCGAAATGAAATACCGTAAATGTACCAAGTCCTGCAGTTTTTACACCAGGAAAGAAAAGTGGCACAATGTGTCTCCAAGTCTAGACCCAGTTTTGACTTTAGGAATCTCCATAATGAATTCAGCATACCTAGGGGTTTCCTCAAGAATAAAAAATGCCAGAAGAATCCATACATGCCCTCGAGGCAACCAAGACTCATTTAATAAAAAATAGTTGCCTTCAAAAATCATAGGAAAGAAAGAATAAAATGACATGAATGGCTTTTGACAGGAGGCACTAGCAGACAGTTTTATATAGACATAGAAGTACCATCATTGAAGTTTAATAAAAATTCTATACGTGCTGTTCACATTGTCAGGAAATGATCACATAAATAAAAATGGAATATTGGCATTGAGAGGTTGTAAATATTGAGCATGCTTCTCAATGTGTAGTTGTTAGTTAACAGCGGTATAGTTTCCCCACCCTTTCCCATTTTTTCAAAGCAAACTCTGAAATGTTGATGACATTAGATATTTGTTATGTCTTTGAATTACACATTAAAAAGTGTTTTCATTTGTGCAGCAGTCCATAAATATTGTATGGCCAGATCTTTTAGCTTCCTGTCAAAATACCTTTTTCCTAGTTAGGCAATGTCCTAGTTAGCTTTAACCACCAACCTGACAGAGCCTGAAGTCACATAAGAAGGAATTGAGGTATTTCCTACATCAGATTGGCCTCTATGTGATGTCTATGGGATATGCCTTGAATGTTAATTGATACAGGAGGTTCAGCTGACTATGGGCAGTACTAATTTCTGGGTAGCTGGTGTTGTGCTGTACAAGAAAGCTAGAAAGCATGACTCTGTGAGTCAGCCAGTAAGTAGCATTCCTCCACAGCTTCCGTTTCACTCCTCTCTCACAGGTTATGCTGTATGTAGAGGCAAATAGGCTGCCTTTGAACTCCTTTCTGGACCTTTCTCAGTGTTGACTATAACCTGTAAGTTTGAATAAAGCCTTTTCTTCTTAAATTGCTTTGTCCATGGCATTTGACCCAGCAACAAAATGAAACTAGAACAGCCAAGCAGGCCTCTGACATCCGAAGTTGATCATCATGGTTTGTGGCCATTAGCTCTGTCCTATTGGACAGCCATGGCTGTTACTTCTTGAACCTATCAGACACAAAATCTTTCCTCCTGCTCCTCCTACTCTTCCTCCTTCTCCTCTTCTTCTTCATTTCCCAACTATAATTTTCCCCTTCTCTTCCCCAGACTCTCCCCCCAACCTCCTCTCTGCCCCACCCTATGCACTTCTCCTTCTATATTCAGAAAAGTACAGGCCTCCCATGAATATATCAACCAAACATGGTATATCAAGTTGCCATAAAACTAGCTACCTCCCCTCATATTAAAGCTGAATGAGGCAACCCAGTATGAGGGAAAGGGTCCCCCAAACCAGCAGAAAAATTAGAGTTGGCCTCTGCTCCCATTGTTAGGAATCTCACAAGAAGACTAAGCTACAGAACTGTAACATAAGTAGAGGGCCTGAGTCAGTCCTGTCTAGGTGTTCTGGTTGTTCAGTTCAGTCTCTGTGAGCCCCTGTGAGCCCAGGTTAGTTGACTTTATAGGTTTTCTTGTGGTGAACACACAAACTTATTGAAAGAAATAGAAGACAAAGCTGACTTGCAAAATGTTAGTGATGTGTCCAGGCTTGGAAATGCTTCTATAGTTTCTTTATGATTTACTTTGGATAGAAGAACACACTTTGCTCTACAAAACCAAGATTGTTTCATTAGGAGTCCAAAGACCAGGCTCTTTATGACATTTTATATTTAGACAAAGAGCATGCCCAATCTCCTGGGAACACTTATAAACCATCTCTTAATATGAAAGGCCTGTGAAGATTCATTTCCATCAAAGTTTGGTGAGGTACACCATCTGTTCAACTAAAATACTTCTGCCACCAAAACAGGTAAGAAATTCATTTTCATCAGCATTTCATGCACATGTGACTGTACCTTCCAGTTCCAAATCTACTTCCAACTGTCAGATTTGGCTTGGAGGTAACTCTTCCCTCCCACACACTGAGGACCTGGGCCGTGTGGTCAGCAGCACTGACCTGCCCCTTAAGCCCTTCACTGACCTATTATACAGATTGGCCTAGTGCCAATGATCCTTCTTCCATTTTAACTTCCTTACATTCAAGAACAGCTTGTTCTCTCATTTTTCTTTCTCCTTCTTAATCTTTAAATGTCTTATTAGCATATATTAATATATAATGGGTTTAATTGTGATATTTCCATACATGTACAAAATATGTTTCAATCACACACACACACACACACACACACACACACACACACTTTGACATCCTCCTATCATACTTTTTCTTCCCCACTTCTGCTAATCCTCTTTCTTTTCCTTTTCTCCTTTAATAACTCTGAGCAGTACCATATACTTACAAGGGACTGGATACCCTCATGTATATTTGTTCCCACTGTGCTGGCTTAACATCTTTTTATCAAGTACTGCTTGGGATCATCCTAACCCACATTTCTAAGTTTTATCCTCAATGGTTTCACGTCTGGGAAACCTCTGACATGTATCCCTTCCCTACTTCTCTACCCTTAGCAAGACCCAGTTGACTTCCTTTATAGAACTTACTCTATTCTGTTAACACACATGTCCATGCTCTCATTAAACAGTATGAGCTACTTTTAAGTGGAGACTGAACTTCATATTTCAGTGTTCTCTTACCCAACACCATGGGTAATATGACCTAATCTTACTGAATAAATGGATGAATGTAAAGATGGTAGGTGTATGGGTAGATGATGGATAGATGGATAAATGGATTGATCAGTTTATCTGTCAATGGATGGGTGGATGGATGGATTGGTGGAGAGGTAGATTGATGGCTGATGTGTCAGTGTATGGATGTATGTATGGATATATGGATGAATGGATTGATCGGTTGATTAATCATGTATGGATGAATGATGGATATGTAGTTGAGCAGATGGAAAAACATTTGGATTGGTGGATAGGTAGGTGGATATATGGATGGGTGTATGGATAGATGGATTGGTCAGTAGGATGGGTGAATAGATGGATAGATGGTGTTTGAAAGACATAAGTTTTCTGCACATTACTTTGGAAATGAAGTTCACTAGATGAGCTCACTGTCCTTGTGGAAATTTACTGTTAAATTTAGACATTTAAATGTGTGTGTGTGTGTGTGTGTGTGTGGTTATGAGAGCTGCTACATAAAAGAGAGTGCGTTAAAGGACCATGAGATATACATTTAAATAACACAACACTGTTATTATGGGAGGCTTTGAGGGGGTGGGGAAAACATCTGAGGTTTTTTTTTTTCTTAACTGCTTCTGTTTGGCTCTTCTTCCTACAGTACCAGGAGGGTCAATAAATGCAGAATCAAAAATACCCTAGACAAAAAGAAACTATGTACTGATCTGTTCTCTGGTTACAAATAATAACCCTTCAATGGTGCTTTTGTTACTTAAAATTTTACTAGTCAGTTGCTGTGTGACTTTGGGCAAGTTATCTGAGTAATAGAAAAGACTGTGGTAGGAGGAGTTGGGAGAGAGTAGTGGGGAATGGGGAATGCACTCAGAGTATAGTATGTACTTACATGAAAGTGCCCTTCCGTCATCCAATGTCATAGAAATACTTTTAAAGGGCCCAGGTTGACCTTGACCCTACACAAGACCTATATAAGATCAAACAAGTATACATTCCAGCATGGGCAGGGGAAGAGATTCCCAAAGCATTATCCCTAGCTGGGGATTGGCAATTGACAATTGACAATTGAAGATTGATGGGAGAGGGCAAGTCACTTTTCTTCAGGGATGGCTGCTAGTTCATGACCCAGTGGATGCCACTCTACCCACACTCATAGAGACAGCAGTGATTGGACTGTGTTGAAAAAAGAAGAACGAGACATTGGGAGGGAGAAATGGTAGGGGCTGTGGAAAGAGTCGAAGTAGGGGATAAGGGTAAATGTGATCCAAACATATTGTATTCATGTATGAAATTCTCAAAAAATAAAATATTTATGTGAATGGAGCAGGGATGGAGAGGGAGACAGAGGAGAGAAAAAGACAGACAGACAGACAGACAGACAGACAGACAGACAGACAGACACACACACAGGAATTCACTGCCCAAAAATATAAGTGCAAAGGACTGGAAAATACTGGAGAGACAGGGTTTTAGAAGCCATAGGGAGGAGGGCTTGGGGACGTCTAAAGCTGTGTTTTCTAACTGGCATCTCCATGGAGATCATGAACACATTAAGTTCCCCAGTGAGTTTGGCATCAAAGAGGAACAGCACCCTGTTTCCTAGAGTAAAAACCATGTATATCTTCCAAGCTGAAAGTATGGAAGGAACTCCACCCACAGCCTCCATCAGTGCAGGAGGGTCTACAGTGTGGGCTCTCCTTCTGTACCACAGTGCTTCCTGTCTCCTGTGTTCTCTGGTGGTGTTTGCTGTGTCATAATGGCATGTCACCATTGCAGGCTGTGGTCACAGTCCCTACCCACTAAAGGGCACCGCCATTTGCGTCACTCAGGTCTACTAATCCATTCCCTGGTTGTGGGAAACTGAGATATCATTTTAGAGCCTAACAAGGTACAGATAATTAAGTCCTAGGAGACCTGTGTTCTCAGCAGCTATTACAGGATGAGCTCCATTCCCACTTTCTGGCATTATTGAAGTCTCAGCACTTGTAGTTAAATTGGGTGTTCTTCCAGCATACCCTTGTGTGGGGGAACCAGGAGTAGGTGGAAGCAAGCCCGATGCACCACTTGTTAAATGGCTTCATAGTGTGCCTTCTAGCACTGTGATAAGACACCATGACCAAAGCAACCTGGCAAGTAAACCGGTTACCTGCCTATATTTCCATGTCACAGACCTTCATTGAGGAATGCCAGAGTAGGACCACAGGGCAGGAACCTAGAGACAGGAGTCCATGCAGAGAACATGCAGGAATGCTGCTTTAGTGGCTTCCTTCTCCTGGCTTGCTCAGGTTTTCTTTCTTTCTTTCTTTTCTCTTTTCTTTTTTCTTTTTTCTTCCTTTTTGGTTTTTCAAGACAGGGTTTCTCTGTGTAGCCTAGGCTGTCCTGGACTCCCTTTGTAGACCAGGCTGGCCTCGAATTCACAACGACCCACCTGCCTCTGCCTCCCAAGTGCTGAGATTAAAGGCAGTACACCACCATGCCAGGGGGCTCAGGTCCTTTATTAAGTAACTTGACTACTTCCCCAAGGTGGCATCGCTCACTGTATGCTGGGCCCTCCCACAACAATTTTTAATTGAGACATTTTCCCCCACAGACTTACCTATAGCCCTTTTCCGAGATGACCCCATCTTGTGGCAAGTTGACAAAAAATAAAACAAACAAACAAACAAACAAACAAAAACCTAGCCAGTACAGTGGCATTTACTATTACTGTAGGAAAGAGGCTATTATCTTTTCAAGTGTTGAAGGAGAATTACAGAGATGAACACAACAGAGGGCTGCAGAATATCTTGTGTCAATCCTGAGAGTGAGAAAAAGGAGTTCTGGTCCTGGGTATGATCATAGAGCCATAAGGTAAACACCAGAGACTGAGGAGATGGCTCAGGATACAAACTGCTTGCCCCCAGTGCATGAGGATTTAAGTTTGGATCCTTGAACCTATGTAAGAGCCAGGCAGGTGAAGTAGTGGCTTCTAATCCCAGCACTCTGGAGGCAGAGACAAGACAAACACAGGGAAGCTAGTTAGCTAGGCATGCTCACTTGGTGAGCTCCAGGGTTAGCCTGAGAACCTGCCTTCATAAGTAGAGGACAACTGAGGAAGACCAGCAACATTAACTTTTGGGCTATACACACACACACACGCACACGCACACGCACACGCACACGCACACGCACATGCACACACAGGCACAATATAAATACTCGAAATAAAATAGACAGTAGGTATCAATATGGTTTCCAGCTGTATCTCAGTAAGTATATTATTAATGACCACAGATATGTATAAAATGTTGCCACTTGTGAACTTTTCATCAAGAGCTTCCTTTTTTGTTTCTACCCTTGAGAATCATACATCTTTCATGTCTTTATAGCTCAGAATTGTACATCTTCCTCTACTGCTGCTAAATATCAAAGGGAAAATTTCCCCCACAGTGAGTTTTAGTGTACAAATGTTCTGCCCTTTCCCCTGTACCCTTGCTGCTTCTACTTTTGTTCCATTGGCAATTTAAAAATAAATGGGCACTATTTGGGCCTAAAGGCACTGTGTTTCCAACATCTATTTCACTGGGCAGGATTGTGCAATAAAAGTGCTGCATAAAAGCTTGGGCTCCTCGATAAAAACACAGGAAGACAATTGACTTTTATTTAATGTCCACCTTGAGGTTGGGGAATTTTGCAGTTATCGGGATCAGTTTTTTTTTTTTTTATCATTGCAGTTCTTTCTTAGCAACAGAGAGTCCAGTGTGTTTATTCTTTACTTCCTCTGAGATACCCAAGGTCACGAAGGACATATTTCAAAGACTAGAAGAAGAAATCTGAGTCGCCACGATGTTGGGGTGAATATGCAAAACCTAAAGAACTGGTTCTCAACCTTCCTAATGCAGCTGCGACCCCTGCGTGCAGTTCTGCATGTTGTCGTGACCCCCAGCCATAAAGTTCTTTTGCTCCTACGTCACCACAGTAATGTTGCTCCTGTTATGACCCATAATGTAAATATCTGATATGCAGAGAACCGCTGACCTAGAGCATCATAAGATGGATGATTCAGATGTGTGCCCACTGGGCCGGTGTTGACTTGAGGCCTCAGTTGACTCCACTTTTCAAATAATAACAAATTCTAAGGCTATGGAAATGGTTCAGCAGGTAAAGTATTTGCTGTGAAAGTTTGAGGACTGGAATCTGGCTCTGCCAGCACCCTTGTAAATGCTGGGTTGGCCTGGTGGTCTACTGTCAACCCCAGCACATTCTCAGGAGGTGGAGACAGAATCCTTAAAGAAAGATGAATTGCTAGACTACCCAAGGAGTTAGGTTTGGGCAAAAGATCCTGCCTCAATATGTAAGGTGAGGAACAACTGAGGACAACATCCATGTCAACCTCTGGCACACACCCATGCTTACCCACATACATGTAAAAATGCATACCAGGTGCATGCATAACATGCACACAAATAAAATAAAATAATAAACTACCATGAAGGAGAGCATACACTCTAAATGTATGTAGCTCTTAACTAGTCATCCTACCAATGATCTCTGGTACTGTGCATTTGGTTAAAATGCTAGCACATGTACCAGACTAAATGTAGTGCTCTTACTTAAATGTATATATAACATATTTCTTATTAAATGAAACTATAGGAAGTGACTTAAAACCTACAGACAAGATTATATATAATCTTTCCATAATGCTACATCCTAACTCACTTGCCAGAATGCATCAGCACAGGCTGGAGAGAGGTTCAGCGGTGAGCACACTTGTGGCCAACCATGAAGACCTGCCCTTAGGTCCTGCAGTCATGTAAAAAGATCTGGTCATGGGTGCATGGGCACTTACAATCTCTGTGCCTTGGGAGGGATGGTCAGGAAGATTTCTTGGCCTTCTTTGGTGCCAGCCTAGCTTTTCATCTCAAAAGAGTGATAAAGAGGGGTAGAGCAGGGCACCCAGCATCATCCTTTGGCTTTTTTCACACAGAGGTATATACACTTATACATACACACACCACATACATACATGCATGCATATACACACATATACATACATATATACACACATATGCATACGTACAGAAATACACACAAAAGCCACACAGGTCAGTACCCCTGTATTGCCTCTGATAAGCCTTCAAAACTTTTTACGTCCGGTACTCTCCCTTGGCTTCTAGTTCTAATTTGAACAGTGTAGAATTAACTGTTTGTCCAGCCGCCTCCTGGCCTCCTGTTCTCAGCAGCGTTTCCTCATTTGAATCACTGATTAGACCCAAAGCATGGTAACCATTCAGTACGTGATTGGCAAATGACAATATAGGTAAACTAAGAAGGTGATATGTGAGTGAAAATAAATGAGAGTGATTAGTCATATTATAGAAGGTTTTACTGGATAAGCTTCCTACCATTGGAATGAAAATTAGACTTACCTATCTAGATTCTTCCTTCTAGCTTTCACCATCAATTACACTTCAAATGAGGTAAATCTGTATATAACTCCACTATTTAGGGAGTTTATCTTGTGTGACATGATTCCCAGGGATAACTGAACAAATGTTCATTCACCCCCACTTAGGGAACCAACAATAAGCCAAATTAAGGATATTCCTGACGTCCAACTTGCCAGACCAGTAAGTTTTATTGGAGTTACTTACAGGAGCAGAAATGACACAAAGACAGTTGTACCACCAGTGCCCAGTCCAGCATGGGTGATGGCTCATAAAAGCTGAAAGCATCTACCTCACTGTACAACTTGCAGGCAGTTTGACAAGTTAGAGTGTCTGTTCCAAGCAGCTCAGTTAGGCTGAGCATCATCCAGGCAGCTTGGCTGGCCTCTTCTTCTTCCAAACAACTTGGCTTCTCTGCATCTTCCAAGCAGCTGGTTTAGTTCGAGAACAACTCTCAGTAGTACTTACTTCTTATGTCAACATGGGAGAGATGAGCCCTGCATATCTGGTCAGTTTCAGGGACTTCCTGAAGTTTCTGAGTGGTTTATTTACTTCCTGTGTCTTAATGAGGCGCCGCTTAGAACATCCCTAGTCTTAAGGAACTTAGATGCAAGATGGAATACTTTATCTTGGAGGGAATTGCTACACAAGAATCCTGCTCACTGTGTGAGGTGAACAGTACGAAAATGACTTGAAATATCAACTGAGGTCCCTGAGGAGCTCTTGGGTGACCTGAAGAACCAAAAGGTGGGTTCACCGGACTGTTTGATGCTGTTTAACAGTGTGGGAGTGAGTATCTCAGAGGACATGAGACCAGGGTAGAGGCAGTTCTAGGTTAGTGTTCAAGAACACATGTTAAAAAGCACACATGGGGATGGAGACATGGACCAACTGTTAAGAGCATCCTTCTTGCTAAGGACCTCTGTTCAGTTCCAGCATGCATGATCAGCAGCTCACAACTACTTCTAATTCATGTTCCAGTGGCATCTGATACCCTCTTCTGGTCCCTGCAGGGACTGCACACAGACATTCGGTAAAACAGTCATTAGACATAAAATAAAAATAAATAGGTCTTTTCTTTCTTTAATTCAGAAAGAGCCTTGCTTTCTTTTTCTGAGTCTTGTTTCACTAGATCTCAAAAAGACATTGAAATCTGGACTTTTAACAAATGCTCGGTAATTTACTGCAAGGTGGTCAAGGGAGGCGCCTTTGCTGGCTGAGGAGACCACTGCGTTGGCCACTGTTGCTATGAAAGCAGGAACCTTGGATGGATGGTGTTTGTATGAGCATAGAAGGATGATAGAAAGCTCATTTTTTCATGTACTAAGTGGCAGGAAAAAGAATCTCCATCCAAATGCCAGATGATCGTGATGTGTAGTTAAAAGAAAATCCATTTGGGGGCTGAGGAGATTGTTCAGTGGGTCAAGTCCTTCCTGTACAAGCCTGAAGTCCCTGTTTCATTCACTGGAAGCCACCTGAAAAAGCCAGACAGTATGCTATGTGCTTGTCATCCTGGTGCTCTGGGGGACAGCGGTGGGGGCAGATACAGGCAAATCCCTGGGCTTCACTGGCCAATAGCCTAGCTATATTGGTGACTTCCAGGTTAGTGAGGGACATTTTATCTCAAAAAAAAACCAAAACCAAAACCAAAACCAAAACCAAACCAAACCAAAACAAAACAAAACAAAAAAAAACCAAGTGGACAGCACCAGAGGTATGGCACCATTTGATGTTGTCTACTCACGTATGTACACACCCATATCAACATACAAATGTACACACCACATACACATACACACAAATGAACACACACACAAACACACACACAAACTCTCCCTACCTCCCAGTGTTATTATAAATGATATAAGCCTGAGTCCCTTATATTTGTAATCTAACATAGAAGCCATTACTAAATGAAGTCCTCCACCCTTTCCATTTTTGTCTTTTTCCTACTCCCTCCCCAAGCATTTCCAAGGATGAAGCACCCCTCTTAGTCTTAAATTATGCATTGTATTCTAAAGGTGTATACATTGGGTAAATAACAGTACAATGGCCAGTTGAGGTGGCACAAGTCTTCAGTCCAAGTATTTGGGAGGCAGAGGCATACAGATTTTTAGGACATACCCAGGTCTACATAGAAAAGTCTAGGCTAACTGAGTCTACATAGTGAGACCCTGTCTTTAAAAAAAGATTATTAGAAAGGAAGGATCCTTCCATAAGTATGTGCTTCATTGTTTTTGCCCATAAACTTAGCAAAGTTGTGAGGTTTTTGTGCAAGTATAGGTTCTTTTCCACATTTATTGACATTTACCATAAAAATTCTGCATCAAAAACGTGTCTGCCAACTTGGTAACAGAGTCTTCAAAGCAAAGCTGACTTTGAAGGTGTTTGTTTGAAGCCTCCCCTATCAGAGCAGGCACACATGTAGACAATTCAGAAAGCTCAAAGAGCTAACCGTGTAAGTTAGCAGTCAGTTTGTCATGTATGAAAGAAGGCTGACCTTCGCTATCCAGCTGGGAGGTGAGAAAAAAAAAAAAGAAAAAGAAAAATAGAAAAAAAAAAAAAACTTCAGCAATGACAGCAGGTCACTGAGCCAAAGGAAGGACGTAACAGGCAATTGAGGAAGGTGATCAGGAGCCACACTCAGGCCAGGACCAAGGTTGAATGAGAAGTGCTTGCTGATAGTTGGAGTTGGAGCCCCAGAACTTACACGGTGGGGAGAAAGAAGAAACTTCTTCTGTTTGTTGTCCTATGATTTTTGTACCTGTGCCTTGGCACACATACATGTAGGCACACACGCAACAAGAGCAGCACTTGTTTCCTTATCTTGAATATGGTGCTCAGTCAGTTGGGGTACTCTGTGAAGTGGAACTAAGCATACAGTCACCAAGTAGCAGCTGTGCAGCTGGTGTTTACTCGGTCCACACATGCAGAAGGCTTATATTAGTACCCATGTCTCATTCTCTTCTTGCGGGGAACCCAGGAAAGGAAGTGTGCCAGCTACCCAAGCTGTTAACTGGGAAGTGTGAGTAGCCAGCCAAGAGCCCTTAAACCTAAAGCCAAAGGATGCCCATATTTCCTACTTTCTCTTTACTAGAGATGACAAACATATGAATCCAACAGTGAGTGGTTAATAAAGGTACCTTTTTAACAGGCCATGATAGTTGAAGGGTGAGATGGGGACATTGGTAATTGTGACAAAGCAGTAGACAGGAACCTCACCATCCTAAACCAGTGCATGGTGCTACACTGTGTGTATGTTCTAGGTTCCTTTCTATTACTGACCAAAAGTAACGTAGGAGAGGAAAGGGGCTTCGTGGCTTACATTTCTAGGTCACAATCCATCACTGAGGGAAGTCAGGGCAGGAACTCAAATAAGACTTTGAAGCAGAGACCATATAGGAATGTTGCTTGTTGCCTTGTTCAATGCTCAGCTGGATTCCCTGCGTAGCCTAGGAGCACCTGCACAGGGGATGGAGCTGCCTGCACTGAGCTAGGGCCTTCTGCATCATGAATGATTAGATGATTAGGATACCCAGCCCCCCTGCATGCACACACGCGTGCACACATACACACACATACACACACACACACCATCTCCCACAGGCCTGTGTGAGCTAGACAGTTAGATCAGGTTACCCCAGGCTGCTGGGTCAAGTTGACAAAGATCAATAGGACTGAAAAGTTGCTTAGAATTTGTGTCAGTAAGAAATTGAGTTACTTTACTGTTGTGGTTTTTGAGACAGGGTCTCACTGTATAGCTCTGCCTGGTCTGGAGCTCTCTATGTTGACAAGCTGGCCTTGAACTTACAGAGATCTGCCTGACTCTGTGACAATTTTTAATATTTTATTATGTTTCTTTTTTAACATATACATTTATATTATTACACATGGGTAAAATAAACTACATACAGCAGGAAGAACCACGAGACAATCAGGAATTATACAAATGTTACATTCGTAGTGATTTGGCTATTTATATTTGGCAAACTTGAAGTAAACAGCTTTCCCATCTTGTTGTGTCGAAATTTCTGAATGGAGATTAATATCTATCCTATCTCATCTCTATTAACTTAAAACATCTATCTTGATCTAAAAATAAACCCCCTAACTTACTAAGTTTAATTGAAAGACTAAACTATCTGGTCTTCAAACCCATCAGAGACTTGAGAAGGCAGGCAGTAAACTGTCTCAGTCATGTTTTCATTTTGGAAGCTGCTAACCTGCACTCCGGGTTCACTGACTCTATATCTTAAGTCCTGGGTTGAAGGCATGTACCACCTCCCTGGCTCTACAAATTCAGTTGTTTTTCAAGTCACAGAAATGCAGGGGTTGTTTGCTAGACTAGCATAACTTACCTTGTCTTGACTATTACAGTAGGTTATACTTCATTCCAGGTACCATCTGAGACTTGGATAGAGAATATGTGCACTTATTTTATTTTAATTTTATTAATTTATTCAGATTACAATTAAATTGATATCCCATCACTTGTATCCTCCCTCCCTCCTGCTTTCACCCTGTTCCCCTCCCCTAGGTCTAAAACCAAGGGGGACCTTCCCCCACTATATGGTCATAGGCTATCAAGTCTCATCTTGGTAGCCTGCTTATCCTTTCTCTGAGTGCCATCAGGCCTCCTCATGTCTGTGATAAAAGCACAAACAGAAGAAAAATAGGAATATGCACTTTTTTTAAAAAAAGCAAAGGAATTTGGTCTCTTAGAGGCCTGGAACTCACCAAATATAGTAGACTGGCTGGCCAAGGAGCTCCAGGGCTCTACCTGTCTCTACCTCCCTGATATTGGGATTTTAGGGCTGTGGGTTGAATGTGCAATATCCACCATAGGTTCATGTGGTTTGAACCCAGCTGGTGCCACTGTTTTGGAAAGCTATGGATCCTTCAAGAAGCAGAGCATTGCTGGAGCAAGGGGTGGGGCTGTCATAGGAAGCCGACTGAGTTTTCATAGCCAAGCTCACTTCCTGTCCATGCTCTGTTTGGTGACCATGGATGCAGTACAACAAACCGAGTCCTGCTCATGTCACCACTCCTCCTGCACCATGTGTTTGAACTGTAATTCAGAATGACCCTTATCCTTTAAGTAGCTTAGTGTCGGGTCATTTGTTGCAGCAGCAAGAAAAGTAGCGAAATATATTAAATATTTACGTAGCATCAATTTGTTAAGTTCCTGCTCTCAAGGATTCTATTTCCTATACTTCTTACCTAAATACTAAATAATGTTCAATTCAGATTGTATTGGCCTTCAAATTAACTATGCTTAAAGGCACAATGCACCCAGAATCGACTTGGACACATTTTACATTTTGTACTGTACTACATACTAGTGCCTATCTAAGGTAGGTGCGACTAGCTTTCAATTAGTTACTATTTTTGTTTTCCTGACAAAATACAACAAAAGCAACATAAGGAGCAAATATTTTGGCTCTCAGTGTAAGAGCACAGTCCATCTCGGGTGTGGGCAGTTGTGTGAGACAGATTGCTTGCTTGCTTCTGAGGCAGGATGCAGAGAGAAATGAGGCTCGTACTCAGCTTGCTTTCTTCTTTTCCTTTTTTCTGGGGCTCCTGTACATGGGAGGATGGCTCTGGTAAGGTGGAGGTTTTCTCCTCATTTTATTGAGTCTGGGAACTCGAACAGACACACCCAGAGATTAGTCTCCTGGGTGATTCCAGATCCTGTTACAATAGCCATCAATGGTAGCCAGAAGAAGTTGGTTATACCCATACAAAGACACGATGTATCCAGAATTGTTGCCAAAAGAGAAGCTGGCATCTTATCTTTTGAGCTCAGCATTAAGATTGTTACAACTACACTGGGTGTGAGTGCTGAGGCTGGAGAGACTTTGTTACACTGTCTGCGCTTTGTGTGTGCTGGGCTCTACCGTCCCTGCTTCTTTGCCAGAAGCCACCCTGAAGTTCCCTGACTAAGTGCGCATGACAGGAAGAGCATAAGAATCCGCAGTAGATCCCACGAAGCATTTTGTTGGCCCTTGGCAGAGACAGAACCTTTGAATTCTTACAGCACCTTTCCATCATAGTTACACCTTCTTTGCCACAAAATTTAATGCTGTACTTTCATCTCCAGCATGGCCCGTTGTTGCCCTTCTCTTTAATTTTTATCAAAACGTAACAGCAGATAACAGTAGCCACTTCCTGGGTAGCGAGGACATCATTCAGATCCAGAGTGACGATTGACTTGTACTTAAACCTCTATTGTTCAGTTGGAAAAAACGGAAAGAGAGAAAGAACCTAGGGGTGTGTGTGTGTGTGTGTGTGTGTGTGTGTGTGTGTGTGTAGGCTAGAAAATGATCTTGGGTATCATTCCTTTTAGGCACTATGCACATTTTTTAAAATTGAGACAAGATCTTTTACTAGCCTGGAGCTCTGAAATGGTCATGGCTGGCTGGCCAGGGAGCTCAAGCATTCCCCCTCCTCTCCCCATGGCATTTGGCTTCTATTTTCAGGAGTGCTGGTCCTCAGGCTTGTAAGACAAGAAGCTTATAGACCACCGAGCTCTCTCCCCAGGCCCCAAGCATGTCTTGAAGCATAAACAAAAGAGGGTGTTATATGTGGGTGATGAGAGTCATGACCATACAGTGAGGAGCCAGGTACAATAGGCAAGAAAGACATGTCCCACGAGGCAACATGGGCACGTGACCTCACACATTTGAATTCTCCCTCTGATTACAGACCTGCAAAGGCACAGTGCACACTGAGCAAAGAAACCTTGATTATCTGGTCTACATCCTGTTTTTTTTTTAATAAAGTGAATAAAATAGTAAACTCATTTTAATAAAGGGGCAAAAGGAAGTAGTCCTGAGTTGGTACATTCATTTTTCTAGACTCTCCCATGTAGCCTCATGACGCATTAAAAATAGCTTTTTCTGTTGCCAGTGGCCAAAAAAAAAACATAAACACAGAGCCTATTGATCTGATCTGTCATGTATCTTCCAAATTGCTCCAACGTATGAATACAGCATTGTCAAGCTCCATATCCAAATAATGCATTTTTGGTTAAAAAAGTAATTTATTGATACTCAAAGTATTTTATAGAAACTTGTACTCCAAACTTTTAACTTCAGATACTCCAGAAACTCCAGAAGATAAAATATAAAAAATTCAAGCTGGATTTATTTATTTATTTATTATTTATTTATTGCTCTTTCTTAAAGAGTTTATAAACTGTCTTACAGTGATAGGTTTAGAAATTGTATTTGTATGAGTTTGTAAGCCCGGATATGAGGACTGGTGTCATTACTTAATGTTATATTGGTATAGAATGTGTGTGTATGATGTATGTATGTGTGTGTCTAAAGTGTGTTCATGTGCTTGCCGTGGCATATAGCAGGAAGGGAGAAGACCTTGGGTAGTGGTTCTTGCTTTCCACCTTATTTGAGACAAAGTCTCTTTATTCACTGCTGTATATGCTAATTTAGCTGGCCCATGTGCTTCCTTGTGACTCTGCCTCCCTGCTCCCTGTAGAATCATTAGGGTCATCTGCTGTGTGCTGCTGTGCCTGGCTGTATGCGGCTTGGGGTTTTTAAATGTAGGTCCCCAGGATTGCAGGGCAAGTGTTTTATCCTCCAGCTAATTTTCCGCAGCCAACATTAACCAGTCTGGATTTATATAATTATGTTAATAATTAGTTCATTCATTTAAAGGCAGGCCCCATGCATGAAATAAAGACATCTTGTGGTTTCTTGGGATGTAGCCACTGACTGTGCATTTGTTATCTAAGCAAGACCGTGGCAACTCATGGTTGTACTTGTTAGTGACGACCCTTCGCCCATGTGGCATTTTCTGTCTCCCTCCCTTGCTGGATGAATGCAAGTCTACAGACACACACACACACCCATGGCTGTGGCTTTGCATTCTGCTGCGGCGGGGGAGTGGGAGCGCCTGGGAATCACTTGTTAACATTCAGGAGACTCTTTTGTACTCCATGTGGAAAATCGGTTTCGCCACTGACTGCATAGCTGTCTTCTCATTCAACCGGAGCCTCTCCACAGAGCAAGTTCCCCGATGCAGAATTTGCACAAGCCTGCCTGGGGAGAAATTTATGTGGCTTTCTACTCACATACAGATGGCCCCAGAGTGAATAAGATGCAGTGATTCAAATCGGGCCAGCACCTTTCGATTTGTTTGGAGACGCCGCCGCATCCCTGGGAGGGAATTAGAGCCCCACAGCTCCCAGGCAGCAGTGAGTGGAAATTCTTGCAAAAATTTGTGCTGAATTAAAAATATATATCATCTAGGGTGGAAAAACCCTCGAGCCATGCACGTTTTATGGAAAGTAAGTTTCTAGTTCCTTGTGATTTTCAGTTTTCCACACTCAAGATCCATCGTTTTTGACTCTTGTGGTGGCAGGCGGACAGAGATTGGGGTGAGACCATCTAAGTCACAGCCAGCCTGAAGACTGCTCTTGCTCCCACAGTGAGATGTGTTCTCCTCCAAGGAGGAAATGCATTCTTTCTAAGGAGACAACCGAGTATGTGGTGTGTAGCGGAGCCCAGTTCAGAACCAGCTCAATGGTTTCTTCTTGCAAGTGAAAACTGGTCAGCTTTTTGTGGTGCGGTGTTCTCTCAGGAAAAGCGTCACACTGAAGTTAAGATGGGGCGCGGGCTAGGTTGCTGAAGAAAAATCATAGAAGCAGAATGGAAAAGTGAAACTTCACAGGGAATGTGAGGTCAGGCTAGATATGTCTGTTTCTAAGCTGTTCTGTCTCTCCCCAATGCATCAGAGAAATGGACTGTTTTGGCAGCAATATCTCTGCCAGAGTCAAGGTGAACAGACTTCCCTGGCCAAAAGCTACACCAAGAAGCCTGACCACTTTACAATCATACTAGCTACCAAGGCTAATGAGCCAGGCTGAAAATTATGGGATGTCAATATGGTCAAAAGAATAAGGCTATATATTGGGTTTGTTTTAGCAAGGAACAGTGACCCTAACAGTTTAGCTATAAGTGTCACAGCTAAAGACCCTCCCTTCTAGTCTTACCTGGAACATCTCTGTGATGTGTGACATTTACATATGACATATGTCTAAGAAAAGTGAAAATGCAAGCGACTGGAGAATTAGAGGAAAAAAGTACAGCATGAATTTAGTCACAGCCGAAAGTACTTACTGACAACTTAGTAATGACAGCTATGTGAGGCAGCTGGAGGGAAAACAAAAATACTTTTTAAATGAGTCAGAACCTCTGACTTTGAGAAACTCAGCGACCAGTTGTGTGTGTGTGTGTGTGTGTGTGTATGTGTGTATGTGTATGCATGCCTATGTGCATGCACCTAAGTGTGTGTTAATATATGCACAGAGACCAGAGGAAAGCTTCAAGTATTGTTCCCCAGGCACCATCACCTTGTTTGCTGCTTGCCCATGGCTAAGTAAACTAACCTGGCCAGGGAGCCCCAGGGGTATATGTGCCAATCTCCCCAGCACTGGGATATAGGCAGTAGCTACCAATTCAAATTGAACAAAATAAACAAACAAACAAACAAAAAGCGTATGTTTTGGAGATTGAATTCAGTTCCTTATGCTCTTAAAGCGAGTACTTTAAGAACCGAGCTATCTCCTCAGCCCTCAAATATTGTTCATATTATTATTCTAAGACAGGGAGAGTCCAATCATTTGGTAAAGTCAAAGAAAAGCTGTCCTTAGGCAGTGGTGTGTTCTCTGTGGGATTTGGGTGGAATGAGAGAGCTGTTTTTGTTTTTTTGGTTTTTTAGATAGAACATATATTTCCTTGGATAGTTGGTTTAAAAAGCTTCAACAGATATTCATTTGGGGTTTTAGGTTATAACAAGAATTATATATTAAAAATACCATGTTAGATCCTATCGTCTCAGAGCCTGGAGGACTTTTAAGCTATCTGGGGGTAGAATGCTTACCTGGTGAGTGTGACATCCCAGGTTCAATACCTTGTAATGGAAAAGAAGACTCGGAGCCCCTACACTAACGTCTAGAAACATATTTCCTATTGTGACTTTTCACTGAGTGAAGAAGGCCTTCAGCTCTGAAAACACGCTCCGCTTGTAAATAAAGCCTTAAAATTTCAGAAACAGGACCATGAGCTGGTACCTTGGGCTTTAGGATCCTGGAAGACATGAGCTCTTTCTCTTGGACCCACGTGGTGGAAGGAGAAAGCCAGCTCCTTCATGTTGTCCCCTGCCTTCTAGGAGTGTACGATGGCACATGTGCACACACACACACACATACACACACACACACACACTAATGTGTAATAAGGACGTCAGGCCCAGTTGGTATTCATTCACACTAATTACATCTCAGTAAGTGTGTACTTTTTCTACAGATTTTTGTTTGTAATAGCTGCCTGACCAGTATTTGGAAGAAGAAGCGATTTAGTATCAGTTAGAGAGAATGAGAAATGATTGTTTAAGGATAAACCTTACCTGTAACCATTTGGAAGGAAACAAAACAGACTCAAAACTCCATCCAGGCTTGGACTGGTGGCAATAATTGGCTTTTTTTACTCACATTTGGGGAGCAGATGGCCTGCTCTGAGAAGACTGAAAATCTGAACCCTCCTCATCAAAATAATAAAGCAAAGCAAACTGTCACTGGGTGTCAAGCAACAATGGGCCACTTCATGGTCTGTGATTTTTTTTTCAGGCAAACAGAGGTTTGAGGATGGGAATTGCTAAAAGGTGCCATCAGGGAATAAGTGGGCCTGTGCTCTCAGCACATACAAAATGCTTTTCTCTGTTGCCAGATACATAAAGGTTATTTTTTTAAAAAAAAATACTAACTTGATTGTCTTAGTAAGCGTTTAAAGGGAGCCCCCAAACCTCAATTTCAAGCTGTGGCACTGAATTACTATTGCTTTTAAATCTCCCTAGAGTTGTGTCCAGCAGATGTTCACAGCTTTCCTAAGAGGTCCACATTGCATGAGAGCATCTCAACAATTCCTTGTCTGTCCCTATTCCTTCTTTACCTTTAACCTTTTTTTTTTAACCTTTAACCTTTTTAAAGTATAAAGCCAAAAAAAGAAAAAAAGTAAAAAGAAAGAAAACATAGGGGCGAGGTGAATAAGCATTTGTCTTCTTGATCTAGTGACTTCTGCAAAGAACTTCTAATTACACAGGAGTAGTAACTCAGCAAGGCATGCAGGGACAGTTACATTGTAACTTAGAAGTAAAAAACAAACATGATTTTTTCATTGTATGTCGGGTGTGTGTGTGTGTGTGTGTGTGTGTGTGTGTGTGTGTGTCCGTGTGTGTCCTGTGTATATTCAAGTACACATGTGTGCGTGAGTCAGAAGTCAACCACAGGTAGTCTTCCTTTGTTATTCTCCACCTTGTGACAAGGCTTCTGCCTGAACCTGCAGTACACAGTGCAGTAGTGCAGCTAGGCTGCCTGGCCAGAGGACCCCAGGAGTCTCCCAGTGTCTGCCATGTGAATTTGGAAGCACAAGCATGACCCGTACCTGGAATTTTTAATGTGATTTCTGGGAATTAAACTCTGGTACCCATACTTATATAAAAATCATTCTCCCAACTAAACCATCTCCACTGCCTCTTTGCCAGCCTCAGACTCCTGGGACACATTCAAATCATATGGGTGTAATAAATAAACCAAAGAGGAAGATGCTACCCTGACCTTCTATGCGGATGGTGAAGGATGTCCTGAGAAATGTTTTCTAAGATGACCCCATCATCCCACACAAACCAGGAAGGATGCCCACATAGACTCTCAGCTGCAGGATCTCAGGAGTCCAGTGTCACATAGACTACTGTTGAAATGACTTCATATGGGACATGTTTAAAAACTTACCATGTGCCACGGGTCAGGAAGCTCTGAGAACCATATCAAAACCATATGGTTTATGTTAGATTTCATGAACACCATAGAAAATTCTCTTCTCTCCTGTACAAACAAATGAAGCATTAGCAGGCAGTGCTGCTCAATCCTACCCACATTCCTAAAGAACCAGTGGTTCCTTTTCCCCGCATTATTCTGCCTCCTGTGCTTTCTTCCTTTCCCTTCCATTCTCCTTTCTTTCTTCCCTTCTTCCTCTCTCTTTCTCTTCTTTCCTTTCCTTGTTTTTTTTTCTTTTGTTCTTTCTGCATACCTTAAGTCCTTCACTGGTCAAATACAGTGCACATACTCAAAGCCACAGCATAGCACAGGATTCTCCAAGAGAAGTCCCTAGTAGAAGTCTGGCGTTCTTACTTGGAATACTTTTTTTCTGAATGTCAGTAAAGTCAAGTAGAAGGGGCTGCCTTTTAAGGTCAGTAAACCTTGCCTGATCGCCACTCTCCCCACCTAACCACAATCCCATAAGTAAGCCATCTAACCTTTCACTAACTCAGCTTTCTCATCTTCCAAGTAGATATAATGATATTCCTAAAGTACATTAAAATGATTAATAGATGAGAGTTCTTCAATGAGCTCTGTTCAATTTTGAGCTATTAATAATTTAAGACTTGAAAATATGGTGGGGGGGGCAGCTTTCACTTTCCTAGCTGCCTATAGCAACCACTGTTTTATGTCTGACATCTTTTTACATGCCTGGATGGGTTCTGATAATATCTCCAGAATTTTCAGAAACAATGCAGGAAAAAACAAAACAAAACAAAAACCAAAAAACAAAAATAAGCTTGATGATAATTACTTGTAATCCCATCGCTGAAGAATGAGACACAACACATCCCTGGGGTTCATTTGGAAAGCTCTGGCTACTCTATCCCAAAAATACAGAAAGACTTGAGAAATGACACCCAAGGTGGTCTAGTGACCTCCATATTCTGTTCACACCTCTCTCCTGTGAAACTAATTTTTTAAATTAATACATTTATTTTGTGATGTTTACATATTTATATATACATGTATATTAAATTGAACATACTTCCTTATATGTCCTTCCCCAACTGTATCTTAGCACTCTTCCATTTCTTTTAATTTCATTTATTTCCTCTGCCGCTTCTATTTCTCTGTCGTGTGTGTGTGTGTATGTGTGTGTGTGTGTGTGTGTGTGTGTGTGTGTGTGTACGCATGAGCTCATTTTTGTTTTCTTATAAAAGAGGCTGTTTACTTGGGGGATTGACTACAGTTTTAGAAGGCTGGTCTGTGAGCAGCATGATCGGGGGAGCATGGCAGCTCGTAGGCAAGCATGGTGCTGGAGAAGGAGGTGAGGTCTTCCTGCTGTTCCATGGGCAACAGAGGGTCAGGGGAGACTTACCTAGCCTCTCATGGGCTTTGGAATCCTCAAAGACCCCCACCCTCACATGCAGTGACCCATTTCTTTGAAAAGGCTGCACCTACTCCAAGAAGGCCACACTCCTCAATCCTTCTAAACCTTCCAAATACCTTCACCGCAGCAAGGAGACTTAACACTCAAGTATATGAGCCTGGGAGCCATTCTTATGGGAGCCACCACACACATAAGGAGGGAAGGTGAGGCTTGAGTCATTGGTGTCCACTGGGTCCCACCATCTGGGACTGGGATTGCATGAATGAGGTGAAGGGTTGAGCTCATAGGGTGCTGTGTTTAATGATCTAATAATTTTCTCCCCACTCAGATGATGGGGCATCAAGCCACATAGACTAACAGATAAGGGTTGTAACTCCTTCTCCTAATTCATCCCACTGCATCTTATGACTCTGGTGCAATGCTCTGCTTCAGATGAAAAGCAGTGAAGGGCATCCCAAGTGTTTGTCTCTGACTATTTCTCTGTCTCTATCTCTCTCAATAAGAGAACATGTAAGCACTTGGGAGACAGATTGTGTTTTGTTTGTTTTGAAATAGGATCTCATGTGGCTCAGGCTGGCCTAAAACTTGAGAGGTGGCCATGGATAACTTTGAATTTTCAGTCATTTTTCTTCTACCTCTCAAGTGCTGCAATTATAGGTGTATGCCACTATACTCAGGTGATGAAGTCCTGGGGATGCAAGTCAGGTCCTCATGGTGCTAGGCAAGCAGTCTACCAGCTGAGCGACATCCCTAGTCCAGGACAGTGTTACTAAGAGAAACCTAAGGCTCTAGATTCAGAAACTGTAGAGACCCCTAGTAGTAGCATTACTCAACACAGGTCCAGTGTTGTGTACACAAAAGCCAATCATTGGTGGGAAGGAAATCAGTATAACTTGAGAGCTAGTACCTTCATAAGACAGGGGAAGATGCTATTGCTCCATAGCCTATCTTAAGGCTCTCAGGGTACACGTGTGCACTTTATATGCTCATTGTTTCATGTATCTGTATTAAATCTTGGAACTAAAAATGAGAGAAAATATGAGATGCTTATCTTCCTGATACTCACTACATTCACTTAATATGATGATCTCTTATTGTTTCTGTTTCCTTGAAAACTACATAGCTTTGTTCTTCCTAATGGCTGAAAAGTGTTTGTTGTGTATAGACATCACATTTTCCTTATCCATTTCTTTGTTATTGGACACTTGAGTTCCTTAGTTTAGCTATCATAGTTGATGTATAAGCATTGATGCTCAGGTATTCTTCTCTGTAGAGTCCTGACCTTCACATTCTTAAGGATGGGGCCCAAGGTCAAGGTCATGTGTGATGAATTGGAATATTCCATTGGAAGAATGCCATCCTTTAGAAAATGAACGGACAGATATAAGCTGTCTACTGAGTACCAGCTTTATCTGTAAATGAATGTGAACATGAGAAATACAAGGCATAGTCACATAACACAAATTGTCATTTACTTTAGGAGGCAAGACATCCACATGTGAAATATTTGTGCATTAAAGTGAGAGGGGCAAAATGAATGATACAGAGTGTATGATTTTAAAGAGATTGGTGATAAATCAGGAAAGAACGTGAGTGCACCATTAGGCAGATTTGGAAAGTAGATGGGATTTGGCTGAGGAAGGGGACTCACAAGACAGTATTTAACAACAAATTAATCTAGTGTCCTACATGGAAATGGTTATCACCCTGGGGACCATAAGGGTTTTATTTCTTATGTGTCTCTGTGCTGAAACAAAATACCTAATGAAAACAACTTAAGGATGGAAGGAATTACCATGGCTCACAGTTTGAAGATGCGAGCTGTCAGAGTTGGGAAACGTAGGCATCATTCCCATCTGGAGTGAATCAGTTATTCCAGTCTACGAATGCCATCTCACACATGTCCAGACATTTCTTTCCATGATGATCCTCCATCCCATCAAGCTGGTGCCTGGAGTTAACATCATGGGAGTCTTTGGGAGTAGGTACTCAAAGCCAAGCAGAATGAATACATTTAACATGTGGCAATATTAGCTATAGAAATACTCATATCAGTCTGAAAGGTACAGGTAAAGATGTTGGCTGAATTGACAAAGCTCTAAAGCAACCTAAATTCAGTAACAGAAGGGTTAAATATTTATCAGCCAGTGTGGACACCATGAAGCTTTTAGAAGTAATTGAGACAAATGAAGAGAATTCCTGTGTGCAGATGTGGGAAGACCACCATGGAAGGAAACAGTGCCGTGTTAATAGAGAGAACGCATTAGTACAAGATCCATTGTTGTATAACATTTTCCCAGTGATGGAAACATTCTATCCTTCAGGGAAGCTCCGTAAGCACGAAAGAAAGTAAAGAACTAAAAATAATTTCAGGAAGTCCCTAAAACTGACCAGATTTACCAGTTGCCTCTCTACCAGAATAAGCAGTAACAGCTGAGAATCCCCCTCCAACAAAGAGAAGCCGAGCTGAAGAGAAGACCTCCAGACAAGCAAAGCTACAAAGACTCTCAGACTTAGACCAGCTGTGGAAAGAAGCAGAAACCAGCCAAGCTACTTAGGGCAGCTGAGGCACCTAGAAAGGGAACTCTCCAACCTGTTGAGCTGCCTGCAGGCTGTGCAGTGTGCTCCAGGTTTCCAGCTTTGTGAGCTGTCATCCATGCTAGGGTGGGCTTTGGTAATGCAGCTGTCTTTGAGTAATTTCCATTCCTGTAAGTAACTCCAATAGAACTCACTGGTACCCAGTTCGCCTTTGGTGGTTATCAGTTCTTTGTTCTGTCATGGGTTCCCTATGTGGTGTGCAGAGATGTGTGCCTTGCATCTCTCCAGGAAAAGCTTTGTCACACCACATCTGTTAACTTGGCAAATTGGTTTCTTTTTTAAAAAAATCAAAGGATTATCCATGTGATATGAGATATTTTGTTGGAATAAAAAGGAGAGATTATAAGTGAAGGTAGAGGCTAGGGATGTGTCCATGTGAGTACAGATGTTCAAACAAGAACAGGATGATGGTAAATGACCCCACGACCCTCCTTCTTCCCACTTTCCCTTTCTCACTCCCTCTCTCTCCCTTCCTTCCTCCATTTTCCCTTTTTCTCCTCCTTCCTTCTCTCCGTCTCCTCTCCTTCTCTACTCCGTCTCTTTCTTTCCTTCCTTCCTTTCTTCCGTCCTTTCTTTTTTCTTTCAATTTTGTGCTTTGCACATTTTAAGCAAATATTCTACTGCTAAGCTCTATTTTTTTTTTTTTTTTGGAATGCCATACTGAAGATTTGTTGCAAATAGTAAAGTTTTTTTAAACAAGCAATACAAGAGTTTTATTGTTTTAATCACTGTTTCTGGCAAATAGTAGCAGCTTTTCAACAGGAAGAATTTTAAACATTTTTAAAAGAAGTTTCTGGTTGAATTAAGAACATTTGTAGCAATTTTCTAGTGGACACTTTAATTAGGTGGCTTAGCAGACATTAGGCCCCAGGCTTAATCCTGGTCACACCCCCTCAATTGGATAACAGCCTAAAAGGTAATTTGTAGAGATGTACTGCTTTGCCATGATAAATGCTTATTTAAAATCAAAGAGAATAGAGATTTATAGTTTATTCTGAAGCTTTATTAAAATTAAAAATTTACAGCTTTGCCTTTTTCTCAATATTTATTGAAAGTAGCGAGTCATATTACCTGCTGCTGCTGTTCCTCATCCCAGGTGTACATTATCAAGGCAGACAAATTTCTTTTCCATCTTTCTGGTTTTGTTTTTGTTTTGTTTTCTTTTCTTTTTTTAATTTGAACTTCTTGAGCTTTACATTTTTTCATTAATTAATTTATTTAATCATCTTATAGCCCGCTCCTCAATGTAGGAAATAAAAGAGAGGTGAAAGCCATTCGCTGGTCTAAGCTTGGGAAATAACCCAGAGAAGATGACTATGTCAGCCCTGTTTTAGTGGGAAACCATCTTGAAGAGTGTCTTTCTGCTTCTGTTTCTTAGAATGGAGGAAACTGTCCGAAGTCTGCTGCAGAGCCAAGGATCTCCAGAGCAGAAAAGGGAAGAACCTGCCAAGATCACAGCCTACCAGGTACACTGTGTTTCTGATGCTTGGCTTCGGCCTCAGGGGGGTTGCTTAGGTTTTCTTGTTGGGAGCCATGAAGTAATATTTCTTTTGAGAACTCTTCATGCTTACTGAACCCAAATGGTTCCTAAAACTCCTCCTTGAAACAGGTCACAGATGCACTCACAGGATTGGGAAGCCATCTTGTAGTCCTGTTGTGTGGAGGTGGGAGATGTCTGTGTTATATTTCTTGGAGTACACGAGAGGGGTTGACGTAGGGAGCATTCGCCATAGTTGGAGTACTGAGGAAGATGTGCAGTCTAGAGAACGGAGCCTGGACCACTCCAGGCTGAGGAGGAGCCTAGCTGAGCTGCAGGGGTATGGGGTATAGCCTAGGCCTGTGGAGGGTACAAAGCTCATAGTGACCGACAGGAGGAGTCCTGGGACTCATTAGATGGTCACCAGTGAGTTTTCCAAGTAAAACAGAGACCCTGACTCAGAAACCAAGATGAAGAGTAGGATGATGGAGGAAGGCAGCCAGTGTTGACCTATGGCCTTCCCATGCACAGACATAGTCACAGATGTACATGCATACACAAATATGCACGCACCCACAAAAATGAAGACTTATATGAACCCAGAATGATGTCATCTGTTCTCCTTCACAGGCAACTGATAAAAATATGTTTTCAGAACTCTTTCCTCTCTTCTATACCCCAGGCTGTTGGTGCCTCCTCTTCCCAGAGAGAGGGGAGTTATTAATTAGAATACAAAGGAGACAGAAGAGGGAGCATTGTGTTCATTATGCTTGTTCAATTTAGGCTCATCTGTAAAATGGAGCATTTTCATTAATTAATTTATTTAATCACCTTATAGCACCCTCCTCAGTGTAGGAAATAAAAGAGAGGGGAAAGGATAAACACATGGATGACATTTGTTCACTGAACAGACACTTAGTTTCAGAGACATATAAAAATGTCCTTATGCTGTGGCTGGAGATGAGAGAGAGGAAGAGAGGGAGTGGTTACAGGGTGGGATGGGGACGGTTCCTGGTAAGCTTCCTTTACTCACCAATTATAGTGTTATAAAAATGGTACAGAGTAGCAGAGCAGTGTGTGTAAGATATATTGACCACACTAGTGGATCTCCTGGTTCCTCATCATCCTCAGGTCACATACTGAATTTTGGAGAATAGCTAGAAAATTCAGTGCTTCCTAATATGGGGTGTCTTCACCCCACCTGACTCAGACTTTCTAACTTGCACCCTTAGAATGGATGGAGCCACAAACCAAAGCTGAAGTCTGCTAGGGGTTCCTGTGATGATGCCAGTGTTTGTCCTGTGGATTTTATTGTCACTTACTATGGAATAGCAGAGTCACAGCTCCTGGTGTTCAGGCTCCATGCTCGTTGTTTTCCATACATTAAATATGGTCAGATTTTTGTTGCTAGGTACCCTTCTGAGTGCATTGCATAATGTAGTCATTGTGTGAATTATAACTTACTTTATTCAATGTAAATTCTTTTAGAGTAGGATAGGCATTTCTGCCTAGCAGCTGGAGAAATGCCTCTTTGGTAATCATTTTGTGAGGTTTGCCATTGTGCCATTCTTGCATTTCTTTTTAATTTGGATGTTTTTTAGGATCTCATGTTTTGTGCATAAAGTCATTTGTGTGCAAGTGCACAAGCATGTGATTGCATGTGTACGTATGTGTGTGTACCTATGTGCATGCATTTATAACTTGGTGTGTAGACATGTGTGTGCCCATGTGCATGTGAATGTAGGCATGTGCACATATGTACATGTGTGTGAGATGTGCCTGTTTGTACATCATATGTGCACATAGAGGTTAAAGGACAACCTTGGCTGTTATTCTTTAGGCTTTTTCCATTTGTCTGTTTGTTTTGAGACAAGGTCTCTTACTTGCTTGGAACTTGCCAACTCAGCTATGCTGGCTGGCTAGCAAGCCCTAGGGACCCACATGTCTCTACTTCCCAATGCTAGGATTAAAAGATGCAGTCCCTCACTGGCTTTTTCTGGCTGTTCTAGCAAACCCAGGTGGCCTTGTATGCTCCAATCCCTAGAGATGCTATCACCTGTCTAGGACTTCCCACTACTGAGCTAGTTGTTATTGAACACCGCTTAATACGGGCACAAGAATTGGAATCCTGCGCCTGCCTCCCTAGTGTTTGAGGACCAGGTCTACTGTGAGGGTACAAATGGTTGGTGACGTAAACACTGTGAAAATCCCTGTTCCTTCAGCATCCTCTAAAGTGCGGGTATTCTTGTGTCCATCTTAGGTTGGTGCCCTGGATACCTATTGACTCTTCCTGAAATTAGAACTAAGTCCTAGATGTTCCCTGGTTGCCTGTGTGGAATTAAGCTGATCCTCTATCTGTTGAGATAAAATGTGAGCATATTCTAAAAACACAGATGTTTTTAAGAAGTCACTATTTTAGGGTTAATATAGAAGATTAGTTGCTGGGAGGATGACTCCATGTGTAAAGGAGCTATCATGTAAACAGGGGGACCTGAATTCCACGTCTGACACCCACGTGTGGCAGCCCACACTTGTCAAGCCAGCACTAGGGAGGCATCGGGATCCCTGGGCTTCGCTGGCCACCAGCACAGCACAGGCAGTGTAGATGGCTTTTAGGAAATAGCAGCCACAATTGACCCCTGACCTCCATGTGAACAAGCACACATATGAACACACACACACACACACACACACACACATGTACATACACCTGCACACATACATAGACTACACAAACTAACTAATGAATAATGAATTAGAAAAAATTTGGAAGAAAACTCACAAGCTAATAAGACAAGCAATGTTTGGCACTCCTGCTCTCCGTGGAAGTGGCAATGGCTGAGTGATGGAGCCATTAGCCGTATGTGCAGAGAAGTCACTTTGTGCACCGGGGACAGAGTCATTTCTTTGGGGAGGAATGCAAGACGTGAGTTTTCCTTCAGTGGAGCCCCTGGTGTAAACATCTGCTTCCCTCTCATTTCATCTGGCTCTGTGGCTTCTCCTCTCTGGATATTTCAAACTTTCCGATAGGCCGTGCTGCCTCTTCTTGCTACCCTGGCCACCCTTTCAGGTTGTTAAGTTTGGAAACTTAGGTTTGAAAAAAGAATCAAAATTGTGCATGAGGGAGAGGGTCATTGAACATTTGGGAAACAAAGCAGCTGTTAGGAGAGAGACGCATAGTCCCTCTGTCTCTGGGATGCAAACTCACAGGCAGCCTGGATGTCGCTGGATCCTCATGCACTTGTGATGGATTGGCCTTTCACAGGCCCCCCCTGTGTCCCCAGCTGCCTGTGCGCTTCTTTGTTGTAACTGCTATACTCCCTTATGTTCCAGTTTCTCTTTTTTTTAAAAAAAAAATAGGGAACATGAATTGAATCACAGTTAATTCATTAAAAATGTGACAGCCAAATGGGACAAGGAACAAGACTTTGGACCTCACACAGAATGTCTCCATGTTCCTCATTTTTCAAGCTTTTAAAAAAGAGTTTGGAACTGAATTAGGGAATTCTAAATATAGATGTCCTCGGTGGGCAACGGTGTTGTTAAAATGACACAAATATAAAATGTCAAATGCCTTCTTGAGAATTCTATTCTGTTTGTACACTTACACGTCAACACAGGAAGAGAATTCCTGTTTCTATTCATTTTGTCTGCGTGTGCATGTATATTTATGTGGGGGCATACATGTATATGTATGCATGAGGATATAGAGGCCAGAGGTCAACTTTGGTGCCAGTTCTCTGGTGCTGACTACCTGACTTTTGAAGATATGGTCTTCCTTGGCCTGAGACTGGACAAGTAGTCCACGCTGGCTCGCCTGCAAGCTCCAGAGCTCTGCCTGTTTCTTTCTCTACTACACGGGGGCTACAAGCATGTGGCACATTGCCTGACATTTTGTCTGGGTGCTGGGAATTAAACACAGGTCCTCATAGTTACACAGCAAGCACCTTAGTGACCGAGTGACTTTGCCAGTCCCTATTTGCACCCTTTTAGTTGGCATAAAAGGTAGTCATGAAAATAGAGGAGAGATTGAGTCCAAAGAATTAAATCATACTCACCACAGATAATTTAGACAATTCTAGTTATTCACAATGACCAGAAAAGTCACCACATTTTGTCTGACTTCATTCTTCCATTTTTCTTTCTCAGATGGCTCTGTAATATCTGAGCCTAGAGCTGTCACTTCCAAAGATGGGCTCCATTCAGACATGGTCCTTCCATCCGCATCTTCTTCTCCTCCCCTCCCCTCCCTCTCCCCTCCCCTCCCCTCTCCTCTCTTCTCCTCTGCTCTCCTCTCCCTCTCCCCTCCCCTCCCCTCCCCTCTCCTCTCTTCTCCTCTCCTCTGCTCTCCTCTCCTTCTCCCCTCCCCTCTCCTCTCCTCTCCTCTCCTCTCCTCTGCTCTCCTCTCCCTCTCCCCTCCCCTCCCCTTTCTCCCTCCTTTCCCCTCTCCCTTCCTTCCTTTCTCTCCTTTCTCTTTTTTTATGTTTTTTTTTTGAAGACAAGGTTCCTCTGTGTAGCCTTAGCTGTCCTGGACTCAGTTTGTAGACCAGGCTGACCTCAAACTCATAAAGATCTGCCTGCCTCTGCCTCCCTGAGTGTAGGGATTAAAGGCATGCGCACCAAACCCAGATCCTTCCATCCACATCTAAATCAGCTTAGAAGTCTCATGGATTGTCCCTGGGCAACTTTTATTAGCTTACATTAATTGTACAAACCAATAAGCTTCACGGTGACATTTTTACATACATACATTATGCAGGTGACCATATTCACCACTTAAGTATTTTATAGAAAAGAAAAATCCCATTGTATGTCACCTAGTTCAACATCAAAATTAAAATTACTTTGTTCATCCTTAAGTAATTCTTCAAAAGAATTGCAAGGTGTGACTAAGTGTGGAGAAATGTCCCTTTCCTACTTATCCTAAGGCCTCTCAAAGATACATATTTTAATATTAACTAATCTGTGGATTGTGTGAGTGTAAGAGCATACATGTCACAGCACATGCATAGAGGTCAGAGGATAACTTTCAGGAGTCAGTTCTCTCCTTGCAGTGTGTCCTGAGCTAGGATCTCTCCCATTCTGTTGTTGGGCTGTGTGTTGTGGGTTAGCTAGCCCAGGAGCTTGGTAACAGCTCTCCCACCTCGGCCTTCAGTCTCACCACAAGAGCATGGGGATCCTAGATGTACAGGGCCACACCCTGCTCTTGACATAGGCTCTAGACACTGAACTTGGGTTGTCTGGCTTCCATAACTAGTGCTTTCACCTCCTGAGCCATCTCCCTGGCTTGAAATATACATGTTAGTGTGGGAGGAGGTAAGACTGAGAGTATATGGCAATGTCTGGGACCTTCCTCAGTGATGTTTAAGACCAGCCTGGGAGAACTGCTGATTTTTTTTACAAGTTAGATATAAATGTATTTCTAAAGTACTAAAGCGCCTTTTGTAGCCGAGGATGACCCTTCACTCTGATCAACCTGCCTCCACCTCCTGAATGCTAAAGTTATGAGTGTGCACACCCTGCCCAGTATAGAGGTTACTGGGATGGAATTAGGGGCTCTTGGATACTCCCCAAGCCTTTCACCAGCTGAGCAACATCTATATCTCTTATAAGTTATAAGTCTTACCAAAAGTGATAGGAAATGTATCTCAAACTTCACTTTACATTTTTCTTTCGCCATCATAATTTTTTTTGTTTTTGTTTTTTTTTCCGCCATCATAATTTAAGTATACTCAAATTTACAAAACAAAAACTTGAAAAAGTTATGTCCTTTAACATTAAAATAGAGAAGCAGCCCCTTTCTTGGAAAGCATCTTTAATAGCTACACTTGGGGTACAAGGTGCAAAATTTCCAAACTTCTAACATGATACTGTTGTCTTTGTCTGACCAAAGCAGTGCAGCAAAATTTAAGTGTGTGATTTTCAAGTTATACAGTTCTCCTTGTCCCGTCCTTCACAGCCTTCCCTGTGTCTTGATGCTGGCCAAGCTGCTGGTCACAGAGTCAGCTCAGTAGCCACACACCTGAAGCTGTTGAGCAAAAACTATGGTCATGGTAGTGCTGCTTGGCTTTGATGTTTTCTTTGACAGATCTATCTAGTGGTTTCTCTGGCCCAGAGATTCGCCTGGTCACCAGGGAGAGGCTTCAGTACCACACTCTAATTCCAACCACAGCCCTCCCTTCCTATTGTGGGACAGTGCTGGAAGTCCCCTAACCAATAGAAGAGCCAAGACTGTAAACCACAGAGGCTGTTTACAAAGGGGTTCCTTTCTTTGTGTTACATTTATTTATTTATCTACTTCATTTGTGAGCTCGGGCAGAGCAGGGAGGAGGGGAGGGGGTGATTTGGTCAGATGTCACAGCACATTTTTGGAGGTCAGGGAACAACTTGCTTGAGCCTGTGGTCTCCTTCCATCCTGGGGATCCAACTTAAGTCATCTGATATCTTTATCCACCAAGACATCCTTGTTGGCCCCGTTTTGCCATTTTTATTTTTAACCTAAAAGAAAACACATAAAACATCAATAAACAGTAAATCCAGTGAGCATGAATAAGCTAGGAAAAATGGGACCTAAACCTCTGCTGTTTGTGGAGAAAGTGGTGAAGCCTTGGCACAGTTATTTATAAAATTATAAATAATTGGGATATGAAATATTTTTAGTGAGTGCTGTTATTTATGTCTGTGGCCTGTAAACTTAGAAAGACTCTTGATTCTGTTTTGAGAGATTTGCCCTTTTCTCAGAAGCTCTCTGAACTCTGAATTGCTGTTGGAGTGGGGAAGGTGCTAAATGGAGTATTTTTATTGTGTGTTAAGTTTTAAAAGACTGAAAGCATTCCTTGAGGGAGCAGTGCTTTTTAGTGCCTCTTTCTTTGGTTCTAAGCAGGGTCCTTTATTCACATAAGGTCAGATCAAAGTATGTATTTTGATTCAGAGGAGAGAAACAGACTCTCCTTTGTGAAGGATGGACATTCACTTTTCTTTTTGAAAGTATTATACAAGGTGAGTTTTATAATGTTATACCTTATATAAACATGTCCCAGAATTCTCCATATTTCTCAAACATCTTATTTAGGAATAATTTCTTGTTGAAGCACTAACTAGTGATTATTTTTGAACTCATAATCCCCAAAGTCATGCTGGTGTGTGTGTGTGTGTGTGTGTGTGTGTGTGTGTGTGTGTGTGTGTGTATGTGTGTGTGTGTGTGTGTGTGCACATGTGCACAGGTGACTGCACACATGTATGCCTGTGCTTGCAGAGGCCAGAGACTAAGGACTAACATCCAGTGTTATTTCTCTTGGGCACTATTCATCTACTTTATTGTTTGGCAGGGTGAGCATATGTGGTGGGCAGAAGGCAACTTGAAGGAAGAGATTCTTTCCTTCAGCTATGGAGTGAGGGTGTCCCGGAGATCAAACTCAAGTTTGTTTTTTTTTTTTTTTTTTTTTCAGTTTCAATGCAGTGTGTTTTATTTCAGAGCTATTTGAATAATACTCACATCGCTCTCCTTTCTTAGAGGGATTAAATATCAGATTTTTAAAAACATGGTCTGTTGGATCTATCACAGTTAAGTGACTTTAAAAGCAAACTAATTTTGGAACTGTTCTTAGGTTGATAGGAAAATAACATGAATAGTGCATAATTCCTTTAAACATATACCCTGGCCCTTCTATTCTTGGCAGTTTATCAGTGTCAAACTCAAGTTTTAAGACTTGACAGCAAGTGCCTCTCTATGTGAGCCATCTTGTGGGCCCCTACCAGCCTTTGTGAGGCAGCAGTTCTTGTTGGCCTGGAGCTTTCTCACTAAGCTAGACCAGCTGACTTAAAACAGTGAGCCTCAGAGATCAACCTGCCTCTGCCTCTGCCTCTGTCTCTGCCTCCGCAGGCAGCAAGCTCACACCACTACACTGGCACTAACCTTTGAAACAAACTGAGGCATTTAAGTAGTATTCCCAAGAGCTTAGCTATGTACTGCAGTTTCACTCTTCTTTTGGGTTCTGGTTCTATTGTCTACTTCTTGGTATCTTTCTAAATTCTGTATTCAGAGCTGACTACTTATACTATTAGATATTCTGTGTGTGTGTGTGTGTGTGTGTGTGTGTGTGTGTGTGTGTGTGTTTATGTCTGTCTGTCTGTCTGTCTGTCTCTGTGTGTGTGTGTATGTGTGTGTGTGTGTGTGTGTGTGTGTGTGTGTGTATGGATGCCATGTGTCAATGTATGTCATTTTCCTCTACCTATTTTTTTTTAAATTAATTTATTCTTGTTACATCTCTATGGTTATCCCATCCATTGTATCCTCCCATTCTCCCCTCCCTCCCATTTTCCCCTTATTCCCCTCCCCTATGACTGTTCCTCAGAGGGATTACCTCCCTCTGTATATGCTCATAGGGTATCAAGTCTCTTCTCAGTGACCTGCTGTCCTTCCTCTGAGTGCCACTAGGTCTCCCCCACCAGGGGACATAGTCAAATGTGAGGCACCAGAGTACTTGAGAAAGTCAAATCCCCCTCTCCACTCAAGTGTGGAGACTGTCCTGTCCATGGGCTAGATCAGGGAAGGGGTTTAAATTTTACCGCCTGTATTGTCCTTGGCTAGGGCCTTAGTTTGAGCGGGACCCCATGACCCAAATCTGCCTATCGTAATGTTCTACTTGTAGGTTTCTAGGAGCCAGAGGCAGTGTCTCTCACTGAACCTGAAGCTCACCCATGGGCTTAATTGGCCGGCCACTGAGATCCCAGGGCCCTCCTGCCTCTGCCTTCCAAGATTACAGGTGTACACTGCCATACCTGGCTTTGTAAGTAGGTGCTAGGGATCCAAATTGAGGTCCTCATTTTTTATGCACCCTCTACCCACAGACACAGAGCCATCTCTCCAAGCCCTCCATTTTGTTTGCAGAGTGACCAGAGTTGGGATATGAGGAGAAAGGTCTGGGTGGAAGGTGAGAGGGATGTGGTCTCACGAGAGGCTTGTTATCTCATTGAAGCCCTTGCAGGATAAGGGCACTTACTCACTGGCAGCCACTTTTTGGGCTTTATGGCCTTCAAAGCTTGGGCCTAGGTTGTTGCTCAGCGGGTTCTCTCTCACCTTGCACTCAAAAGCGCCTTCCTTGGGACTCAGACAGAGCAGAAGGGTTTAAGCTGTAAGAGAACTCTCAGCCCATCTGCTCTCAACAAGTAACACATTCCTATAATTCCTTAGTAATTAAACCTGGCCATTGATTTGTTTGATAGCTGTAATTGTTCCCCAGTGGATTCAGTGTGACAGTGACTTGTTCAGTTCCTGGATCATAACCTGAGTATAGCTAGAGTTCACTAAAGGAACAAAACTGATAGAATTTTTTACATATTAGAAGGTTGTTTACTACAAGGTTATTGGCTTACATGGTAGAGCTTGGAGATTTCAGCAGTGCCTGTCTCACCAGAGAGGCCAATCTGTGGTAGTTTCTAAGTCTAAGAGGTTAAGCAGACTGAAACATTGTGAACTGAGTGGGATCTGCCCCAGACAGGATTGTACAATTTGAACACTCGCTACCCATTTGGTGGCTCTGTTAAAGAAACTCTAGGAGGCAAAGCCTTGCTGGGAGAAGTACATCACTGAGAAAGGCTTTGATGTTTTATAGCTACTTCCTGTTATCAGTGTATATGTTTCCTATGTGAAGATTAAATGTGACCACTCTGCTTCCCGACTACAAGGCCTGATTCTGGCTCCTGCTACTGTGTTTTTGCTGTCATCGTGGACAATATCCCCATCTGAAGCAAAGGGGATTGCCATGGTATTCTACAGAACAACTGAAAAGTAGCTGATACCTGCCCCCTCAGGAGGTGGTTTCTGATCAGCTGCCCAAGGGAAGATCTCAATGGAAGTCTGAATTATACGCTCAGGGAAATGCAGGCGGTATTTTTTCTTTTTCTTTTCACACACCCAGGATCTTTTCCTTACTCTGGGGTAGTTAGAGTTAACTGCTAATCTGACATGATCTAGACACATGTGGTAGATGGGTCTCTGAGTGCCTGTGGGGGAACTCATCTTGATTGTGGGTGGAATCATTCTTGATGTGGATGAAGTGGAAAAGATGAGACAAGGGGCAGCCTTCATGGCTCTCTGCATCCTCTATGTGAATGAAAAGTGGCCAGCTTTCTGTTTCCTCTAATATCATTGAGTCTGACCGGCAGAGGACCGAATAAGTGATCCTAACCCAGCTATGACAATTCAGCCAGGCTGCTCTTAGAAAGTGGATGCTTTGCTAGCATGGTCTTCCTTGAACTTAGTCAGTTCTTAAAAGATGGAGATACCAAAGAAGCCTGCTAAGCATTCCACTCTCCCTCCCCTCCCTCCCTGTCAGCTGGCAGGCTTGCTCAAATGTGAACGGTGCTCTGTGGTTCCCTTTGCACAGAGCTCGCGGAAGATAATATGAGCAAGAAGCAATCAGATAGCAAGGATCTCAGGGAGCACTTAGGATGCTTCATGAACATCCACAGTAGTCCTGTGGAGGGCATCCACTGTCAAACCAAGGTCATGGCCCCTGGAACCCACCAAAGAAGGATGCCTTGCCATGGCTCGTGTTCTTGCCTTCTCTGCACAAATGAATGGCCAAGGTTCTCTTTTGCATTCATTCCACAGTGGTATAAGGAGATAAAAAATGCATTTCCCCCCTATGGTGTCCTGTTTGGTAGGTTTGATAACTCTTCTCTAATAGAGTTTGTTCCATAACAAATTAATTGATTAGCTAATGGATTCACACAGCAACCCCTCTGTCTGCACACGAAGGCCGCGTTGATGCCTGAGTCTGAATTAGTAAGTTTCTGCTGTAATTACAAGTGATGATCTGAGAACAGCTCCTTTGCAAATACTCTACAATCTATTTTATTGCATTTACAAAATAATTTGTAAACATACCCTCAAGATATAAATTAGGCTGTATTTCTCTTGGGTCACTGTATTTGATTTTCTTTCCAACCAACCATTATTGCATTTTTCTTCTTTGTGTATTTTTAGCACCTCTTTCCTTCTGAGCATCTCAACATTACCTCCAGGGAATGATAGCAAGAACAGGCACAGAAATAATTAATATATCCTTTGCAGTCATTTGATCCACACGTTAGCCTTTTCAAATAGCCAGAGCCTCACCTTGTCAATGAGGAAACTTCATTTCACACAGGCAACTGGCTCTCTGAGTGTCGTACAGCGAGTCAGCTGCTGTGGATGAGATTCCTTCATTTGATGGGGCTGGCAGTAGTTGTACTCTGTACCTGTGCTCCTCAAACTCAGCTGTGTCTGGCAGTCATGTGGACAGCTTTCAAATGGACTCCTCTGGGACTGAGCGGATGGTTTTGGCAGGTTAAGTGCTTCTTGCACATGTGTGAGGACCTACTGAGTTTGGTTCTCTGCACCCACATTGTACCACATGCTTGTAAAGCCAGCATTCCAGACAGAATGGGTGAGATATACTAGGTGGCTCATGGGAAGAAAACCCCTGAGGAAAACCTAGCTGTGGGAAGGTTCTAATGGACAGTAATGTAACATGGCTTAGTAAGAGGAAATCATAGATGTAAAATAAACACACACACACATACACACACACACACACACACACACACACACACAGATAAAAAGATAAAATTCTAAATTTGCCTTAAGTAAGATTGCCTACTAACTTAGCTTCAGGCCCATTCTGCTTTTGAAAAACCTAATTGATAATCCAGTGTTGGAGCTACCAAATGAAGTCATTTTTCCTGGTATACCAGAAGGCCCTGGAGATGCAGACATATAGATAGTGAGATTCCAGGGCGTGTCATCATAGTCAACCCCTCTCTCTCTTCAGACAGCTCAGACCTTCTTCTACACAGAGCTGAGTTTCAGGTTGGCCAGAGACATTCTGACTCTTCTACCAATGTCTGGGAAAGTCTTTGGCTCCCAATGCCTTCTGGGGTTTGTTGATTGAGAGAGAGAGAGATGGACAACTGAGCACCATCCTACCTGCAGTGTGGGAGTCAGGCAGGAGGCCAGGGCGTGGGTCATCTCTGATAGGCTCCATACTGCGGTCATCTTTCTCCCTTACACATCAGGCTACTAAAAGGGCTGGGGTAAGCTCCTATTTCCTGTAGTGCCAAAGATATAAACAGGTCATGTTCGTAGTAATTTTTATTTAAAATTACCCTGTTCATGTATACTATGTGACCAGTTTATTCCCATGGTGTGTGTGTGTGTGTGTGTGTGTGTGTGTGTGTGTGTGTGTGTGTG
>OU015747.1:83278868-83323212 GCA_907169655.1 Acomys percivali | reverse complement strand
AGAGAGAGAGAGAGAGAGAGAGAGAGAGAGAGAGAGAGAGAGAGAGAGAGAGAGAGAGAGAGAGAGAGAGAGAGAGAGAGAGAGAGAGAGAGAGAGAGAGAGAGAGAGAGAGAGAGACAGACAGACAGAGAGAGAGAGAGAGAGAGAGAGACAGAGAGACAGAGAGAGAGAGAGAGAGAGAGAGAGAGAGAGAGAGACAGAGACAGAGACAGAGAGACAGACAGAGAGACAGAGAGACAGAGAGACAGAGAGAGACAGAGAGACAGAGAATGAATGAATGAATGAATGAATGAATAAATGAATGAATAAGTACCAAGCTAAGGGTCTTTGAAGGAGATCTGGATTCACCGCAGCTCTCCAACTCACAGGTTGAAAGCACCAGATGGTCTAAAACTTAGAGGCATTTATGTCACTTAAACTGCTCATTCCTCAGTTTTCCTAGCTGTCACCCTAGAACATCTCACTTATCTGTTCTTGTTTGAGCGTTTGACACTCAAGGGAAGATATTTGAGACTTGAGTAAAGTTACTAACTCGAGCCAGCCCATAGAATCATTTGGGAAGGGAGTGTAAATAAGAAGTTGTTTAACTTTGGTTGGACTTGGGCATGTCTCTGGGGAACTGCCTTGACTTCTTGGTTACCCTGGAAGATTCTGCCCACTATGAGCAGCACCATTACCTAGGTCAGAGGTCCTTAACTGTGTAAGGGTCGGGAGAGAGAGCTGAGTAGAGGGCGTGCACACACGCTCCCTGCCTCTGACTATGGATGTGTCTAGATGCCCCATGCCTCTCCCACTGTGATGTCCTTACCATTATGGAACTGTAAGTTGTAACTCCTTTCTTGCCTAAGTTTTGCTCTTTATCAGGGTACTTTACCTCACAGTAGGAAATACAGTTAGGACATCCAACATCTAAATGTACAGTGCTGCCTAGGGATGTAGCTTAGTTGGTAATGTGCTTGCCTGTCCTGCTGGTGGCTCTGAGTTCCTTCCTCAGTATTGCAGAAAATTAGACATGGTGGCAAAGACCTGAAATCCCAGCACCCAGGAATTGAAACAGGAGGATCAGGATTTCTGGATCATCTTTGATTTCAAAGTGAGTTCCAGGATAACCTGGGCTACATGCAAGCAGGCCACAAAACAGAACAAAAACAGCGTAACAATTATAAAAACATAGTTTTATTGTAGGTCCCCCAAAATCTGGAATCTTTTCAGAGTATGCAGAACCAGGATGAGGAGCATGTGGCTCTCTGCTCGCTGCTTGCTGCTGTCCGCAGCCCTGCCTCTGATCTCTCGCATCCATTATAGAGAGCACTGCCCTTTAGATCACTTCCTTAAGGCAATGAGCACTTGAGCCAGATTCTCGGGATTTTGTATAAGTCTCTACTCCCTTTTTTTTTCTTCTTTTAAAAGCTTCAGAGTTACACATCTTCCTGATTTTCTTTCCTCCCTTGAAAAAAAGGAAGAAAATAATAGCACATAGCCTTACTGAAAAGCAGTGATATTAAACCGCTTATTATTTCTACAATTCGTTTACCCTTGGTCCCATTGATGTTCCAGTTTTATCTCTGTTGCTGTGATAAAAATACCCTGGGGGTGGGGTGGGTGGAGAAGCAATTTACAGGGATTATTTCAGATAACAACCCTAGGTATCAGCGCCTCATTGCTGGCACATCAAGGCAGGAGCTCTAACAGCTAGTCATGTGCCACCCACTATCAGGAGCAGAGAGAAACGAATGCACGCTTGCCCATTTGCCTCCTTCTTTGTCCTCAGGTCAGCGTCTATAATTTTATAGTCTAGGGCCCAAGACCAAGGAATGGCAGTACCCGAACTGGGCTGAGCCTTCCCACAGCAGTTAAGATTAGTAATTAAGACAATCCATGGGCCACAGGCCAAGCCAGTCCACATAGTTCCTCACCGAGACTCCTCCCTGATAACTGTGGGATGTGTTATGAGGACACTTGAAGCTAGACATCACTTGTACTGATATGTTCCACGGCAGTTGCCCATTCCTCAGCCACGTGCTTACTGTTTATCGGAATAGAGTAACTAATACAAATCTGTGATACAGAAGCCTCAGGTACTCCACACAGACATGCCTGGAGACAGATGGGAGGGCAAAGGTGTTTAGAGCCCAGGCAGCAGAGCCCCTGACTAGGGAGACAGCTGGTCCCATGGAGGAAGGGGGAAGGGCCCCCCTGTGTCCCCTGGGCTTTCATACCTTGGAAGGGTGTTTTGATACAGTTAGGAAATGTTCTGGGGAGGGGGCAGGAGCATCTACCTGGGAGTGTTAACAAACCCCACAATGAACTAGATCCAACCAGAATGAGTTGCCATTACACACACCTCAGTTGTTAGTCCTTACTTAATGATTACAGTGAAATTGCTCTTGGTTCACCTCCTTGTCAGGAGAACATTGTGAAGGGCATTTTATTTAATCAAGCTAAGAGGTGTTTTTAAATGTCTTTGGCATCAAATGTTCTTAAATTTCAGGGTGTATACGTATTTATATAATTCCCCCCCTTCCAAGAGATCATTACATATTGGGCAACAACTCTTTTATCCAATATTACTTGGATGTAATAACTAGTGTCTTGAAGTGATATTAATCCCCATAGTTTCAATTCACAATGTATTTTACTTCCTAAATTGGATGGCTGTATCGGAAGAGTCATTGTTTATTTTTAAATTCTTTGTTTCCTATTTGTTTTAACTCATTACTTGCTCTCTGATTTCACTCTCTTTTTTTTTTTTTTTTTTTTTTGAGGCTTCTTTGATTTTTGTTAAAACATGTATGTGTTTGTTTTATGTGTGCAGACACACAGGAGTATCACGTGTGTTTAGGTCACAGGACAGCCTGTGTGAATTGGTTCTTCCCTTCTACCATGCTGGGTCTGGGAACTGAATTCAGATGGTCAGCCTTGGAGGCAAGAACTCTCACCTACTTAGCCATCTCACTGCCCCCTTCCATTATCTTGTTAATGGTACAAATTTAAGGGGCAGGGGATTCTGGTAGGGTCTTAGGTAGTACAGCCTTGGGATGCCTCTAAGTCTCCTTTGATTGCTTGCTGCTCTTGCATCCACCTCCTTATAGCTGCTATTGCAGGTATGCACCACACCCAGGTCGGGTACTATAAAATGGATATATCTTTTATTTGCATGTAATTGCACTTTGTATGAACTTCATATACTACAGAATTTTAACTATTCTATATGCTATGTGTATCGAATTATTTGCATAGGTTAAAATTTGTTGTGGATAAATAACTAGCTCATTTTTCTAGAGCTGGCCACAGGCACCCATGTAGATTGCAGCATTTTAACAAAATGTTCTTTGGAAAGTCTGCAGGGAACTTTTCCTGAAGGGATTCGGGTACCTTGTCAATATTTTTGATGTGCAGCAAAACTTTAAAACAGCAATGAATATTTTCTACCAGTGTGTTTTCAAGCAGCCTTGAAATTTCTTGGCCCTGATAGGAAAGAACACAGAGGCTACAGGAAGCAGGCTCCCCTGGGCCAGTGAGATGGCTTAGAGAATGGGGCTGGGGGTGGGGGATGGAGAGTGGGGGGTGAGGGTGCAGGGCTTCTGCCAAGTATGAAGATCTGAATTATTTTATCCCTGTAACCCTGAACACAGCAGAAGAAAAGACCCATTCCTTCAAGTTGTCTTCTGTCCTCCCTGTGAGTGCCATGGAGCAGAGATGAACACACGCACGCGCGCATACACACACACACACACACACACACACACACACACACACACACACACACACAAGTACTAAATAGTTTTTTAAAAATTAAAAAAAAAAAAACAACAACACCAGGCTCCTCAATCAAGTCCCAAGGAGCCATGAAGTAGACTCAGAATCCTAGCATTACACTCTTGACTGATGCGACATAATTGTTTAAAGTGCTAAATATGAGTTTTAAAACACTTAATTTACATTTAACAGCATCCAAGTCATACCAGAGTAGCACCTGACTCTGATAATTAGCTATGTCTGGTCCAGGCCTTACATGCATGCATTAGACTTCCCACCCAGTGTGTTCACTTAGGTTCATAGATTCTTGTGTCCTGGAGCAAAGAATTGGACCAGAGACACTTAAATAGCACTAGAGATTGGCAGTTTACTGTAGCAAGACTCATGGATCTGGGAGAGGTGAGACGCTCCAGGGGGCTCATCCAAGAGATGGTGAGCCCTCATGGGTCATTTCCACCACATCAGCTTCTCCCACGTTTGTCCTGAATACGTTTTTCTCACATGGATGCCGACCTGTATATGTAGCCCTGGTGGGGAGCATTCGTCCATCTCTACCAGCTGGCCTCTTTCATATGTTAATCTTGATGCCTCCCTCTTGTGCCCTGCTCACTGGCCACTTGGATAGTCCATCCCACCCTAGTCTGAGAAAAGTTTAGGGGATCGTCCCGTTCCCCCTGCCCCCCCCCCCCCCGCTCCTCAGGAACATGCCCTCCATAGTCCTTTCTCTGCTGGTCCCACTTGCTATTGGTTTTCATTTTCTCAGCTTTGCCCAGCACCAGCGTCATGTGTAACCGCTGGGCTTTGATGGATTTTTCTCAAACTCCAACCCATGAGGGACAGTGAGATGCGGCAGGGAACCTTCTGCCCATTGCTCGTCAGCCCGGTCTCCTCAAGTGCTAGCCGCTAACACAAAGCAAGGCAAGCTGCGTCCCCACTCCAGCCCCCTCCAGCCAGTCCTTTGTCTGGTTCTGTGCCTTTAAACTCTGAACTCTTAACTTGCTTCTCTGGGTCCCTCTGTGTCCTTCCTGTGGTCCTCAACATTTCTTGCTAAAGGGGCGTTTCCCTTCCTCCAGAGAAGCCCAGAGGCAGCTGTCAAACAAGACACAAACATCCAGCCACATATTCTCTTTCTGCTTCCTGCAGCTTCCTCTGCCTGGTGGCTGTGCTGAGCCAAGGAAAGGAAGCTCAGATCCTCCTAGACCCCCCTGGAAACAAAACCCAGCCACTAGGTTGCAAAATTTTTGCTTAAGCTCCTGACATATGCTAAGGAGACCTTTTGATAGTTTTTGGTTGGTGTTCCAGAGCCACAAGGGTAAACATAGCCACATGCACATGCCCCTTATTGTTTTGGTATGCAGCTGTGATTGTGTGGTTTAAAAGTTTGGAATTCAACATAATAAAATTCTTAATAAAAAAAAAAAAGTTTGGAATTCAGCCAGGCATGGTGGTGGCTCATGCCTTTAATCCCAGCACTTGGGAGGCAGAGGCAGGTGGATCGGTATAAATTCAAGGCCAATCTTGTCTACAAAGTGAGTCCAGGACAGCCAAGGCTACATAGAGAAACCTTGTCTTGAAAAAAAAAAAAAAAAAGAATTTGGGATTCCATGGCTGATATTTCAAGGACAGTCTGCCTTCCCTCCCCACCCTCCCGCCCACCTACCTGCCTGCCTATATTGTTGTGTATGTGTGTATAAGTGCGTGCGTGCGTGCATGCGTGCGTGCGTGCATATGTGTAGGCTAATGTTGGATGCCTTATTCAATCCACCTTAGTTTTGGAGCAAACATCTCACTGAACCTAGAGTTCATGCATTCAGCTAAGCTGGCTGGCCAGCAAGACCCCAGGGAGGCTCCAGTCTCCACCTTCACAGCCCTAGAATGACAGACATGAGGCACCAAGTCAGTCCATTTTATATGGGTTCTGAAACATGAGCCCATGTCTTCCTGACACAGCACACACAGGCGAACAGAGCCATCTCTGCTGCCAAAAGACTGCTTTCTTCCCTTGGAGAGAAACTCACCAAACCTTCTAAATCACACGGTGATGACACAGGTGTAGGGGGGTTGCTTCTGCAACCCAACCTGTGGCATTAATTCCAGGATCTTCTCTATTACCCCTGGGGTCCCTTGACCGCGTCTGGGATCTAGCCTGGTCTCTTCTAGGAATGTTTGACTCAGCGTCTGGGTTCGTCCCTGGTGCATTTCATGCTGTGTGTGATTTTCTTGTCTCCAGACCCGTTGGTACTGAAGCACCAATAGCCCTCCTCACTACTCTAGACAAACCTAATACAAGGTTGCAGGTCAAGGTGCATGCCTCCAGACTTACTCTCCCCTCATAAAGCATCTGGTTCCCAGACTCCAGCCAAGAGCGGAGTCAACCTGAGAGCACTAGAGAGTTCTGAGCCTCTACAGAAGTGCTGATGTCTCTCAGCTGTAGCCTCAAGGTCAGAAGAATGTGGCCTTTCATGGGAATGATTTATTTTGTTCAGGAAAGTATGGCAATTAAATATGTTAAGGCGAATAATGGCCTTTTCTAACCAATTATACCTTACTGTGAAAGTTTGACAATTAAAGTGCTAAGCATAGGTTTTTATTAATAAGTGATTCTGTTTAAAATTGGGTAGTTTAAAACAGTCAAACCTGGCTGTACATCACAGTTATTTGTGGAACTTGTACTTAACATCTATGCACTGAATAGTCTCTGCGGGTCAACTGCTGTTCTCAGCTGTAGGGAAGGTGAGTGCTTCTGAGTCCCCACCTCAGTGGACAGAGACAGGAAGCACATACTTAAATAATAAGCAAATAAGTTCATGGATAGAGAAGAGGCTCCAAATGAGGAAAAAAAAAAAAGGATATCATAGGAAAGAATGGGAGGTAGGAGCAAGAGACATTTAGCTTCCAAGGAACTGTTCCTGTAGGGTCAGGCCTCTAAAGTACAATATGATAACAAACAGGAGATCCCTCTGCAAGGATCTGGAAGACTAACATTGTAGAAAGAAGCACCAAGAAGGATAGAGACAGCTTGCAACTGTTAACGTTATTTTTATAAAACTGTGTTTGTTTCTCAGGTGGTCTCTTAACTCAGCTATCACACAAATAACTGAGATGCTATTACATTATTTTCACAAGCTTCACAGAACAAGAACTGAGCAGTTATTAATCTATTCTTCACCCTCTAAGATAATTGGGTTTCCTCCCAGCATACATCCCAGAGATGATAAGGGCACTTTGTAACTTTCCGTGTTGATCCCTTTGTCTCCTGGCCCCTCATGGACATCTGACCTTGGCTGAATAGCCTACTTCCTCCTCTCAGTCTTCCTCCCATGGCTGGCGGAAGTCCAGCCTTGTTTTCTTCCCTGCTCAGTGTTTGGCTGTAAGCTTCTTTATTGGCATATGGTAGGCAATTGGGGAGCAGTGTTTGCACAACATTGAGACAGGAGATTCTCAGGACAAGGGTTGCAGCCAGATTAGGGGTACAGAGATCAGCATTTGAATTATGCAATAGCCTCATGCCTACATGCAACTTTACTAGGACACAAATCAGAGCAGTGTCTAGATTACGGCCAGAAATTCCTGTTGGTTTCACTACAAAATTTCATCTTACTTGGTCAGTTCTTACCAGCGTTGCACAGGGAGCCATGGAATTGGAGGTTTGACTCTCCTGAGCTTTTCTGTGCCCACTTAATTTTTTAGTCTCCTTTTCTTAGGATATTCCAAGTGGTGTTTTATCAATGTAGGCATAGAGCATGCTCAAAAGCCATCCAGGAGTTGGGAAGGTGGTTCACAGGGTAAGAGCACTTGCTACCCAAACTTAAGGAAATGAATTCGCATCTCCAGAGCCCCGTGAAGTAACACAAGTGTCTACGATCATGGTAAAACCCACGGGAATCACTGATAGTGTAGATGTAGTATATAAGAGGAAACCGGAAAATTAGGAATGGCTTCATATTGTTTTATTCTTCACTTCTCACAGTGATGTCTTAACAAAAAGTGACCAGTCTTGAAAGAGAGGTGGCTCATGGGAAATGATGAGCTAATCATCAGCTTGTATGGTCCACTTTGAGATACATGTTCAGCATTCAAGTGACTATTTTCAGGAGGTTGAGGGATGCATAGGGTTGAGGTTAAGGCTGCAAGTGTGGATCTGAGACAATCAGAATATTGATGACATTCCACAGGATGGTACCAAACTAAGACTGCTGAGAAGTTAAGTGTGAGTGTGGATGTCAGGAGGGCCTAGGACAGAGCCCTGGGAACCTCTCCAATAGGAAAATTGCAGAGTTCAGGGAGAACCAGCATATGAGCCTGGGCAAGAGCAGCTAGGGAAAATGGAGTGAAAGAAAAAAGGCCATATTAAGAGAAGATGCACAGAGCCCACTCTTGACTCTCTTCTCAATAGCAAGGCTCCATCTTAATAACCACAGTGTCTTACTCTAGTGACTTGGAAGGGAAAGATGGGAAAACATGTGTAGATAGCTCTTCGTATCTACTCCGGCTTTATTTCTGTTGCTGTGATAAAAGACCTTGGTCAAAGCAGAATAGGAAGAAATGGGTTTATTTGGCTCATAATTCCAGGTCACAGTCCTTAATGTTTTTGGAGGAGAGGTAGCCAAGGTAGGAACTCTAGAAGCTAGTCACATCATATCCACAGTCAAGAGCAAAGAGAGAGCAATTGCAGCCTCACTGACTAGTAGGTGGCTAGCTTTCTCTACTCAGCTACAGTCCAGGGCCCAACTCACTCTCAGGGCCAGTCCTCCCACCTCAGTTAACAGTCAAGACAATCCCTCACAGACATGCCCACCTGCCCGCTTACTCTAGAATAATTCATCCTTCAGCCTTCCCTCCTAGATGATGATAGGTTATGCCAGGTTGACAGTTAAAACTAACAGACACATGTCTGTTTGTTCAGCATAGGTGCATGCACATGTTCAGGGGCCACAGGCCACATCCTGTGTCTTCCTGTTGTTCTTCACCATATTTGTTTTGGAAAGAGAAAAAACTTGGAGCTCAGTCATTCAACAAGACTGCCTGGAAGTAAGGACCATGGATGTTCCTGCCTACACACCATCACCACTGAGATTGTAGGCAAACCTTCATACCGGTCTAGCATTTCTACAGGTGCTGGGCATCTGAGTATCAACCCAGGTGTTGGTCCTTGAGTACAATCTACCATCTTTTGAGGCAGGATTTCTCACTGCTTCTGGAAACTAGCAATATCCGTAGGCTGCCTGGCAAATGAGCTCTGAGAATTCCCCTTTCTCTGTCCTCTGTCACTGTAGTGCTAGAGATGCATGCCCTCAGCTGTGCCTGGCCTCTTATATGGTCCAAATCAAGGTCCTTGTGTTTGCATGACAATCACTTTACTAAGCCAACACTTTGGCCCTCAGTGGCTTCTTTGAGAAGCTGTTCTCTCATGTAGAGTGGGTGTGGTAAGTCAGACTTGCAGGTATGACACAAAACCAACCCTTCTAACATGTGGGGGTACACTAGTGTGGGAGATGATACAGTGGAAAGGTCAAAGTTGATGACACAGAAGCATCAATGTGAGGTATGCAAGCAGGCAGGAAGGATGGAACCAAGCCAGAAACACAGCTTTTTAAAAAGTCAAATGCCTAAAATATACCTCAGGAAATCTTAATTCTCCAAGTCTATGACGGAAACTAAACACCTGTATCCTTTTAAAACGCTGCCTCTATTTCAGATGCACAGCCAAGACTGAGAGCCATAAATAACAGACTTGCTTCAGAACACTTTCTATTGCTATAACAAGATACCTGGAGCTATATAACTTTTTCAAGTAAAGACACTGTGAAGCTTGGGAGTTTGGAGGCTAAAGTCCTATCCACATGGGCTTGGCATCCAATGAGGGTTCATGGCTGGAACATACTATATGGAAAAGGAGACAAAGAACCAGCCAAGTACAGAAAGGCCAGCTAGGAAGCAAGGGACCAGAGAGGAGCCAGACCTTTTGAAGACCTGTGATAACCCTGTCATCTAAACACTTGGCTTTCTCTCTTGGAGGTCTCCCCACTTCAATGCCACCACCGGAGACCAAGCATTTCTCACACGAACCGCTGAGGCATGCTGGGAAATCCTTTAGGGTGAGGATTCAGGCTATGGAACAGCTTAGTTAGGGGTCAGATGCTCCATGTCCTCTTGGGCCCTACATACCTTTGACCCTACTTTCCTTCATCCCTGCATCCAGGAAACATTCCTCCCACCCTCAAACCTGGGGTCAGAAGCCTTTTGCGTACATGCCTAGGAGCAGTGGGTCTGAGGCCTTGAGGATTGCTTGTATTTAGGAACACCGTGGGCATGTCTGTCAATCGCAGCTCTCCTAAGGCACAGACAGCAGGACGCAGAGTTTGAGGCTAGCCTGAGCTACAATGGGGAGGCCTTGTCTCAAGTAACTTAAATAAAGCAGTAAATAAGTAAATTAATGATTTGCTTGTTAAAAAAATATCTGAGGGGGGAGGGGAATGGATGTGTACATGCTGGCATGCATGCGTCACAGCATACGTGGGAAGGTCAGAGAATAATCTCTGTGTTGCCCCTCACCTTGCACTTTATTGCTTTGTTTGAGACAGGCATGTATGTCAGGCAAGCTGGCCAGCAAGCTTCCAGGGATTTTTCTTCTTCCCATCTCACCACAGGAATGCTGGGATTGCACATAGATATATGTGACTGGGTGTGTCTGTACATGGGTTCTGGGAATTTTTGCACACTTGCCCAGCAAGAGATTGAGCCATTGAGCCCACAGTGTGCTTTTAAGTGTCTTATAGCTGGGTGTATGCATAAGCTTTGTTTGAGCCCCATGCTGATGAGAGGAAATGCCCATTTCTGGGTTTCTGTGCCTACCTGTTTTTCCTTCCTCTTTCACCCCACACCCCCCTAGGCAATAATCTAAGAAGAAATTAATAAGTTCTCAAGCATCTGCCAGTGGTGGTCTTAGTAAAACCCCACAGTTGTTTCCTTTTATTCTTACGTTCTGTGACAGTTTGCTGACAGGTGACACCACACATCTCTTCTTAGGGTATATGGTGTGTATCTACCTCCTGATTAATTTAATTCCATCAGTGAGTCACCTAGCAACAATCCTAAAGTGGGTTTAGAGACAAAAGCTTCTCTTAAGTAAAGAGACATCTAATTAGGGGGGAAATCATATTATATATGAGTATGTAACTTTGCATTAGCTGTTTTCTGACTGCGAAAGTGTTGAAGTCGCATTATAAGATGTTAGAAAACAGGAATGGGTGATGACTATCGACTTCCTTCTATAGGCGCACACACGCTCCATGCTCATGAACTCAGTCAGTCAACTACAGGCTGATGTTCTGAAAAGGTTGTATCACTACTGAACATTTACTAAGCTTTTCAGGCCCTTTCCTATGGGAAACAGTGTAGCAACAATTTACAAGGTACTTGTATTATACTGCATATTACAAGTGGTCTAGAAATGACTGGAAATATGAGAGGGGCCAGAGAGATAGCTCAGTAAGTGAAGTATTTACTGGAAAAGCACGAGGACCTTAGTTTGTACCCCCAGAGCCAATGTAGAACTCTAGGCAGTGTGAGTATATAACCTTAGTACTAGAGTGTGGAGACTCCCTGGCCAACTCCAGGGTTAGTGAGAGACCGTGTGTCAAAAAAGGAAATGAAGACCAATCCAGGAAGATACCACATATTGACGCCGAGCCTCCATATATGTGTGCACATGCCAATGCACATCACACGTGTACATGCCCACAGGAACACATATGTCATATATGCGCAGCTTTTGAGAAAATTGTGTAGGTTATACATACATTTCATGTCATTTTTATGAGACTTCGGTATCTTGTAGATTTGGGAACCCCAGGGTTTTCTGGAAACATTTCCCATTTATCAGTTGCTTTTTTGTTGTTGTTGTTGCTGTGTTGCTGCGATAGAAGAGCTTAGCCACAAGCAAATTAAGAGGTAGAAGGCTCAATCATGCCTCGATTCCAGAGGGCACAGCCCATCCTGGTGGGGATGGCAAGGCAGCAGGAGTGTAAGGCTGTGTAAAGGTACAGTAAAGTTTGTAAAAGGTATTGATGCAGGCCACACAGTTTAGGTAAAGGGTGCCCAGTGCACAGCACACCTTTGGGATACAACAACAACAATAACAACAACAAAAAACAAAAAACAAAAACTCGGACTGAGGATATGGCTCAATCAATAAAGTGCCTGCCTTGCAAGCTTGAGGACTGGAGTCTGCACCCAGGACCCAAGTAAAAGTCTGGACATGGTAGCATGGATTTGTAATTCTGGCACTGGGAAGGCAGAAAGAAGAGAAGCCTCGGGGCTTAGTGGTAGTGTGGCTTACTTAGTGAGAGCCAGGCCAGTGAGAAACTCTATTTCAAAGATAGACAAAGCTTGAGGAGTACCTGAAGTTGAAGAGCAATGGCTGTGGTCCTATGTCCTACACACACACACACACACACACACACACACGCACACATAAGCATACGCACATACACACATACATGTACACACATGTGCCAATGTATGTATGTGCACACACACAGTGGGGAGGAGGTGGTCTGTGATCTGCTGAACTCATTTCAGAGATATAAATTATCACAGAAACTTCACAATGCTGTCGATTCTTATTTCCTCGGAGATAGTCTATTTAGAGTCTTTCGATCAGAAATCACAGCAGCTCTGCTTAGTTCTGGCCCTGAGCAATGAGAAGAAGATTCCTGCAAGTAGAAATTCTAGTTGAAAAAAAAATGCACAAAGGCATGGGTTGAAGCCTTTCAGGGTACTGCAGCCATTTCTAGGCCTGTGGAACTCCAACCAAAGGCCTTTCATATTTATGCTCCCTCCATTTGATGGCAACAAAGCGCCCAGTCAACATTACCAGGGAAAAGGACATATTTTCTTTGTTATTCATACTACCAACCTTCCTAGGCCACAGCAGAGGGTCCCGTTGGCTAAATTTCTTGGCCATTGCAGTGGAGAAGATCTCAGTGGACAGTCCCACCATCCTCAAGTTTGCAAAATACCTGAGGCCTGACATGAAACTCTAGCTGGCATGTGCGCGCTCACGCGCACACACACACACACACACACAGAGGAGCATGTTCCTGTACAAACATACACAATATATCTGCACGCATATGAAAACATATACGTACACAGATTTCTTTAAGCCCATCCCAAATTGTAAGTTGATGCTTAAATAGTCCCTTTTCTCTTGCCACACCCCAATCCACAGCCCTTACCCTGCATTTCCCCAAACATTTGTAGACCTGAGGTTTTGCTAGACAGTGCACTTACAAAGACCCCAGAGCTTTTTCATTATCCTTCAAACACTCACCGGCCAGGGAGGCAGAAAAATGTGTAACAATTAGAATAATAAATCTCGTCCACATTAAAATTAACAAATAAAACTGCACACACAAAGCTCAGCATATCACCAACAAGGACGCAAGGCAACAAGTGAGGGGATAACAATTGAGATGTAATCTGAATAAATTAATTTTTGAAAAAAGCAGGGGAAAAAAGAATGCAAGGCAATAAGAAAGCACCTTTTGAACAAAGAGCCTCTGCCTTCACACCATTTTTCTAGGGCAGTGGTAAGAGGGACCAGACAGCTGGACCAATCTCCTCCTCCAGCAGGATCCCTGAAGCCCCTCAGGTAGGAATCCATAACACTGTGGACCAGCTTGGGGTGCCCGCGGCCAGACAGGTGTCCAAAAGGTTTGTCTCCTGTTCTGTGTGGTACATGGCAATGTCCTCCATCCAAAATACACACAGATTTAATCTTGCTTCCCCCCCACCCCAAAACAGAGTTTGTGTTCAAATTTCTAATCATGGGAGGTGTTTTCTTATCTATCAACCCCTGGAGTTCCCATAGCACCTTCATCCTACACACCTTCCTTTTGAGGTCAGGTCTCAGAGGCCAGACTAGCCTCTCATTGAGGGCAACTTTGAAGGAGGCCTTCCTGCCTGGAATACACCTATGCATGAGTGGACCAGGCTTATTCAGTGCTGGTGGTGGAACCCAGGGCTCCCTGCATGCTCCAAAGGCACTGTATCCACTGAGCCACGCCCCTTGCACTTGCCCCTTGCTTTAACTCATCTTTAAGCTCAGAAAACATGTTCAAGGAAACAGGCCAGGTGGTGCTCCACACAGTCCCGAGCTGTGCAGAGAACACGCTGGCGTCAAGTTAAATAGACACTCACCTTTGAAAGTAATTCCTTTGGCAACTAAGAAAAACAAAAACAAAAACAGAATATATATGCTTTCCCATTGTTGAGATTGTACCCATCACCAAAGGCTTTGATCAGCACCTGCTTTCTTTCTGCCCATCTCCCCCAATTGCTGTGAAGGAGCTGAAGCCTCGGATTGTAGTTTCGGTTTTCTGAAGTCACCTGGAGGATCCTTCTGCCTTGGGTTTTGTTAGCTTCTGCACTGCCCTGCCATTTTTTTTTTTTACAAAAGCTCTTCTGCCCTCCGACTCCCGGAAGCTTGTTCAATCAAGATAAGACCTTTTATCAGTTCAGACCAACCGCTGAGAGAAGAAGAAGAACTTCTCCATGTGAGCCTGGCCAGGGTGTTAGGGGAGCTCCCGCTGCCTTGTATTGCCAAGCCCAGATCTGTGCGGGGGAGCTTGTTAGAAATACCTCAGCTATTAGAGGAAGCCAATATGTCAAGAACTGATCTGCATAAATAAGTTTCCTTGCCAGGCTCACATTTGTGTAGGAGGGTATGCAAAAGAAAGCCCCAGATCTTCCAACAGGCCAGTGCGTCGAGGATTAGTCTCCATGAATATTCGAAGAGCTATCAAAGAAGAAAAATGAACCATGAGGCCAACATTAATTGTGCCCAGAGATAATTAGAACAAAGTGTTGTTAATTGTGTGTTGGTTTAATGTGATGTAGTGGTAGTTTTTTTTTTTTTTTTTTTTCCCCACAGCGTATAAATTTTGATGTCAGAAACTGAAAGCTGGCTGGCTTGATTGATCAGAAGGCCTGTTTGCTTAGATACAGCTAATTGGGCGTTTTAATCTTTATTCCATGAAGGCCAAAGAAGACTTCTATATCATGAGTATAACTGGAAACAAAGCCCCAAATCTTGGTTCCCTTTTCCCGATGATGTCTGAGTTGTGCAATACGCTCTTGTACATAATCTACCTGAGTGTCATGAATAAAAGATTATGCAAACAGGACTCCAGGATCAACAACAATGAAAACCAAATAAACCAAACCCATAGGAAGGTTTTCCATGATAGCTCAGTTGTAAAAGTGTTTTCGTGAAAGCGTGAGGGTCTGAGTTTGAATCCCCTGCACCCAAGGAAAAAGCTAGTAGTGGTGCATAACTTGAAGTTTTAGCATCGGGGAAGCAGAGACAGAAGGATAGCTGGAGCTTGCTGCCAGCCAATCCTTCCAGATCTGTGAGCCCCAGGTGTGTTGGAAACGCTGTCTCAAACAGTAAGTTGGGGCCGGGGAAATGGCTCAGTTAATAAAGCCCTTGATGTATAATCAAGGGATTTGACATACCATGTACATACACTCAAAGTAAAAAGTGATAATAACGTGTAAAACAATTGAGAAAATTACTAACTTAAACTTTGGCTCCCACATTGGCAGCCAAATATATGTAATTATACCCCTGTACACACATTGCCAACACCCCCACCTACAAACAATATGATGGATGGACAGTCCCAGATAAAGAGCTGTATCATTCTATTAAGTCTCATAGTTTGCCACAAGCAAATGTTATAAAGCTGTGGCAGGGGGAGGCATAGAGGATGCAGAGAGAAGACACCCTTGACACAAAGGCATCAGACTCCCGGGCTGAGTCAAGGCCGGTGGCTTGCCCACAGCTACTCCATGTGCAGAAATGCACCAAGGCAGGCTTTGGAAAGCAGCCTTCCGAGGACCCCCAGCCAGGAGCATTCCCACCCACTCCCACCCTAAACCTCACTGCCGAGGGAGTGGGGGAATAAATAGGTTTTCCTTCCTACCCAGAACAGTATGGCTGACATACTGCAATGGATCAGAGATTCTAAAGCGTGCACATGGCAGGGGCCTAGATCATAAACTCAAGGTTAGGTTGCGAGAATGGTCACAGTGTTTGCTTTAGGAATCACAACTATTTCAGAACTTGGGCAGTTCTTCTGTTTGTATCAATACCATTAACTTTCCAAATGTAAATATCCCAGGCCTCCCTGGTGGCATCCTGATTTTCTAACTGGAAACTGTTCATCATGGTACCCAGGCCTTGCTTTTGGGGTGAAGTGGTTACAGTGACTCAGGGGGCCTCTTTTAGAAAGGGACGCCCACTAGACTGCAGGGAAGGCACAGTCTGTACCAGGTACTTGGTTTGTTGTTGTTGTTATTTTAATTTTTCTATACTTATTTATGTGTAAGGGGATGCAAGAGCACATATGTACCTCCACATGTGTGTGGAGGTCAGAGGACCACTTGTGAGAGCTAGCTCTCATATCAGCAACTGAAAAATCTTGGCAGCAATTGCTTTTACACTGAACCTTCTAGCCAGCCGTCTGCCTTGTTTTCCAGACAGGATCAGTCACTTAACAAGGAGTTCACTGATCCACCTAGCTCAGCTGGCTAGCCAAGTCCCGCGAACCTCCTGTAAGTCCCCGCAGCCCTGGATTTCAGGCATGGGTCGCCATGTGTCTTCTTTGGTTTTATGCATATAGTCTATTTAACATGGTAATGTAAGTGCTCCTGGCATGCACATGCGCAGTAGGTAACCCAACCTTGGGTCAATGTTCTCTGTTCACACAGTGCCTCTTCTGGGAAGTAGGTTCCCACTAGGCTTCCAGAGAATGGCCAGCCTGGAGCAGGCACCTGTTGTTTTTGAATCTCTCAATGATGCAACTCACAGAGGACATCAAGACGAGCGACCAGTTTGGGGAGTTTGGATCTTCTCCCTGGAGGCCAAGCCCTTGAATTCGCCTTATCTGATTAGCGGTCACACCCATAAGATTTTTTTGAAAAATAGAAAAAGCACCATTTCCTGTAAGTTTATTGTGGTTGTTCAGTTGTTTCTCTTCCTTTGCTTTATAGTTGCCCACAGCCAAAGTCAAATTGGTTTTGGTAATCTTTCAAAAAAAAAAAAAAAAGCCTTCAAATGATAATGAGTTCATTTAGGGGAAACTGTCTTCAAAACGGGAGGTTCAGATTAAAATGAGAAGCAACTCCTGGTACACGGCATAGGATAAAATCAGTTCCTGAGAAAGCCAAAATTTCCCCTGCAGTGTTCTTTTATGAGATATTCGTATTAAGAAGACAAACAGGCTCCCCGTAGCCACCGAAAGCAAGGCCAAGAATTCCATGAGATGAATGTAAATTCTTGAGATAGCCCCACTTACAGCCTTGCTCATCCTCAATACCTGAAAATGGCTCCCAAGGGCCTCGTTAAAAAGGCGGAAGAGCTTCAGGGCTCATCACAGTGGTAGAAGCGCTCATGGTCCTGGATTGTTATAATAGAATTAATAACCTTATGTTGGATATAATCAGGATAATAAGTCAATTAATACTGAGTCCGTTTGGTAGCAGCCAGATGCACAATTGCATTTTCACTGAGGATATAGTTTTGGAGAAATATTTTAATTGCTTATCTGATCATTACATGTGGCTCTTGAATTAGCTTTCTCCCAATTGCTTACAGCCTTACTCATCCTCAATTTTCAAAAAGTAATCTTAGAAAGTTGCACTCTGTAGACAGGGGTATGGTGAACAGGTGACATTTTTGCCTGTTTTTATTTTTTTCTTCATTTCTAACTTGCTTGCTATTTTGTTTTTAAGTATAATTTAATGCTATTTATTATCAAAAATTATTGAAAATTTCATACAGGTATGCAGTAAAATATTATCATAGCTACTACTCCCCATTCCCTCCATTCTTTTTTCTTTTTATTGAAAATCGACTTTTCCGACATAATGTGTTATGATTATGGTTCCTTCCTCTACTCCTCCCAGCTCCTCCTCACCTCCTCCCTCTACTCTTCCCAGTTCCTCCTCACCTCCTCCCTCTACTCCTCCCAGCTCCTCCTCACCTCCTCCCTCTACTCCTCCCAGCTCCTCCTCACCTCCTCCCTCTGCTCCTCCCAGCTCCTCCTCACCTCCTCCCTCTGCTCCTCCCAGCTCCTCCTCACCTCCTCCCTCTACTCCTCCCAGTTCCTCCTCACCTCCTCCCTCTACTCCTCCCAGTTCCTCCTCACCTCCTCCCTCTACTCCTCCCAGCTTCTCCTCACCTCCTCCCTCTACTCCTCCCAGCTCCTCCTCACCTCCTCCCTCTACTCCTCCCAGCTCCTCCTCACCTCCTCCCTCTGCTCCTCCCAGCTCCTTCTCACCTCCTCCCTCTGCTCCTCCCAGCTCCTCCTCACTTCCTCCCTCTACTCATCCCAGCTCCTCTTTACCTCCTCTCCAATCAGGATCCACTCAATTTCTGTCTACCACTAGAAAACCAACAAGCTTGTAGTATATAATGATAAAACAAAACCCATCACATCAGAGTTAGACAAGACAAACAAACCGAAGGTGAAGAGTCCAAGAGAAAGCACAAGAATGAGAGGCACACTCATTCATACACTCAGGATTGCCATAGGAACACTAAGACTGTATACACAGAGGACATGGGCAAACCTCCTGCAAGTCCCATGCGTGTTGCCTTAGCCACTGTGCATTCATATGAGCCTTGATCATGTTGATTTAGAAGGCCTTGGATTTTTGGTGTGCTCCATCCCCTCTGGCTCTTAAACTCTTTCCATCTCCTCTTCTGAAGGCTTCCCTGATTTGATGGAGATATCCCATTTAGGACTAAAAGTTCCAAGGTCTCTTACTTTCTTCATAACATCTGGCTGTGGGTCTCTGTATTTGTTCCCATCTGCTGCAGGCAGAAGCTTCTCTGATGATGGCTGGGCAAGGCACTCATCTATGAATATAGCAGAATGGCATTAGGAATCATTTTATTGATACATATTTTTTAGAACTGTAGTATTTGAGTTTACCCTAGGTCCATGGGTTATATAATCTCTGGCTTTTTGTCATCAAAGCAGAGTCATATATTATTCTTCTAATGAGCTTCATGCCACGGTTGCCCTAGCATATCTAGCAAGCAGGACACCATTGTAGATCAAAGGGATTGTGGCTGGGCTGGTGCTTACATTTTTTTTTTTTTTGGTAGCATGTCAAGTACCTTTCTGTACCAGAGATGCCAGAACATAGGGGTGAGGATCTTTGTAGGCACCAGCTCAACTTCTCCATGTTCAATGAGTTGTGTAGGTGTTGTCTTTGGCTATGGGGCCTCTCTGTCAGTTTGTAGAGAGCCACCTAGAGTCTTGGCAACAGTCTGGGTTGTTTAGGGATTCCAATGGACCTCTTTGGCCAACAACTCAATTAGATGTTACCCAATCCCACTATTGGAAGCTTCGTTTGGTGACAAGAGATGGTAAGATGGGACTCTCTCTCCCCCTTTATTTTGTGGTTTCATTAGACCACCTTCATATTTGTACATAATTTAGGGAGATTCTACTGTGTTGGGCTTCTATACCATCCTTCAAATGGCCCCAAATTTTAACAGCCTCTCCCTTTATTCCTTTTATCATCCCCTTCCCTACTCCTTTCCCATTTGATCCTAGTGTTCCAGCTACCATCATTGATCCATCTATCTATTCTATTTTCCATTCCGAACAAGATCTATCTGTGCCCCTTGTCCCTTGCCCTATACCTAACCTCTATGATTCTACAGATTGTAGCTTGGTTGTCATTGACTTAATAGATAATACCAACATACAAAAGAATACATACCATATTTGTCAGTCTTGTTCTGGGTTATCTCAGGATTTTTTTCTAGTTTCATCCATTTACCTGAAAATTCCATGATTTCATTTTTTTTGAATGGTTGAGCAATACTTCATTGTACAAATTAGCCATATTTTTTATCCATTCTTCTGCTGAGGGACCTTTGGGTTGTTTCCTATTTCTGGCTTTTATGAAAAGAGCAGCAATGAACATGGTTCAGCAAGTGTCTCTGTGGTACATAAAGTGTCTTTTGGGTATATACTCAAATTGGTATGGCTGGATCTTGAGATAAATTGATTCCCATCTTCCTAAGGAACCACCACGCAGTTTTCCATTGTTGCTGTAAAAGTTGGCACTCACACCAGCAAGTGGATGAGTGTTTCTCTTGCTCCACATCCATGACAGCATACGATGTCATTTGTTTTGTTGATCCTGGACATTCTGGTGGGTATAAGATGAAATATCAGTGTAGTTTTGATTTTCTCTGATGGCTTAGGATGTTGAACATACCTTTAAGTGATTCTCAGCTATTCAAGTTTTATATTTTGAGAAATCTGTTTAGATCTGTACCTCATTTTAGTTCGGTTATTTGTTTTCTTCATATCTAGGTTTTTCAGTTCTTTATGCTTTGAATGAATCTTTTATTGAATGTGTAGTTATTGAAAATCTTTTTCCATTCTGTAGGCTGTCATTGTGTCCTGTTGATGGTGTCCTTTGCCTTTCCGAAGTTTTTCAGTTTCATGAAGTCCCATTTATTAATTGCTGACCTCAGTGTCTGTGCTAATAGTATTCTGGTCAGAAAGTCTTTCCTGTATCAATGAGTTCAAGACTATTTTCTACTTTCTCTTCTATCAGGTTCAGTTTATCTGGTTTTATGTTGATCTACTTGGACACCATCCACCTGTACTTTGTGCAGGATAATAGATATACTCTATTTGAATTCTTCTACAAACAGACATCTAGTTAAACCAGCACCATTTGTTGAAGATGCTTTCCTTTTTCCATTGTGTATTTCTGGCTTCTTTATCAAAAAGTCATAAATCCATACATGTGTGGATTTATGTCTGAGTCTTCAGTTCGATTCCTTTCATTAGTGTGTCTGTTTTTATGCCAGTACCATGTGGTTTTTATTCCTATTGCTCTGTAGTACAACTTGAAATCAGGGATAGTGATATATCCTTCATCCTTTTAGTATATAGCATTGTTTTAGCTATCCAGAGGTGTTTTTTATTTTGTTTTTGTTTTTGTTTTTCCATATGAAGCTAAAAATTGTCCTGTCAAGAACTATGAAGAATTGTGTTGGAATTTTTCTGGGGATTGCATTGAGTCTATAGATTGCTTTTGAAAGGAGGACAATTTTTACTGTGTTAATCCTACCAATTCATGGACATGGGAGCTTTTTCCATCTCCTGATATCTTCTTCAATCTCTTTCTTCAATGTCTTGAAGTTTTTAGTCATGCAAGTTTTTCACTTCCTTTGTTAGGGTTACCCCAAAATATCCTCTGTTTTAGGCTATTGTGAATGGTGATTTATTTCTATACAGTTGTCATTTATATATAGGAGGGATACTGATTTTTGTGAGCTAATTTTGTATCCAACTGTGTTGCTGTAAGTATTTCATAGCTGTAGGAATTTCCTGGTGCAATTTTTGAGGTCACTTATATATAATATCACGTCATCTTCAATTAAAGATACTTTGACTTCTTCCTTTCCAATTTGTATCTCCCTTAATCCCCTTTAGTTGTCTTATTGCTCCAGCTAAGACTTCAAGCACTATTTAAATATTCAAGTACTATAGTGAATAAATGTGGAAAGAATGGACAACCTTGTCTTATTCCTGGCTTTGAGTTTCTCTCCATTTATGTTGATGTTGGCTATGGCCTTGCTATAAGCTGTCTTTATTGTGTTTTGGTTTGTCCCTTGTATCATAATCTCTCCAGGACTTATATCAAAGGGTTTTTTAACTCTGTCAAAGGCCCTTTATATGCATCTCATGAGATGATGTGGGTTTTATTGTCCTGTCCTGGTGTATTACATTTATTGATTTTTGTTTTATATTGAACCATTCCTGCATCTATGGGATGAAGCCTACTTGATCATCGAATGATCTTTCTGATGTGTTTTTGGGTTTCAGTTTGCATGTATCTTATTGAGAATATGTGCATCTATATTTATAAGGGGAATTGGTCTGTAATTCTCTTTTTTGGGGGCTTATTGTGGTTTCAGTATCAGGATAACTGTAGCTGCTTAAAACAAAATGGAAAATGTTCCTTCCTTTTCTATTTTGTGGAATAATTTGATGATTATTGGCATTAACTCTTCTTTGAAAGTCTGGTAGAAATCTGGGCTAAAGCCATCTGGTCCTGGACTTCTTAAATGTCTACTTCTGTTTCAAGTAGAGATTATACGTCTGTTTAAGTTGTTTATCTGATCTGGATTTAACTTTGGTAAGTGGAATGTATTGAGAAATTTATCCATTTCTTTGAGAATTTCTAATGTGGTGAAGTGCAGGTTTTTAAAGTACGTCCTTATGATTCTTTGGATTTCTTCAGTGCTTGTTGTTAATGCCCCTTTACCTCTCCCTCTCCCTCTCCCTGTGCTCCACCTGTTATATAATTTGGATAAATTTGTCAATCTTACTGATTTTTAAAAAACTAATATGTCATTTCATTTGTTCTTTGTATTGTTTTGTTGTTGTTCCTATTTTATTGATTTCAGCTCAGAGTGTTATTATTTCTTGTTGTCTACTTTTGGGTGTGATTGTCTTTCTTTCTTTCTTCCTAGTGCTTTCAGGTGTACTGTTAAGTTACTACTATGAGATCTCTCATTTTTAAAATGTAGGCTTAGTGCTGTGAACTTGCCTCTTAGAACTGCCTTCTTTGTATCATCAGTTTGGGTATTTTCATGCAGTTGTCAAATATCTTTGAGTTCTCTCTTAACTTCTGTCTGCACAAGTTTTTCATTCAGTAGTGAGTTGGTCAGTGTCCATGAGTTTGTAAGATCTCTATTGTTTCTGCTGATGCTGATATTCAGATCTAATCCATGGAGGTCAAACAGGATGCAGGGTGCTGTTTCAGTTTTCTTGTATCTGCTGAGACTTGCTTTGTCTCTGAATATGTGTTCAGTTTTTGGAGAAAGTTCCATGTGGTGGTGAGAAGAATGTACATTCTTTTATGTTTGGGTGAAATGTTCTGTAAATATTTCTTAGGCCTAATTGGTTCATACAATCAGATACCTTCAGAATTTTTCTGTTTGTCTTTGGATGATCTGTCTATTGATAAGAGTCAGATATTGAAGTGTCTCACTATCAGTGTGTGAGGGTTAAATATGATTTAAACTGCAGTAATGTTTCTTTTATGAACCTGGCTGTCCTTGTATTTGGGGTGTAGACATTAAGAATTGCAATGTCCTCTTGGATTTTTCATTTGATGAGTATGCAGTGTTCTTCCCAATCTCTTCTGATTAGTTTTGGTTTGAAGTCTGTCTTGTCAGATAGTAAAAGACTACATCACTTGCTTCTTAGGTCTGTTTGCTTTGAATATATTTTTCCATCCTTTTAATGTGAAGTGATGTCTATCTCTGACGTTTCTTGGATGCAGCAGAAGGATACATCTTGTTTTCATATCCATTCTGTTAGACTGTGTCTTTTTATTAGAGAATTGAAGCCATTGATGTTGAGAGAGATAAGTGAGCAGTATTTGTTGATTTCTGTAATTTTATTGTTGTTCCTAGTCTAGGTTTATTTATTCCCTGTGTTTTCCTGGATGTAGTTAACCTCTTTAGGTTGGGGTATTTTCTATTGCCTTCTATAGGACTGGATTTGTAAATAGACATTGCTCCAATTTAGTATTATCATAGAATGTCTTATATCTCCATCTATTTTGATTAAAAAAAACTTTTCATGAATAGTAGTCTAGGCTAGCACCTGTGGGCTCTTAGAGTCGGCTTTTAGAGTCTCCATTGAGAAGTCATGTTAGGTCTACATTTATATGTCACTCAGTCTTTTCCCCTTGAAGCTTTTAATATGTTTTCTTCATTCTATATGTTTAGTGTTTTGGTTACTATGTGCTCAGAGGACTTTATTTTCTAGTCCAGTTTGTTTGGTGTTCTGCATGCTTTTTTTTGTACCTTGATATACATCTCCTTTTTTATATTAAGGAATTTTTCTTCTATGTTCTGTGCCTTTGATCAGGATTTCTTCTCCTTCCTCTATTCCTATTATTCTTAAATTTAGTCTTTCATAATGTCCCAGATTTCCTGGGTGTTTTGTGCCAGGAAAATTTTAGATTTGACAATTTCTTTGACCATTTCTTCTCTCCTGTCCATCAGTGGCTGTGGTTTTTCTCTTCTGTCTCTTTTATCCTATTGGTAAGGCTTGCCTCGGAGCTTCCTGTTTAACTTCCTAAATTTCTCATTTTCATATTCCCCTCAGTTTCAGTTTTCTTTATTGATTCTATTTCTACTTTCAGACCTTGAACTTTTCATTTATTTCATGCTACTCCTTCTGTTTTTATAGATTTCTTTAAGGGATTTAATTTTCTCTTTAAGGACTTCTATCATATTCATAAAGGCTATTTTGAGGTCTTCTTTGCTTTGGCGCTGAGAAATACTCAGGCCTTGCTGTAGCAGGGTTGATGGAATCTAGTGGAGACCTGCTGTCCTGACTGTCATTGATTATGCTTTTACCCTGGCATCTAGGTGCCCAGGATTGGGCAGATTCTAGCTCTAGGTAATACCTGGTCTTGTCTTTGTTGGGAGGGTGTTTTGTTCCTTGGTTTCTATTGTCCTCTCTGATTCTCAGGGGAGTGTGGTAGCTGCAGGTTTTGTCTCATAGGAAATTGTTCTGGGATCCTGATAGGTGTGGCCATTGAGGGGTTCCAGGTAATACAGGTGTCTGGGTATTGGGAACTGACACGTAGGAATAGGCTAGTGGGGGATAGAGGGTGAGGGGGTCTACAGGAGGGAGGGAAATATGGTGTTCCACCAGAATCTGCTTAGTCCTTTGGCAATGAGGACAGAGAATAAAGAAAAGACACAGCAGAGGGTCTGCTGAACCAATGGGGATGATGCTGGGGGATGGAATTTAGAGGAGCAGAGGGAAAAGTGCAGATCTGCAGTTAGCCTACCTGCTTCCCTGGCCGGAGTCACCCATCGGTTCCCAGGAATTTTCTTCTTCCAACTCCACCCCAAAACACTTCTGGAGTGTTTTGCATGTTATTTTGCAAGCGTAGAGATATAGCCACTGGAACTTGTTAAACCAACCAGTGGCCACACCTTCCATCTTTCCCTGTCCCCAGCAAGGATCAATGCCAGTGAAGGGAGTTGGGCCTAGACAACACCTCCCCTGTTGTGCCAAAAGATATGGCTGGCAGGGAGGACAGGGAGGTATGCATGAGTGCAACAGCCATATCAAATCCAAAAGACAGCATTTCACTGTGTGGTTCCTCATCCTCCTGATTGTCACCCCTTGTCTCCCTGGGGGCTTTGCTATCAGGAGTCCTTAAAGCAATTCATTGTACTCTCAGTAGGTGAAGCCCCTTTTAGCTTCTTTCTGTGGCTTTTAAATACCTTCTACCAGCAGCTCTGTGCATATAACCAGCTGAGAAAAATCATCTCCAAACCTGCAGTAGCTAGATGCCTTTGACGCTGCCCGTGCACGAGGCCCCACTGTCAACATTTTCTCAGGAAGTGAACAGAGAACGGGTACAGAGATTGAAAACATCAACTATGTGGACTCCATATCAGCACTGTAAAAATGCCTGTATCATCGTTATGTCTACTTCATTTAAGTCAGAGCCAGAAGTTTCTCACAGTCTTCTCTCTTCAGAGCATTCCTTGGGGCATTCACTCTTGAAACAACCACAAAGGTACCAACATGCTAGTTCAGGGAAAATCTCAAATCTGGAAGCGCCACCTACTCTCCAGCGAGGGCGATTTAAATTTTGGCAGTGTGTCTGTGTACAACTGGGACTAATTTCATGGGGGAAATGGTGGAATAATCTTTCCCTAGAGAATAAAAAGCAATTCTCCCACCATTGCAAGAGCATCCTACGGCAAGTGCTGGCAGACACAGGTTGAGCAGTGTTCTACAGTAAAATCTCCCCAATGGGGCTGTGCTGAATTCATTTCCTTTATTTGGGATTTGGGTTCCTAAGAAAGCAAGTGTCCTCGGTAATCCGTACATGAGCACAGGCTGCCGGGAGGCAAGGACAGGGAGCTTTCACTTCATCTCTCTGCCTCTAACATGGAGTTCTCTGAATTTCATTCCAGTATTTGTTGAAATTTCCCAGGCATTGGATGCAGCCTATGAATATGAAGGTTTGAACAAGTTGAGAGGCCCTGCGGAAGGGATGAGAAACCGAGATAATAGTCAGAGAATTAATCTATTTTCCCTTCCATGGCTGCAGGGAATTCAATGTTATCTGTGGAGGGGATCATTTTATTTTAAAATTAGACTTCATTATTAATACTGATAAACCAGGAAATAACAAAGCCTGGCATAGACTCACCTATTTTGCATTATTGCTAGTTTACATTCATGCTGCTATGAGCTCAAAAATTAGAATATCTAATGCTTAAATCAACGTTGCTCTGCAATGCTGTTGAATGGCTTTGGGCAAAGTTATTTTTAAAAATTTAATACATTTGTTTGTTTGTTTGTTTATATACAGGGTTGCATGTATCCCAGCCTAGCTTCATGATGAGTAAACCCTTGAACTTGTGGTCTTCCACTTCCTAAGTGACTGCTGGGATTCAGGCATACTGCATTGAGCCTGCTTTTTGCAGTTCTGAGCATTGAATTTGAGGCCTCCAATATGCCAGGCAAACATTGTACCAACTGATCTACATCCCAAGTGCATAATACTTCTTTAAGTGCCCAAGATAAGAACTTTTCACACAACTTCCAATATTTACAACTTGGAGGTTGGTAATCTTTGTGGTTTTCTTATTTGATTTGTAAATCACAGCCTATTTAATCATCAAATGCAGAACTGACATTCATGTTTGAACTCACAGCAAGCATATGATAAATAAGAAACTGTTTAAGTCAACTCTTACCCTCTGAATAGAAGTAATAGAATATGTTAAAAGTGCATTATATGCTTGCATAAAAATAACCATAGATAACCCTGTATAATAAAAATATTTGTATTGTATAAGTAGGAAACACTATTTAATTAGCTTCATTCATTTAGATTAGGTGTTTCATAACTCTCATTTCTCAAAAATAAATCTGATAGTAATTTGGCTTTTAGATGTGAACCTGTGTGGGTCATAAAAGATTCATGAAATAGAGTTACTACTTCCATTTTTTGTTAGGTTTTAATTTATTCATCGGCTTTTCAGGAGAGGTATCAGAGGCATGTTGTAGAAATGAGGAAGCAGTGAGAGTTTAATCTGTAGATGTCAGCATTAGCCTTCAGGTGGAGTGGGTGCTCTGTGAGGGTTGGCATGGCCTCAGCATTAGGGTTATGGCCTAAGGTTATGATTGCCTAGCAGAATGATATGGGTAAGGCTGGGGAAGGGGAAGAGTGGGTTGGCTTTGGGTTTAGGCTTAGGATATATTGCTGTTAAGATGCAGATTAGTGTTAAAGTTAACCTTAGGTTTAGGATTGTGACCACACTTAGCATTAGGTTCAGGGTTAAGATCAACTTTAGAGTTGTTTTGGCCCAACACAAAATTGTAAAGCTATTTACAAAATCATGAGTTTTTTACAACTTTTTTCCCACCTCAGCTGCATGATTTTCTAGTGTAACCTTTGTAGATGGCAGCATCATGTTACAATTGAAATGTTGGATGCACTTTAATCCTTAGTGAGCATGTTGACCATTTTGAGGATGCCTGTCCCCCCATGGGGGTCACTGTGAAGTCTAAAGACAAGCAAGACTTCTTCACTCCTCTAAAGTTCTGATCTGGATCCAGATGCTCATCCTAGAGATGGTTCTGGGTATGAAACCTCTTGCCCCTTCTACTCAGGAACCTCAAAAGAACCTCTTTATGAAGGCAAATTGGACCTGCTCATAGGTATGAGCCATTCAAGTAAAGGCACGCAGCCTTTTGAGTGGTACACTTTTGAGATTATTTGAAATTTCTCTCATACTGTGGCAGTGTGACAGATCCAAGTGTGGACTTCGAACCCCTGGACTCTGATTTCAAACACTGGCCCCATCACTAACTTGGAGGTTAATCAGTAACACTTTATGGATGCATTACGTAAGCATGGTTTTTAAACACATGTAGGGCATATTGCAGTCAAGAGGAGCTTCATTTCCTTTTGAAGCTGAATAGCAGAATGGAAAGGGTCCTCTTTCTTCAGCTTGTAGGCAAAGTGTCCCATAAGATTCCTAGTTTCTACAGACATCAAAGTGATGTGATTGCTCCTTGAGACATCATTATTCATCAGGAATATTAATATTCTTCTTGTTGCTGTGACAAAAGTTGTGACATTACCCACTTAAGACAGGAAGTGTTTCTTTTGGCTCATAATTCAAGGATGTGCAGTCCGTCCTCCCGGGGAAAGCCTGACATCATGAACAGGAAGTTGGATGCTCATGTGGAGCCAGCAAACAGAGATGTATGGCCAGGCTATACAATTTCAATGGCCATCCTCAGTCACCCACTTTCTCCTGTGAGGCTCTACCTCCTACACATGCTTCAGCCATCCTAATCCGTGCCCAAATCTAGGGACCGTGTGCTCTATTGCTCCAGAACTCGCCTGTGAAACCTGGACAATGCCTTCCGCTCACCACAGCCCTGTATTGTCTCAACTAGTAGTACAAGTGTAGCCACGCACGTTCATATGTGTCTTTCCCAAGGCAAAAAGGAGAAACTTCAGCTTCCTACATTGATAAAGAAATGAAAACCAATTTCAACTCCATGCCTGCCTCCAGGGCCAGGAAACTGCCTGCTTTCCAAAGTAGCCCATGGCAGTAAGGTGGAGAGGTAGAAGGCTTAGCAGCCAGCCCAAGCCAGAATCCAGGCTACTATACTCTGCAGCCAAGCTCAGCTAATCATATCGGTCAGGATATGCTGGCTCTCCAAGTTAGAACTTGTTGAATACAGTAGTGGACCTCACCCTGGATTATTGGAACATGCAGATAATAGCATAACTAACAGACACTGAGGTTAGTGGATTGAAATAGGGCAACTGTTTTAGATATCCATAGCACTGAAGTTGGCCCAGGAAAAGGACCCAATAAAATATGATGTCAGATCATTTGTTTCTCAGAAGTCTGCCTCCCATCACGTTTACCCACAAGTGCTGGGGGTGTCTCTGAAGATGCACTGAGCAGGTCCATGCCTCTCTCTCTTCACGTAGATGTTCACCTACTCCTCATGATTATCTCCGTTGCTTTAAAAAGCCAGCTTCTACTGTTATAGAGCAGGACACCACCATCTCATTTTGCCATACACCCTGTAGGTGAGGCAACTGGTAAAATATAACTTTCTACCTGAACCAAGAAGAACTCAACAAAGTCCCACTCCACCTGCTTCTGCCTATGCCATCCAGAACAGGAAGCTGACTGACCGGGTGCATGAACACATCCTCACTATTCTCAGGCTACGTATTCTGGTCCCTAACCCCAGCTACCTTACTGCCACATAGAAGCATCATGTGTCCTCCCCATACTGTTGATACAGTGATTTTCCCACTCAAAGGCAGAGCAATGTGTTGACTTACGTTGAGCTATACCTGACTGTATAGATTCCATCCTAACCCATTGCTTCAGGTTCTCAGAGCCTTCTGGACCCTGAGTCTGTTGCTTAGCAACCCAACAGCTAAGTTTTCTACCCTGCCCTCTGTCATCTATACATATGTTGAAAAGGCAACTCTTCCCACTTGGAAAATGAGAAACGTTGTGCCATTGTTTCTATAGCTAAATGAACTCCACTGGCAAGAAAGTACATTTCTGAGCTAGTTTTCTTCTTTTGTACACAGGGGGTTTTGGACAGATGGTCTGTAAGATGTCTCCAGCTCTGTATATCTGTGTAATTGCACCTCCTCTTTATATAGAAATATCCTCATTACCCTTATGATTTACCAGCCCTAAAGTTACTATCAGCACATTTTTATCTTTATTTTCTTCGTTCTATGAACTATGTCAAAGAGACTGTATTCCAACCAATGTCCAATCACAGACAGCGTTTTGCATAAGATTAATGAGGAGGATTCTGTCTTAATCTATTATTAAAATATGAAATATACTTCATTAGTGCCAAAGCCTTCAATTAGAAGATAAGGGGAAGTGTGTGGGATTTGTAACTCTCATGAAGAGCAACTGGAAGGCTTGGTAGACTTGGTCAGTTGACAAGAAGACCTTAGATTGAGAATATAAATCAGAGAGTTTGGTGACATCCAGGTACCACAGTTAGTCACTTCTTAACACCATGACTCTAGTTCATTTGCGTTCTCATCCGTGCTCTCCCTTTCTCTCCTTCTTCCTTTCCCTCCTCTCTACCCACCTTCTCATCTGTCCCTTAAGAGGAAATATATCGAGGAAATTGGTGGGATTCTTGGTTGGTCTGGCCTGGTACCCACTGCTGACAAATGCAATAGGCAACACTGGTCTGCACTTCTCCCTGATCATAGGAGCACAGCTGGCAGCACAGGAAGGCTGGTTGGTTGATTACTATAATGAATTATTGTAATCAACCTTTTCCCGGATTGCTTCAATTGTGGTTTCCCAATCTGTTTTTAAAACAAGTGTTCAGAATTTTCACATCCACATTATGTCCAAATCTAAGAAAAGAAGTTTATGTTTTAAATCAAATACCAAGTAGATACCAACAAGTACCCTGAAATACAAAACCTTGTGCACGTATGAATGTCTCTGCCTCTCTCTCTGTCTTTGTCTCTTTCTGTGACTCTCTCTATGTGTCTGTCTGTCTTTTTGTCTGTCTCCCTCCCTCCCTCCCTCCCTCCCTCCCTCCCTCCCTCCCTCTCCACCCCAGTGTGTGTGTGTGTGTGTGTGTGTGTGTGTGTGTGTGTGTGTGTGTATGTGTGTCTGTGTGTCTGTGTGTGTACATGAACTTGAACAAGTATATGTAAGGGTGTGTGCATTCATATAGAGGGCAGACATGTCTTCCTCAGTTGCTGTCTAATTTTTTCATATATGGTCTTGATGAACCTGGAGCTCGTAAATTTGGGTGGGCTGTCTGGCCAGTCACCTCCGAGGATTCACCTGTCTGCCTTCTCAGCTCTGAGATTACAGACACCGACTTCTGACTAGCACAAAGTTTATAGGTGCCGAGGACACAAGCTCAGGGCATCATGTTTATGTGGCAAGCTTTGCTGACTGAGCCCTGTTCCTGGCTGTTTACTGCTCGAGTTGGTGGTATGAACCTTGGAGAACAGGGCCTAAAAATAGGTGGGCTAAAGTCTTATGCAATAGCCAATTTTATTCAGAGCATCAGACAATTTATAGTCTGAGAGTTAAGAAGCATCATGAGAGTAAAGCATACAGTCAGGAGGACAAGCTGTAGGTGGCAAAAGCATGTTTTCCATAGGGGAATATGAATAACAACAGCTGAAGTAAACTCACTCTGACCAACTACACCTGGGAGGAGCACAAAACACACATTCCAAGAATAATTCTGTGTTTTGAAGAAACTGGGGTTATAAGACTTTTGGTCTCATTTTCTTGGACTTTTCTCACAAGCACTCAGAATTCTCACATGACCCCAGTCTTGGACTGTGTTCTGACATCTCCCCCGTTTTATTATTTTTTAATGTCAGAATACCCAAAGTTTGCTTTGATTTGAGATGTAGATAAATTGTCATGTGATGCCTAACTCTCCTATAAGCAAAGGAATTATACTACCACAGTGAAAGCACTGTCTTTGATACTCTGCCACCAAGATCAGAGAGCCAAACTATGGTTAAATTATTATATTGATCAGAAAGATCTAGACAATAGCTTGAAAGGGGACCCTTGTAATTAGTAGTTCCAGTGTCTGGCAAAAAATAAACCCATATTTGCCTTCTAAAAGGAATACAAATTTCATGGTGTCCTAGGCAAATAGGAAGCGATTTAAAGGTTCAGGAAAAATTAAACACAGTCCCTTATTCAAATGAATGAATGAATTTATTATAATCCCAAGAACCAGTCATAAAGACACAGTTACCCGTAAAGTGACCTCCCCTTTGGCACATGGGGGCCTTCACTTGGCCCCAGGTGAGCAGAGTTGACTTCTGATGGCATTGTCAACATCTCCTTTTGCCCTTCAGCTGGAAGTTTGCTGTCTTTCTGGTGACCCCTGCTGTCCCCTTGACCTCTGCCCTAGTCTTTAGTGGCTTGGGGCCAGAGACGCTGAAGAGAAACCCATGATGTTTGAGCAGATCCACCTGCAATGACAGATGCATATCCCTTCCCAATTTTCTCCTAGAGAAGTAAAAATAGGGCAAATTAATGCATCATCTTGCCGATTTCCTTCTGCAATAAGACCAGGGAGGTTTGAGTGTACACCAGTACGGTTCTATTGCTGGAAATAATCCTACGACATAAGCAGAATCTGACAAGATATTTAGGGGCCTATGAATGAACCGTAATAGATGAATCAAAAGAGTCAGTTTCACCTATTGGGCTGAGGAAAAAAGTATTAATAGATTGATGAATATCTGGACCATGACTCTCTCTTCTATAACCTTAGATGAACCATCAAGAAAAAAATGTCTGCCTATGGAATGGGAGAGGGCTGGACAATTTCTGTGAGAAAATATCATAGATCACCAGCTGGATAATTATTGCTTATCCTTCTTTGGTAATCTGCAAATGAAAATTGAAAATCAGGAGAGTTCTGTAGTGCTCTTAAATTCTGAATGATGGATAAGGTCAGTAGAACAGACCAAGGATCGGATCCATACAATTGTTGACATTGGGTCTTGCCCTAGTTTACTAACCGAGCAGGAGGAGTTAAGAAAGTACCAGTAGTTAGTATTTTGGGGACCTCATTGTGTAAATGAATCCATCCCAAAGGTTTCTCCTCCTGTGCTATTATACCTGTAGCAGACAGTGTAGTGGGGGAAATAAGGACGTCTCAAGGCAGCGAAGGGTCCAGTCAATACACAAATGCCTCTTTTAGTCTGGATTCAGATGGCTGTAGTTCTTGTCTTAGCCTCTTGAGATAAGTGAGGACTGTCCGCTGCTGCCTCTCCTTCTAGTGCATTATGTAGACTATTAGTGCATATAGTTAGCTGTTTCACAGGCCCTGATAAATCCGCATCAGGAAGAGGCTGGAGTGTAAGAGTAGATTGTTAACAGATTCCTCACCCCACGTTTCAGGGCCATTTCCAGGCAACCGAGGATACACATCCAAAGGACACTCCAGTAAAGGAGGCTGAAGGAACCGTCACCAGTGTAGGTGACAAGTTTTACTTTTGATTTTGTCAGAGTGGGGGACCTTTTTTTCACCTTTTACTGTCTTTAAGGTTAGATTAGCCAGTTTATATTCATTCAAGGAGTTAACCATCTATCTCTTAGTCATAGTTTTCATCCTATTTATCTTCCTTAAGTGTTTTAATAACAGTCTGAATCAATACCCTAGGGACCCAAAATTGAGCAGATATTTCCCCTTGTTTATATGCCTCTCCAGCGTCCTTTCAGAATCTATTCCGTCCTTCTTCACCTAAAGTTCCTTCTTGTAGATACCAGGGATTGTACCTGTGTTCCTTCTTGCAAAGCCTTCTGTGTATGTTTCTGTGTGTGTGTGTCTGTGTGTCTGTGTGTGTGTGTGTCTGTCTGTCTGTGTGTTTCTGTGTGTCTATGTGTCTGTGTGTTTGTGTCTGTGTATGTGTCTGTGTATGTTTGTGTGTGTATGTGTGTGTCTGTGTCTGTGTGTGTCTGTCTGTCTGTGTGTGTCTGTGTGTCTGTGTGTCTATGTGTCTGTGTGTCTATGTGTCTGTATGTGTCTGTGTCTGTGTGTGTCTGTGTGTATCTGTGTGTCTATGTGTCTGTGTGTGCTCATTATCCATTCATCTGTTGGTGTGTAACTACTTTGATTCCAGTTCTTTGCTACAGCAACACAGCAGTGATGAACATGGAGGTACACATACCTCTACAGTAGTGTATGGCATTCTCTGGGTATATGCCCAGGAATGAAATAACTAGGTCATACGCTTATTCTACTTTTAATTTTTTTTGAGAAGTCTCCAAACTGATTTCCACAATGGCTGTCTTAATTTTCCCCCTGCAAAACTAAGTGTTTCTTTCTTTCCACATCCTCGTCAACATTTGCTGTCAGGTTTATTGATGATAGCTATTCTAAGTGTGGCATCTCAAATTAGTATTAATTTACATTCCTTTGATGGCTAAGAATACTGATCCCTTTTAAAAATTATTTATTGGCCTTTTGTGGTTTTGCTTGTTTGTTTATTGTTTGGTTGGTTTCTCTTTTTTGCTTATTTTGTTTGTGTGTTTTTTTTAAAAAAATCTGTTGAATTCATTTACCCATTTGTTGATTGGAAGTTTCTTTTCCTTGGTATTTAATTTCTGCAGTTCTCTGTAACTTCTGGACCTTGGCCGCTTGTCTGGAGTGTAGCTGGTAAAGATTTTCTCCCATGGGCTGTCTGTTATGTTGGTCACTTCCTTTGCTCTACAAAAGCATTTTGTTTTCATGTAACCCCATCTGCGGCTGCTTGGAGTTGGTGCCTGGACTATTGGTGTTCAATTTAAAAAGTTATTGCCTGTCACAATATCTTGAAGGGTATCCCCTGTGTATTCTTCTGAGAGTTTCAGGTTTTAAATTAAGGTCTTTTATCCACTTTGAACTGACTTTTTTATAAGATGAAAGATATAAATCCAATTTCACCTTCTGTAGGCAGAAACCTAAGTTTGCCTATACCATTTGTTGGTAGACTATCTTTTTTCCAAACTATGTTTTGCCTTCCTTGTCAAGAATTAAGTGGTCATAGCTTTGACATTTTATTTCTGGTTCCTCTATTCTATTGCATTGGTCTTCCTATCTATTTTTATGCCAATATTAGTCTGCCATGATCACTAGAGCTCTATGGTACAATTTGAGCTTAGATATTGTAATACCTCTAGCAGTGTTCTTATCCTATTTTTTTTTTTTTTTGGCTATTTCTGGTCTTTTATGGTTTTGTATGAATTCTTGTATTGTTTTTCTAAACCTGAGAAGCATGCTATGGGAAATTTGGTAGATATAACATTAATTATGTGTGTTTAATTTAGGTACTATAGACATTTTTCACAATATTAATTCTGTCTTTCCGAGGACATGGACTGATTTTTCATTGTCTAGTCTCTTTGTGATATTTGTTCTCAATGTCTTAAAATTTTCATTATAGTTGTTTCTTGCTTTTTTTTTGTTAGATATATTCTTAAATATTTAATTTTGGGGGAATTTTCTTGAATGAAATATTTTTCCTAATTTCTTTCTTAGAGAATAGACTATTTGGTACAAATGAAGGCTACTGGCTTAAAAAACAAACAAACAAACAAACATCAATTTAGTATTCTTCATTTTTACTCTAAGTTTTATTAGATCCAAGAGTTTTCTTGTAGACTCAATAGTGTCTTTAGGTAAAGCACCACATCATCTGCAAATAGGGATAGTTTTATGTCCCTCCTTCTGCTGTTAACCCCTTTTTGTTTCGTTCTCTTGGCTAATTCCTACAGCTATGGCTTCAAACACTATATCAAGCAAGAGAGGAGAGGGGTGTACACATCCTTGTCCTAGTCCTGATTTTAGAAGAAATGCTCTTGAGTTTGTCTCATTTTAATATAATGTTGGCTGTAGTTCTGTCATATATATATCCTTTCTTATTTTGATGTAAGTTCTTTTGTCCTAGTTAGCGTTACTATTGCTATGATGAAGTAACCAAGGCAGATTGGGAAGGAAAGAGCTTACTTGGCTTATGCTTCTCATCACTGTTCATCATTGGAGAAGTCAGAAGAGAAAGAACAGGAAGCTTAGAGGCAGGAGCTGATGCAGAGGCCATGGAGGGGTGCTGCTCACTGGCTTGCTCCTCATCGCTTGCTCAGCCCGCTTTCTTATAGAACTCAGGATCACCAGCCCAGGGATGGCACCGCCCAGCGTGAGCTGGGGCCTCTCACATCAATTACTAATTAAGAAAATGCTTACAGCCCCATCTCATGGAGGCATTATGTCAACTGAGATTCCCTCTTCTCAGATGACTTTTAGCTTGTACTTTTGATATAAGACTAGCTAGCATATCCATCTCTTCCTAAAGTCTCCCAAAGTTTTATAATGAAGGCATGGTGAACTTTGTCAAAGGCCTCTTCAGTATCAAATACAATAGTCATATGGCTTCTGTCCTTGAGTTAATTTATAAAGTGTATGATACATATACATATATTGCATTATAATACATTATATGTATATGCATATGCACATATATATATATGTGTGTGTGTGTGTGTGTGTGTCCTTTACTGTGTATATTTATGTTAAACCAACCCTGTCTTTCTGGGAAGAAGCTATCTTTATTTTAGTCATAATGTATAATCTTTGTAGAATGTTTTTTAATTCAGTTTGCAAATATTTTGTTAAGAATTTTTGCATCCATGTTCCCCAAATAAATTGTTCTGTAGGTCTATCTCTCTTCCTCCCTCTCTTTCTTTATAGTATCTTTAACTAGCTTTGGCATCAAGATGTCACTTTCTTTACAGAATGAATGTAATAGTGTTCCTTCACTTTCTATTTTATGGAACAGGATAAGAAAATTAGTATGAGGTCTTTCTTAAAAGTCTGATAAAATTTAGCCGTGAATCTTTCTCTCTTCTTGGGCTTTTCTTCAAGGAGAGGCTTTTAATAACAGTTTCAGTCTCATCTCTTGTAATGGTCTGTTTAAGCTGTTTCTAACTTCAGGGCTTAATTTTTGGTAGATGATATGCTTTTAGAGATTCTTCTTCTGTTTCTGCGATACCCAGCTTTTCAGAGTGTTAATGATCATAGTACCTTCAAACACTGATGTGGGTTTCATGGAAGTCAGTTACAGTGATGTCCTTGTGATGTCTAATTTTGTTAATTTGCATCTCCTTCCTCTTTTTGTCAGATTAGCTAATACTCATCTATTAAGACCAACTTTACAGGCTTGAGAGACAGCTCGCCTCTTAAGAGCACTTACTTTTCTTGCAGAAGAACCCCAGTTCTATTCCCAGCAGCCATGCTGAGCAACAACTCCAGCCACTAGGTATCCAACTCCCTCCTTGGCCTCTGCATACATTTGATGCACATGAACTCATATTGGAATGTACACATTCACATATATAAAGTATAAATAAGTGTTTTTAAAAGTTTAAACACCAGAGACATTCAGATTGTTGAATGTGGCTGAGTGGATGTATGTATAGTGGCTGGTTAAGTTGCCTACATGTCACACCTACTGAAGAAATAATGAATAATTACTGCTAAATTCAGACTCTCTCCTACTTAGTATTTTATACAATGCTCAAATACGTTTGGCTAAGAGGAGGATGGCATAGCTCAGAACAGTAGTAAGTGGTCACAGACCATTTTAATTACCTGATACTGAATGATAATGGCCACAGCCACCTAACTGTCATCTGTCTCTCATTTAGCTATTTACCTACCATCTGTCTCTCATCACTAGCATCAATCTGTCATTCTTCCTATCATCTATTTGTCTATTAACAATACAAACTATTGATCTGTATTAGTTACCTATTTTAGTTGCTGTGACAAACCATCTGAATTTGACCAGAGTACACCTTAAGGAGGGGAGGGTTGTTTGGGCTCACAATTCAAGTGTCCAGTCCTACATGATGGGAAAGAAGTGGTGGCAGCTGACCTGAGGCACCTGGTCATATTACATTTACAGTCAGGAAGCTGGGAGAGGTGACTATTGGTTCTCAGCAAACTCACTCTTTTCTAATTCAGTTCAGGACCCGAGCCCATGGGAGAGTGCTGCCTATATAAAGGGTGTTTGGACTTTTGAGTGAGAATGGCTCATATGTTTGAATGCTTAGTCCATAGTTGGTGGAACTGTTTGGAACGAACTAGGAGGTATGGTCTTTGTGGAGGAGGTGTGTCACTGAAGGTAAGCTTTGAGCTTTGGAAGCCTCTGCACCATCCCCCAGTCTCTGCCTTGCGCTTGCAGATAAGGTGTAAGCTCTCAACTTCTGCTCCAGTGTTGTGCCAGCTTGCCTGATGCCATACTTTCTCTCATGATGTCATGGTGTCTCTGTCCTCTGGAACTCTGAGCCCAAAGTTCAATGCTTTGCTCATGGCACTTTATCGTGGCAATAGAAAAGGGTGAAAACAAGAGCGAGTCCTCCTTCCTTGGGTAACCTCATCTAGAAGCTGCCTTCCCAGACCTTCCCAGGGGCTTATCTCCTGACTTATTCTGATCCTGTCAAGTTGAAATTTATTATTAACCATCATATTTGAAAAGCTGATTTTCAGCATAGTTTTGCTGTTATTTGCATGTGGCCTTTAAACAAATGAATGTAGGAGAAAATTATTTTAAAGTTTATATTTAATAAACGAAGGTAATATTAAATTTATGTTTCTTTTAATTATAAACATGTGTATCAGTATAAAATTAATATAATTGTGGATGCAATTTATAATATAATTATCAAGTAAATGATATAAAAAAGAAATGAGAAAAACATCCCCTATCTTGCCCTCTCCGTTCAGTTCCAATATTGGCAAAGAAATTTTGTTCCGTGTTATACTTTTTGCTGTGTTTGCCTTTTCCTTGACTTGTAAGTGGATGGCATGATAATAGGTATATGTCTCTGAATGAGAATTTTCCATACTTCAGAACTTTCATATTTCATCATGAGAGCTCAGTGCCACCATACATTCCTGTATACCCAGCTCTCACTTTATGAACTGGGTAACAGCTTGTCAATAATTCGTCACCATGCCGTTCTATAGCTGAATGTTTCAGCTTGCTGCAATTAGTAATAATGTTTTGGTTTCTCTACTGTATTCTAGTAAAAGGTCTACACATGGCAGGTACATATAAGTCAGAAATGCAGTTGGTCACAGCTATGGCCCAGGGTTGCTTGAGCCCCGAGGGCTGAACAGAGCACACATGTGCTCTTGTTCTGAGACTTTTTCTAATGGGAATCTCATGTTAATCTCTTCTCAGGAGTAATACTGTGGACTATGCTGGGCTCTTTAGGCCAAGTGAAGTGAGTAAAGATGAGCAACGTAGCAGGTACTTTTCTCATTTCTCTGGCATTCCCAATTAGAAGCAACCAAATAAAGGAAGGAAGCCTTTGTTTTGGCCCACAGTTACATTGCATCCATAGTGATAAATATTGGTGCGTTCATAGTGGGTCTTCTCTAGTTAATTAGCACAGTACAGACACACCCTCACAGACATGCTCAAAGGGCTGTCCCCTAAGTGATTCTAGATCCTGCTGGCAATCACAGTGAACACCCCAGACCTTGACAGGCCCTCGTGTACATACAACTGCTTAGCTCCTTATGTAGCTTCCCCTGCGTTCACGATAGAAGCACGTTTGTGAATAAGGGAGGCTGGTCTCAGCCCACAGAGAAATCAGAGCAGTTGTAATTTTCTCTTTGTTAATTCAGTCTTAATTCACGAGTAGGGGTTCTGTTGCTCATGCGTGACTGAGACTCAATAACATTTTCAATAAACTATGTTGTCATCACTGTCATTCTCTGTCCTATAGACTTCTTGGCCCTGACACCTAATTACAGTGTCCTGGCCACTCATTGTACCTAATTTATAATTTCAAGATGTGTTTGTGTTTAATAGATTAAGCCATCAGGAGAAGACTTGAGATCAAAAGTCAAATGGTTAAGTGTTTTTAAAGGTTGCTTTTGCAACCACTGAACAAAAGGGGAAGCTGGTAGGAAGTCTTTGCTATATAAAATTGCTCTCCAAAGGACATAGTTATCTTATAATTTAAAATGAAAAAGCTAAATGATAATGATTGAGTGTGTGCCCTGACCCTGCTTAATGCCAAGTTTAGTTTAATTAAAACTTACAAAAGTGAATTTTCGGAAATGTGAATGTTGCACCTATAGTCAACAGGCATGAGAAACAACTATCCTCAGGGTCTAACGCCATCACCATCTGATGGCTTTGTCCTGTCTTGCCACACAGGCAAACCAGCTGACCTTCCTTTCCCTAGCTCTTCTTCCATCTCCTTGCTTCTCTCTCACCTCCTTTCTCTCCATAGTATTTCCTTTCTCTCCATATTGTTTCATATCTTATCACACCCTCCCTGCCCAACCCACTCTCTGGGAACATTATTTCTTGGCCTGTGGATGGGAACCCACAAGAAGCAGGTCCTCAAGAGAAACATTTGAACATTTCCCTTGGCCATCCTTGCATGGGGGAGATAGTTGACATTGTACAGAAGAACATTCTAGAACTGAGGACTGAAGCTTTGATGAGGAAGAGTGTTCAGTAGCTTCTGAGTCTCACAGTGAGAGAGGCGAAGTCCCGCTGTGGTGTTGCATGGACCTTTACAAAGTATTGCTCCCCAGGTTCTGACTTATGTGTACCATAACCTTTCTTAGCTTGTAAGTGTATTCGAAGTTTGGAGTGGTTTTTTGTTTGTTTGTTTTTGTTTCTGTTTATTCAAGACAGACTCTCTATAGTCCAAGCCAGTTGTGAACTTCCCATGACCTTCTACTTAACCTTCCCAAGAGCTGGTATTACAGCAGTGTGTCACCATGAAAATAATAATGACTCCATTATTATTTTCTCTATTAGTTGTATCTATTAAAGAGACTCGTGATAGTTCCATAAATTCTTACAGCTCTCACTCATCAAATCCACCCTCCCTTTTTCTACCATCCTCCCTACACTCCTGTCACAACTTCAGTTCATCACTGTCATAGATTCTAGTCACATTACTATAGAATCACATGTAAGAGAGAACAGGTAATATGTATCTCCAATTCCTGGCTTATTTCACTTTAAATACTGCCCTCTAGTTGTGTCCATTTGCTGCAAATGAGAAGCATCCATTCTGCTTTTAGACTACATAATCTTCCATTGTGGATAATATTATACATTTTCTTCAGCCATTCAACTAACAGATACATGATTCCTTCTCCTAGCAATGACAAATACTGCTGTGATGTATGTAGCATGCAGATATGCTGTCTTCACTCTCCTTGTATATATGCCTTGATGTGGGATAGATGGACATTATTGGTTTTATTTGGGAGATTTAAAATATTTATTTTTTATGTGTGTGTGTGTGTGTGTGTTTGCATGTGCGCATGTGCACACGTGCATGCATTCCTATGGAGGTCAGAAGGAAAGTTGCCAAATCTAATGGGTCACAAGAATCAAACTCTGGTTGTCAGGCTTGGCAGTAAGTGCTCTTACCTGCTGAGCCATCCATCTGACTCCTAAGTAGTAACCTCTTATGACGGTTAACTTTCACAGTCAACTTGGCACACTCTATAATCACCTGGCAATGTGAGACTCCATGAGGTATTTTCTAGAGTATTGCCCTGTGAGCATGTCTGTGAGAGAGCTTTGAAGGCATTAATTGCGATGGGAAGGCCCACTCACTATGTGTGGGGACATTCCCTAAATGGAATATAGGACCGTCTAGGTGGGGAAGGGGACTGATTAGAGGCAGACATGCATTGAATGGATGGATGTGCATGCATGAATGTGCGTGCATGAATGTGCGTGAATCTTGACTGTAGGTGACATATGACCTATTGCTTCAAATCCCTGCTGCTATGACCTCCCTTAAATTATGGATTATAATTTGGGATTATGAGCCAAGTAAATCCTTTCTGCCTTAAGTGTCCCTCCTTGAGGTATTTTATCACAGCAACAGGCAAGGACATGGAGACATGGATATACCGTACCCCACTTGGGCTGTAGCAATCTGTATTCCCGCCAACTGTGCAATAGAGTGCATATAGCTGGGTGTTCTGCTGGTAGGTACCCACAACCCTCCATTCATGGTCTTGTTGAAATGACCACTCTGTGATTCTGTAGTGCCCGACATCATGTTTCAGTGGTTTGTCTTAAAATCTGATATAAATAGGTTGATCTTTTGTTTTCCTTCTTTTTGTCTTAATCCATTCTGCCAGTCTGTGTCTTTCAATTGGAGAATTTGCTCCATTTTGGGACAAGATTGTTGTTGATCTGAAAAGATTTAGTCCTTCAATTTTTTATTTTGTTAATTATCATGGATAGTCTCTGTTTTGGTCTGATTTGTGACCTGATAGAGTCCTGGTTTCTTTTCGTTGCTGTGATTAAATACCTTGACCAATAGAAAAGGGTTTATTTGGCTTTAAAATTTCAGGTTACCATCCACCATTGAGAACATTTCAGTCAAGGCAGGAACTCAAGCTAGTCTCAGAATATCTACAGTCAAGGGCAAAGAGAAAGATTGCACACACGCTGCCTGCCTGCTTGCTCACTGAACTCTTTCTCAAACAGTCCAGGGCCTGGTGTGTAAGACGGTGCCACCCACATCCAGGGTGGATCTTTCTATCCCAAGTGGTGTTGCAGTTTGAATGAGAATGAGGCCTCTACAGACTCATGTATCTTATTGTTTGGTTCCCAGTTGCTGGACTGTTTAGGGAGGATTAGGAGGCATGGCTTTGAAGACGGGTGTCATCTTGGATGTGCTTTGAGGTTCTGAAATCCCACCCTAGGCTTTCTCTCTCTCTGCCTCCCGCTTCAGGATTAGATGTAAACTCTAGGCTATTACACTAGCGCAGTGCCTGCCTAACACCATCTTCCCGATCCTAGTAGTCCTGGATTCCCCCTCTGAAACTGTAAGCCAACCCTCAAATTAAACACTTTCTTTTTATAAAAGTTGTCTCAGTCATCCTGCGTAAGCCATCAAGCAATCAAGACAATCCTCTAAGACACGTTCAAAGCCTGGTCTAGAAAGTTCCTCTGTTTGAAGCTTATCCTCAGATGATTATAGATGGTAGTGAACTGATAATTAAAAGCTAACCAGGAGGGAGGATTGGTGAATGCATCAAGTTTGGTGGATTTGTGTACCTTTGCTTCTGGTGACATTAAGACTTTCTTGGGTTTCCATGACTGTCGTTGTTATCTTTCCTAAATTTCTGGAGATTGGATTCCAGAAACTGTTATCTGTCAGGCTGGTTTGGGAGTCAGTAATTCCCTCTGGTTTTTGTTTTTCTTGCTTGTCTTGGCAAGTCTTTCTTTCTCCTTCACTTCAAGAGAATAGCCTCGCTGAGAGGATAATCCCTGGCTGGCAATGTCTTTGCTTTGTTTTCCATTCAGCACTTAGAAGTCACTCTGCTCCCTCCTCTCCTATAAGGTTTCTGCTGAGAAATCTCTTGTTAGTCTAATGAGACACCCTTCTATGTACGTTGGACCTATTTTCTTGCAGACTAGGGATTTCATTCTTTATCTTGTGCTGTCAACATTTAACTGTGCCGAGCTGTAGTGAAGATCTTTTTATGGTCATGTCTGTTTGGAGTCCTTGTAATTGGCATTTTGTGCATGGCTTTCCACATCTGTACCAAGATTAGGGAGCTTCTGTGACTGTCCAGTGGGCAAATTTTCTAGATCTATGGAGATCCTCTCTTCTGCTTTGAGTATCTGGGGAATGTGCAGCATTTGGGGGCCCAGGCCAGGAAGGGGTGTGAGTTCCAGCCCAGTGTTGGCTACAAAGAAAGACTCTCGCTCCAAAACCTACCAACCAAACTAAAGAATAGAAAGAAATAGGAAAATCTGAACTTCATTGAATTTAATGGTATTCAGGGTTCTTAAAGATTCTTTTCATTGTTTGTCTCTTTGCCCTCTGTTGTTGTTCTTCTTCTTTCTTTTCCTTTGTGTGTGTGTGAGTGTGTGTGTGTGTGTGTGTGTGTGAGTGTGTGTGTGAGTGTATGTGTGAGTGTGTGTGTGTGTGTGTAAGAGAGAGAGAGAGAGAGAGAGAGAGAGAGAGAGAGGTGGGGGGCGGGGTGAAGGAGGAGAGAGAGCACACCAGCCTACCTGCAGGCTTGTTTGTGATGTTTCAAAAAAAAACCTGTCTTCCAAATTGGATATTCTTTCTCCTGCTTGATTTGAACTTTCGTCACAACTGTCAAATATACATTTCATGTATTTTTGTGAACTTTCTCTAAGATATCTGTTTGATTCTTTTACAAAATATCAGTTTGCTGAATTTTTCCTTCCTACCTTGGACTGACATGCTGATTGTCTGTGTTCTCTTGGATCTCGCTGAGCTTTTGAATGCTCATGCTTTTAAGTTCTTTTTTTCAGATATTCTCTCCACTTCTCATCTCTTGGATCTGTTGCTAGAGACTCATTGATTTCGTGGGGAGGCATCCCCTCCACCACAGTACTTGCCTTGTGTGAGGCAGTACACCAAGTAGGCTTAGGGCATAGTCACCCTGCTGGCTGTGAGGCAGCAACCTATGACCCAGAGCAGTGGTGTTGGGTCCCTGAAATGGGCATGTGTATGGTTCTCTGAGTAAATACAGACAGTAGCTCACTTTTCATGGTGGCTTCTGGCTACTGTACCCTTAGAGTCACCTGGGAGATGATGTGAGATCCTCTTCCAAAGCAGATCCACTGTGCAGTTCTGAGGTTGCTAATCCAAGCAGCCTGCTGATCTGGCAGGGCTGTGCGAAGCATGCCCCAGAGGCATGCGAAGCCAGTTTCTGTGGTGATAGGGTTTCTTAGACCAACCCTCCCCTCAGCCTGGCCAGCTATAAAGCTCCGAGATAGGCACTGGTACATTTTGCTTCCCTTTCTATGCTATTATCCGAGGTTTAGGTGTGTGTGTGTGTGTGTGTGTGTGTGTGTGTGTGTGTGTGTGTGTGTGTGT
>OU015747.1:83266485-83278858 GCA_907169655.1 Acomys percivali | reverse complement strand
TGTGTGTGTGTGTGTGTGTGTGTGTGTGTGTGTGTGTGTGTGTGTGTATGTGGTGTGTACACATGGGCATTCATATGGAGGTCAGAAGATAACCTTGGTTGTCACTCCGTAGGCACCGCCCACCTTTTGTTAAAGTCGGGTTCTACCATTGGCCTTGAACCTTACAAAGTAAGCTAAACTATTCTGACCATTGTATTTCTAGGGATTCGCCTGTTTGTGTAGCGCATCTCACCTTCTCTGGGATTCAGTGAGAGACTCTATATATAAAAAAAAGTTGATATTGTCCTGAAGAATGACAGCTGATATTGACCTCTTACTTCTACACACATGTGCAAATGCACATATACAAATATACATGTACACCCATGTGTAAACATACATACATGCCTGCAGAGAGAGCTTTTGAATCACTATTTCTTAGTATAAATAGAAATACAACTCCACTCAATCTCCTTACATATATTTGTCTTTGTTAGGGTTTCCATTGCTGTGAGGAGATACCATAACTATAACTCTTATAAAGGACAACATTTAATTGGGGCCGCCTTACCGCTTCAGTGGTTTAGTCTGTTATTGTCATGGTGGGAAACATAGTGGCATGCAGGCAGACATGGTGCTGATGGAGCCCGAGAATTCTACATTTTGCTCTGCAGGCAGCAGTAGAGACTGTGTGCTCTACTGGGCATAGCTTGAGCATAGGAGACCTCAAAGCCTGGCCCCAATAGTCACACACTTCCTCTAACAAAGCCACACCTATTCTAACAAGGCCACACCGCCTAATAGTGCCACTCCTTATGGGCCCAACAGCCAAACACATGAGTCTATGGGAGGCATACCTATTCAAACCACCATAATAGTGAAATTTCCCATTAGAAATGTTCTGACTCAGTTCTACAGTTGAAAGCACTTGCTGTTCTTGCAGAGGCCATAAGTTCAGTTCTTAGCACCTACATCCTGAAGCTTCCAGTTGCCTGTAACTACAGGACCAGAAGATCAACACTATCTTCTGTCCTCTGTGGGCACTTCACTTGTGGACGGACACACACACACACACACACACACACACACACACACACACACACACACACACTTTAAGCGTTCAGAACACAGTCATAACAGAGGTCCCCCGTCATGATACCATCACCACACTGTCATAATTCTTGGGACAAAACTGAATAAACAGAGATTGTATTGCCTCCCAAAACATTCAAGAGACAAAGCTGGCAATGTGTGTGAGCTGCTAAGTGAGTTTAGCAATGTGACCAAACATAAGGTTAACTTCCTAAAATCAATAACTTTCCTCTTGAGATGTGTTATGCCTATAGCTACATAATAAGTTAGTTCCCCAGAAAATAGATCCTACTGAAACCCTGGGTTAGAGTTTCCCCTGAGCAGAGCACATCTTGTAAGTGAATCAGGTTAATGAAAAAACAAACAAAACAAAACAAAACAAAAACAACAACAAAAAACACCCACTTTGAGATGCTTCATCTGCGGCGAGGAGGGGAGGAAGAGGGGTGGTGGATGTGAGAGGGTAAATAGGTTTGTTTCTTCATGTGTGGGAGGGGGTGGGGTGGGTGCATACTCAGGCATCCCTATGTGTCACAGGGAATATGTACACATGAACACATGTAAAATCCAGAGTACAACCTCTGATGTCACTTTTGAAGAGCTATGTACTTTTTTTTTTTTTTTTTTTTTTTTTTTTTTTTTAAGCAGGGTCTCTTCCTGGCTTGGTGCCCTCTGACTAGGCCAGAATGGCTGATCATCAACAATTGGGGACCTGCCTGTCTCCTCCCCCTGTAGTGGGATCACAAGCACACACTAACATATCTGGTGTTCAGGCTCTTATGCATGTAAGGAAAGGCTTTCTTTGACTGAGCCATATTGCCAGCCATGAGGGGATGAGTAGACTTTACATGACATGTTGATATGTATCTTATACACGTTATAGGAACTTATATGGTTAAAAGATTCTATGATAGCACATTCATTCCTCAGTATCCAAGGCCATTGGTTCCAGGACCCCAAAATCAGCAGTTACTCATCTCTTCCATAAAATGACAGTATTTGTATTTGATCTATGCATGTCCCTAAAAATCAGTATTTCAAAACAAATGAGCATATTTATGAAATAAAACTGTCTATTAAGTGAAACAATGAATATTTCATATTATAGGTGTTTAGGAAGTATTCTATGGGTATCCTCAAATCCCTGTACCATTTTTCCAATGGGCTTTAGAAGTGTCTGTGTCTCTTGGCTAATAGATTTTCTTTATATTTTTCTACATGTGAGAAGAGCCTCAAGTTCCACAGGGCCAGCCCTCAACTCATGGCTGCCAGTAGAGAAGGAATCTCCTGTTTTTCTAAGGAGTGAGCCTCAAATCATCCCCAGGAGGACTTGATTTGGGCTGGGCCCTGGGCCTCTTCTCATAACTAACCCCACTTCTCTTTTTCTTCCCAAGAACCCCTACTCACTCATAAACCACTGTTAGGCATATCTCCGCTTTGCTCTCTGTTTCTAGCAAATCTACCTTACAGCTGATGTCCTTCTAAAATTACAACAAATGGATTGAGCTAGAGATGATCATAATGAGTGAGTTAACCCAGAAGCAGAAAGACTCAAATGGTATATATTCACTTATATCTGCATACTAGCCCAATGGGCATGTCCCACGAAAGCCTTCCCTTACCAGGAAACTGAGACAGAGGGGAGGACATCCTACTGGGACTCTAGATGAGAGAACCATGTAATAATAGCAATGTAGAAGGATCCAGTGGGTCCTAGAAACCTACAAGTAGAACATTATGACAGGCAGATTTGGGTCAAGGGGTCCTGCTCAAACTAAGGCACTAGCCAAGGACAATACAGGCAGTAAAATTTAAACCCCTACCTTGATCTAGCCCATGGACAGGACAGTCTCCACACTTGAGTGAAGAGAGGGATTTGACTTTCTCATGTACTCTGGTGCCTCACATTTGACTATGTCCCCTGGTGGGGGAGACCTAGTGGCACTCAGAGGAAGGACAGCAGGTCACCGAGAAGACACTTGATACCCTATGAGCATATACAGGGGGAGGTAATCCCTCTGAGGAACAGTCATAGGGGAGGGGAATAAGGGGAAAATGGGAGGGAGGGGAGAATGAGAGGATACAAGGGATGGGATAACCATAGAGATGTAACAAGAATAAATTAATTAAAAATATATATATATATATAAAAAGAAAACTGGAGAGGTGGCTCAGCGGGTAAAGTGCTCGCTGCGTATGTATGAGAACCTAAGACTGGAACACAGCACCCATGGAAAAGCCAAGCTTGGCAGCCCAAGTCTGCAGCCTCAGCACTGAAAGGATGGAACTGGGCAGGTCCAAAGCCTGCACTTGCCAATCTGTGCAGGTAAATCCATGGTGTCCTGGTTCAGCAAGAGACTCTGTCTCACAGAATAAGGTAGAAAGCAATGAAGATACCTTCAGTCTTATCTGGCCTCTGTGGGCTCACACACAGGCAAGAAAGAGCACCTACACACACATACTCACATACATGTACAGAGTCAACAACTAAAGCAAAATTATAAAGTTTATCCACATACACTTTCGAAAAGTAGAAATTATCATGGGATGTGGGCACATACTACAGGTCCTACCTCTCGGAAGTGATTATACTATTGGAATATTGGTATGTGCCTCTTTCTATATTTATATCTCCTAAAATTTCAAAACTCTAATTAAACAAAAAGCAGGCATCTATTCATTATTTTTCTTCATGTATGAAGTTTGTCTTCATGTTTTCCTATGTGCAGTTGTAAGCTGTGCAGAGGCAGAAAGATGGCATTGAAATGAACATATAGCCCCCACATCCATGGTGCACCTACAATGGGTGTAGGAAGTCTTCATTATGGGAATGTGTGCACCATGAAATTATTATTAATCTAGGGTGTTGCCACACAGGAAAACATTAATAATTCACTGCATAGTCTTACCTGATTTAGTTAAATGTACCATAATTTATCTAGCCATTCATTTCCCTGTTATTTTAGATTTAGGTTGTTTCCATTACTGTCATTTAGACAAATTATATAGAGCAGGCTCCCAAAATTATTTAAGGTGGCTTAACTCATTCTTCTGCCTGAATTGTCATTCCTGATTAATGACATCAGGTTTTACCAGCTGTACCTGCTACCACCTCACAGCCTCACTCTTCAGTCAGTTGTCCTCTTCTGAACTGTGATACTGCCCCCATGAGCATACCACCCCCATGAGCAGTCTCCCATCAGCACACCTGCCCTGGGAACCCAAGCCCTGTTCTCCATCTTTCCTGATAAGGTTTAAGCGAAAGTCTGCATCACGTTTCACTGTGGTAGTTTCTTCTTCTGTTGCTATGAGAACATAAGCAAAAGCAATTTAAGGAGAGATAGGTCTACTTTGGCCCACGGTTCAAGGGCATGGTCCATCGTTGTGGGAAAGTCATAGCTGCAGGAGCTTGAGGGAAGTGGTCATAGCAGTCAGGAGGCAGAGTCTGATGCTAGGTGCTGCCCGGTTTGCTTCCTCTCTTTTTTATAGTCCAGTCACTGCTCAGGGAATGGCTTTGCTCACCATGAAGATGTGTCTTCTTGCTTCTTGCTTCACTTAGCACACTCAAGCTCATCTCCCACATGCATGCCCAGAGGACCATCTCCCAGGCGACTCTGAGATCCTCTCAAGTTGACAGTGAGAACTGACCACCAAAACCACTTATGTTAAAGTCACTGTCCCCTGTATGCTGAGTCTTCTCCTCTGCTGTGTACTCACTGGCCTCCAACCCTCCCCTTCCACCTCTCCTTTAACAGACTTGAGATACATCACTCTGCCTCTCATGCCTCTTTGAATTAGCTTCTACAGATTTTCATTCCTAGAAAGGAAGCTCCAACATTCACTTGTCAAAAATATACTCTTCTCCCCAAATGAGCTCAGGCCCAGCAGGTTTTCTTTAAAAGGAACATGGGATAGAATCTTGTGGAATGCTCCCTAAGTTGTGTATGCCACTTTTATTTGAAGATTGATTTTTATTATTTTCTACTTATGTGTATGTATGTGAAGACGTCTGTAAAAGCAAAGATGCTCCCCAAAACCTGAGTTACAATTGCAGTTCTTTTGAAGTCAGTGCTAGGATCCGAACCCTGGTCTTCTGCCAGCGTAGCACAAGCTAGTAGTGCTGAGCACTCTCCCCAGCCTCATTGGCCTGCATCTTGAAGCCATAAGTGGCGTGGGCCTCTGCCTTACATGCAGTGTGCTAGGAGTTTGGGCTGCCTCTTTTTATGCAGTTTTATCAGCATAGTCATTTCTTGTGTAGGTATACTTCTTGAGACGGCTTTCTTCATGATAGATAACATGGCTGTAGTCAAAGCTGTATGCAAATTTGTACATCACCTAAAGTAACTCTGACGAGAAACCTTCAATCAAGCCAACCAAAATCTCGACATAGATGGGATACATAATCCTCAGGCCACACCCTGTACCAAGGATTTTAGTGATGGGTAATATTTAGGGAAGGGAGAATAAATCATTCTTTTTTTTGAGAGTGGCCAGTAGTAGGTTTCCATACTCCAGTGGATACCCCATTGCCATCATCTACATGAACAATACTAACTGCACTTGGTGGGTTATCAAAATAAGTAAGTAAATAACTCTGAAGTGGAAGGGGGCCTGTTATGAGGAAGATGGGGGGGGAGTTTAAAGAAATAGAGAGTAGATATGATCATATTTTATTATACAAATATATGAAACTTTCAAAATTAGAAATAATAATCCAAACAGAAAGAGTCAGAAGATACAGAGCCATGTTTATCAAAATCCCCCTGGAGGGCCCATTCCTGGATACCTACCTTCAGCGAACTCAAGCCAGAAGCAATTATGTTCTCTTCTTGAATCAATCCCTTGTGGCCAGAGACAAGCCAGGCACACATTGATTTAGCCCTGGGCACGTTCACCAATTCCTGTGACAAGAGGAATGGCATAGCCCTAATTAGATGAGACAAAAATAGTACATCCTCCTGTGAGAAAGGGACCAGTGCTGGTCAGAGCTAGGACCTCCCTAGATTCATATACCGAAGACGAGACAGGTGTTTTCTAGATAACCATGGGATTCTGCTCAGTCTTTAGACATGGCTGGCCACATCCGGTATCATCTGTGACTCCCTACCTATGGGTGAAAGAGGCAGGCCTGACACCACCTAGATCTTTAACTTCCCAGTGCTGTATATATTCTAATAAAGGCAGGATGACTACGTTTGATTTTTTTTTTTTCAGTTAAGTGCCATGGCACAAGTCTGTAATCCCAGCAAACATCAGCTCATCGGGGCTTGAGAGGAACTGAGTCAAGAGAATGAGTTTGAGAGCAACCTGTCCCTAAAAAGTAGTTTTCCTTTTAACTTTGATTTTTTTTTCAAGGCTGTGTTTGGCTCCTTGTTTAATGACTATCCTTGAGGGACCTTGGAGATGATTCAGTACTTAGACGCACTTGCTATGCAATCGGGAGGACCTGATCTCAGATCCCTAGCACATAAATATCAAGCCAGGTGGGGCCATGCAAGCATGGAGCCACCTTGGGAGAGGGGACCAGGGGCATCACAGGGGCTTGCTGGCTGGTAGCATAGCTCTGAGTAAGTAGAATAACAGAGTATGTGGAGAGGGATAGGGAAGGATATGACACTTGATATCACCTTCATCCCACCCCCTCCTACTACACACACACACACACACACACACACACACACACACCACGGAGAGAGAATCTTTTCTATATAGTGACCATCACAGTTGATATTACCCATAACTCCTTGTAGTTACCATCACTCTAGTGCCCTAGACTTTGTCCATGCGTACGCCTGGTTTTTGCCATGAAGCAAACATTGAGACAGTGGTGGACATTGTTCCAGGGCAAATGCACCAGCAGCCTACGCCTGAAATTATAATGCCTTTTTAAGTCCATAGTGAAGATGGGAGCAAATCATTGTGTACTGTATTTGAAATGCTTCTTTCAAGGATCTCAAAAGCAAAAACCTGTGGGGAAGAAGCCAGGCTCCCTGGAGCCAAAGCCACCTTTCATGCTAATGTGCTAAATGAACAGACACTCTGATGATGGTTGGGACAATCTACATTGCTTTTTTGGATACCACGCAGTGAATTCGAGCTATTGTTACAGCCCTTTTTGTCTCCCTTCTGAAAATGCAATTTTTTTTTCCTGAAAATACATTTAAGATTCAAAACTCCCCAGCTTCTAGATACAATCACCATAATGAGGTTGGGCATCACATGTATATGTAAATCTTAAGTACCATTTTCCCATCTTTAAATTATGGTGACAGAAAGAAAAACAACTCATACATTTTTGATCAGATCAACGTTATACTTTTGGGTTGAAGAATTTTAATTGGGATTGAAATGGCGCTGAAGGATTTTCTTTTGTGCTTTCTCTGATATTTCAGACCCCTAAATGTTACTCTTTAGATACAGTTAAAGGCACTTAGCACTAATCCCATAGGAAATGACGTTTTGGCATTTGTTTTAAACCAGACTTGTGCGGGAGAAACGTCATTTGTATTTCTATCTCAGATTAAGCCCCTGAAAGCAGACGTTGGGCAGGATTAGTTCCCCCCTCATTTATTGCGTATCCCCATGTTAGCCACGGTGCTGGGAGTAGAGAATGGGTCAGCAAACCGGATCCAGTTCCTGTCTTTCACTGCCCCATCGGGGAAGAAAGTACAGTTGAATTACTGTACGGTGGAAGAGCTACAGATGACAAATGTGGGGCATAATTTGTATCTGTCACTCAGCTCGTGGTTGAAAAGTAGAAGCAGAAGACAGTGGGAGATTGACCAGGAGTAACGGAATTGAGCCACGTCTGTTTGTCTTTAGCTCTTTCTGCATTTCTTCAGATGCCTCATTAGGTTAACCCCTAACAGACAGCAGAGCGTACATTATGGAGACTTCCTCAGGGTGGCTGTGCTTTACGAGGGGGTGGGGGAGATGTGGAGGTCTCCAGACCCCAGCGGCAGTCCCTGTTCTTATACTCCAGAAAGAGAATTCCGAGGGGACACAAAGAGTAGAGCAAGCAGTCAGGAGTTTAGTTAGAACAAATGAAGCAAGAACATGTTCTTCAGAATAGACCAGCAGCTGGACAGTGGCTCCACAGCCGGCCGTGCTTGCCGTCCTCATAGAGAACCTAAACTCAGTTCCCGGCACCCATAGCAAGCAGCTCCCAGCCACTCCAGCTCCATGGCATCTGATTCCCTCTGCCGGCCTCTGAAGGTGCTCACATGCATGGACACTTACTCCTACACACACACACACACACACACACACACACACACACACACACACACATACACACACACCTAAAACAAAATCAAGAAAAAGAAAAAGAGCTGACCCAGCCAAGGTGCAAAGCCTCCAAGCTGACAAGAATGGGACTAAAATATCACACCCCTCCCTGTGACCTTTTTCCAAGTTCCTTCCTCAGGGTACACAGTGCCAGGAAGGGGTCTTACTTTTCTCTGAAGCCCAGAATTCAATCTGTTGTAAGGAGATGTTAGTATAAAAGACTCTTATAGGGGGTTAGTATTCTCTGAAGTTTAAACAGTCATTAGGAGAAAGGGTGTGAACTCTCCATGTGCTCTGATAGCTAGGAAGTTCCGCAGTTACAGTGAGCTGGCCCACCTAGAGACTCCTGCTGTACCTCCCGTCCTGTTTGGAGGTGGGAAGGGGGCCACTACACTTGCCTGTTCTTCTTTGTGTCCTATTTTGGAAATTTGTAAACCTCTTCCAGAGGCAACTTTCTACCCAACAGTATGGCCTCCCCCACCACCACTGCCAAGGTGCTTTAAGAAGTATCTTTGGATTATTCTATTAACGTTTCTGCAAGAGACAGGAACAAATGTCTATTCACTCCAGAAAGGACACAAATAAAAGGAGCAGTTCTAGCACAGCACATGGTGGTTGAACCAGTGAGTTTATTAGGCTCACTAGCACAGGGGAGGGGTCCCTTACAAGGGCATGGTGACCCCTCAAGCACCTTCATCACCTAGTCTCACCCCATTAGGAATATTGACCTCATAGAAGCTGCATCATAGCATGGCTATTTCAGCTAACTTCCAGCTGGACTCCAGCATCTCCCAGCTAGGGAAATTGAAGGCTGGCATCCCAAATGAGAGTCTCATGACTGAGGAGAGTGAGGAGTCTGTCCATGTCACCACAGACAAGGATAGCACTGGTTTTTTTCTACTGAGTTTTGAGCTATGGCTACCAGGTCAAGGTGATGTCTACTATAGGTTGGCAATGGGATTGATCACATTGTTCTTGGGGGCCAAGACACAGTACTCCAGGAGACGAGAGACTGGATAAAGCTGTATCAAGGTTACATATGAAAGAATTCTCTTGGTAGAGAAAGATTAGAATCCCTCCCCCACCTGGCCTACACAGACCATGCATGAGAAAAGGCCACATTATACAAACATGGGAGAGGAGGAGCTGTTTCAAGGACCCATAATGGCTCATGGGGTCACCTGGTCCAGTGCTTTCTGGGATTTTCCCTCAGGCCACTAGCCCATTTTCAGGGGCTTTGCCTTTTTAAATACACTTCTCCATTTATGTTTCTAACCATGTGCCCATGTCTGTGATCTAATTCTTTGCCTATGGACACAAGAACCTAGAAAACTCAAGCTAGTGTGCCGAGACTCAGACCCATGCATATGAAAATAGTACAACAAAGATACACACCCAACAGTTTCATAAAATATGTGGTATAGCATATATTAGCTCTTCTATGAAAACTAACCTGGCCCAAGATCAGGCACAAGAAAAACAACTGCACTAACTATCGATCCTGTGATGACTGCCTTCCATTTAGCGGTTGCTACTTCTGCAAGATCACTGTCACCTCAACCCTTCTGGCGAGTGCCAGGAGTACCATTTCTTCTTTATAGCCATTGGCTCAGTTTAGGTTTCAGTGAATTGTGAAGGTCATTGATTTGGCCCATGGCCTATAAAAAAAATGGCGAGATCCTCCTCTTCCTGGGATGATTGTCCAATTTCTTAAATTGCTTTTCACCTTGTACCATTTCCCTGTCTCAGACTTGATGCTTGTTTCTCGGTGTTTAAACTCTTGGGCAATTTTTTGCCTAAAAGATAGTAAAGTCTAATATATACAGGTGAGGCAGGACCCTCCACATGAGAAAGTTTGTGGATACTTAGCAAATATGTATTGTGTGTGTGTGTGTGTGTGTGTGTGTATGTGTGTGTGTGTGTGTATGTGTGTGTGTGTGTGTGTGTGTGTTCTGGAGATCTCTCTCAGGCCCTCACACTTGCATACGGTTCTCTAACTGACTAGGCATCTCCCCATCTCAGATTTTAAAATATTGTGGGGAAAAGAGGTAAAATGTGGCCTTCTTTTTGAGTCTTAACATCTACCTATGGTAATAGGTACATTTATTAAAAATAAGTTGAGGACATCATAGATTGATGGCTACAGTAGGGGACTCACAAAAGCATCCTAGTCTGTGTAAGTACCAAGTACTCCCAATGGAGACCAAGAGGTACACATGAAAACCTCATAGCATTCTCACAGAATCATAGAGCTGATCTTTCCTACACTGTCGTTTTTAAGTGTCTCCATATGTCTTTATGACTAGTAAAACTTTGCTTAAATATATTTTCAATTATAGCATGTCCTCTTACCATTTTTCTCAGTCAACTTCTGGCATCCAGCTTTTTCTGCTCATGTGTCTGAGATTAGCAGGGTCATCACAATTGGGAGGGTTAACTTATGAGGTGGAAGATGACAGAAAAATTAATGTGAGGAGCTTACACACACCCACCCACCCATACCCACACACACATACACAAAAGGATTGTGTTATCTGTCCTTGCTCTATGTAGCAGCTCTTCTCCAATGATCTTAGAACCAAGTGCTTTGGACTTTGATACTGAAGCTGTTATTACCTTGGCAGGGTGCTTGAAGAGCACAGGGCAAGGTTTTATGCAGGAAACACCCAGTAGGTTGATGCACAGGAGCAGAAACTCCATGAAGATGACTGGACTCCATACTCTTGGCTCTGGCCTTTGAAGAGGCATTCAGCAAAAGATGGAACACAGGGTCACAGAGATAACACTGGCATGTCATGACTGTATCTTAATGGGACCGAAAGAGCTCCTGCCTCTCTTCCTAGTTTCACAAGTGCATTAACCCTTTCATGGTGGCCCAACCTGACTTCATCTAAGGCTACTTGCCTCATAGCATAATATAATAATAGCCTCGCTTCCAATTCCATGCCATTCACATTGGGAATTAGGACATATGAGATTGGGAAGATGGACCACAAACTGAGTTGTAGAGCACATATACCTGTTTCAGAAGTTGGACATGAGGACAGAAGATAGAAGAGAAGAAAGCATCAACTGCCTCACACCAACAAATTGAAATACTTGAGAGCAGTAGAAGGTCAGGGTTTTACATACCCTTTTCCGGTTGCCCAGGACCTTCTCAGTAACTCACTGTAATTTGGATGATGCTACAAAGTGGATCAGTTGCTAGGTGAACACATCACAAAGCCTTGAAAGAATAGATGAGGAATGCTCAGCAGTAGGCTTTTGGCTTTTCTCAAAGCCCAGAGAATATTGCAGGAGAGTGGTGGCAAGAGAGAAATGCTGTGAAATGCTGCCTTCTGGACGTGGCATAGCAACTCACAACTTCTGTGCTTAATCTGCACAAGACTTGCTCAAGTTCAAGACAGTTAGCTAGTCCAGAGTAGAAGTTTCCAGTGCCTCAGCCCTTGCTGAAGTCTTTGATAGTTAATGGCCATTGGGGAAGGCAGAGTTACTTTTCCTCAGGAGTGTGACAACTGGTAGGTTACTGTGGACAATCCTAGGCTCATGCAGGCATGGTCAGCACACAGTGGGTGTGAAAGAAAGAAAGAAAGAAGGAAAGAAAGAAAGAAAGAAAGAAAGAAAAGAAAGAAAGAAAGAAAGAAAGAAGAAATGAAAAAGTTTGGAGGGAGATTGTTGGAGGGCTTGAGGGAAAAGGAAGAGAAAGTACAGGAGTAAATATGATCGAGATACATGGTATCCATGTATGAAATTTTCAGAAATAATATTTTTAAAAATTAAAAGAAGTAATATAGGAAAGTGGGAGCAGTGGAGATATCAAAAAAGAAATGTAATAAATACCACTGAGCTTGGCCCCTCCTTCAGGGCACAGGATGGCTTGCAGAACCTTAGGGCAAAGTTCCAAAGATCTCTATCCTGCCTGCTCCCAGTTTCTCTCCCTGTCCCTCCTCCTCCTCCTCCTCCTCCTCCTTCTTCTTCTTCTCTCTCTCTCTCTCTCTCTCTCTCTCTCTCTCTC
>OU015747.1:83241861-83253706 GCA_907169655.1 Acomys percivali | reverse complement strand
ACACACACACACACACACACACACACACACACACACACACACACACACATCAGAGAGAAAAAGAGAGTAAAACATTCGTGATTCAACATATCTCCCCAACTTCCTAAATGAATTTGTGGATGTCCTCATCTTCTCTGTCAAGAGGTATTTGAAACCAGGAACACTTTGAGAACATCTTTGAATTTCTGTCCTGGTGTTTGGCAATGACAGACAGGCCTTTCCTTTCAGAAGACCTTTGGGCACCACATTGAAAGTTAACCATGCCATATTCAAAAAGCAGAGTCCTCCCTGGCTGCTTCCCTGGGCAGCATCTCTGACTAGCATAGTTATTTATACTGTCCTGACCCTTGAATCCACCCCTATTTCACTGTCTCCTGTTTCCTTCATGCAATAGAAATCTATAGAAATAGAAAGCTTTAGAGAGGAATCAAAATGGATCAGCATTGTTCTTTCCCAATCATAGCGCCGTCACTGTCATTATTGGTGTTATAAAGTCATCACCACACTTATTATTAGTGTCCCATTTTAATTGGAGGAGAAATGACCCAATAAATGAGTTCTATTAATATTTAACTACCGGCCATGAAAAAAGCCAATATTATAGAATAAAATATATACGGAGTATGTCATGACAGACTTTAAACTATTTTTTTTTTATTCTTTTCTGGCAAGAGAGGAGCCAGTGAAATCTTACAGAAACGGGTCATTCTAGAATTCCTAAGGGGGAGATCTTTTACGAGAGTGCTTAAATATCTGATATCTTCTGTGGAAGGGAATAAAATGAAATTGCTTTGAGTGCTGCCTTCCAGAATCAACCAGCACTTGTTTGTGACTGGGAAACCAGGAAGAAAATGGTACGTCTTCCCTCTCAGGTCGCTGCAATGTTGGTGCACAGTATATTAAGGGATTCTGATTTATAATGATGAGTTATTAAGAAGAAATTGAATGTTTCCCAACCCAGGGGTTTTTACATGCCAAAATTAAGGAGCCCATTATAGTCCATTAGTTTAAAAGGTAAACTTATTAATCCCTTCATGATAAAATGGCTATTTCTGACTTTATGGTAGAATTTAAATGCTGTGGATGGCATTTTAAGAGTTGATATAATGAAGTTCTTGGCTCTCTTTGCATCCAGTAGTATGCAGTGTGTATGTGATAGCTTCAGGGTGAGTGAGTGTGGTCTCATACAGAGGAGGAAGCTTCCCCAGAGAAGCACATTTGCAAAATGGTGGAAATGGTATGCAGAATTAAGTAGCAAAGTGGTTGGAGGGAGGTCTGACCTTTTTACCCAGGAGTATGAACTCAGCCAAGGGATCACCGGAGCATTGTGGGCCACAAATCCAATAGGCACACCTGAGGACCCACTGAGGAGCCAGCACATGCACAGCACAGCATGAGCACACTTCTGCCCTCCCTTCTAAGAGTCGTTCATTATCACTCAGATTACATTCTGGTAGGTTTGTTGTAGGCTTCCTGCTGAAGGAAAAGGTATGCTAGAAACAGCTTTGGGGCTATAGCTTTCCTTGGTACCTGGTTAAATTCTTGCAGCATCTTTCTTCACCTTTAGGGATACTGAGGGCAGGGAATGGTGCTCTTCTGGGTTACCATAGCACAGCAGTGTTGTCCTCAAGGTGCAAGCACAGAACACATATATCTTGAGAACAATCTTTAAAATGTTTATTTATTTATTTGTGTCACCAGAGTGGGTGTGTGGGTGGGTATGTGCTGAGCCTGTGAATGCCATAGTGCCCATGTGGCAGGCTCTGGGAAGTTGGTCCTCTCCTTATATCATCCATGAGATCTTAACTTGTCAGGGGCTTGAGTGAGAAGCGATGTCACCCACTGAGTTACCCATTGTCCCTAGAGTTACCATTATTTTATTTAAACCTTTTTTAAGGATTGTGAAATACACAGGTTTTCTGTTGCATACGCATGTGTACGCAAGTGATTTATGCGCATAATGCATATGGGTTGGCATACATGGGAAGGCCAGAAGACAACCACTAATGCTGTCGTTCCTCGTGTGTTGCCCACATTATTTTGTTTGTTTTTTATATGTTTGTCTTGTTTTGTGTTTTGAGGTAGAGTCTCTCACTGGCTGGGACCTTTCCACTTAGACCAGGCTGGCTGGCAGAGAAGCCCCACCAATCCACCTGTCTCTACCTCCAGCTCTGAGATAATAAGCGATCATCACTATGCCTGGCATTTTCAAAATGAATCCTGGGGCTCAAACTCATATAACTGCATATGCATGCATAGATATAACTTTACCATGTGAGCTATTGCCCCAGTTGAAATACACAGCTTTGACCTCTTTCAATAACTTCAGTCATCATAGAATCTAGGAGTCTCTTTCCCATTTGGGAACTAGGTAACATTGCATTTCTAAATTTTATTTATTGTTAACTTATTTCTTAAATGTATTTAAAGTATATTTTTGGGAGTATACATCGCCCCAGCATTTTGGTTTCCAAAAGTCTGTAAAGCAGGTGGCGTGTTTGGTAAAGCAAAGGTTGTCCCTCAACTTATACTTAATTCTTACTGTGTTACCTTCAATTTGAGACCCAAGAATAAAGAAACGAGACAGGGAAGGTCATGGCCATTCCTGCATACTAGTGGGATCAATGTGCAGCTCAGTTTTCCTGGGAAAGGCAGTTTCACACCCCTGGCCGTACAGAAACCAACAAGAGGCAGGAAAATCACCTTTGCTGTTCAGCGAGCTTTCTGTGATGTAAACCCTTTGACTCTGTAGGAGAGAGTCGTGTTTAGGACAGTCATATGACTGTATTTTAGTTTTGCAAATAGGAAAATAATTAGATTTATGAAATATACCTGTAGTAAAACAAAACAGATAGTGCTACAGGGTTTTATACTTTTAATTAATTCATATATATATATATATGGCATATTGAATATTTCCCCATACTGCCATGGCTCCCTCTTGGCTCCTCCTGTTGTTAGTCCCTTTTGTTCCTCCAGGCAGTTTTATTTCTATTTTCATGTCACATACACTTATATGGTTTTATAGGTGAGAGGAAGCAGGTGTGGTTGTCTTTCCGAAAATGGCTAATTCAATCACTGTGCTCATCTCCAGTTGCATCCACTTTTCACCCATCACCGTGACTTTCTTTTTACAGCTGTAGAAGATGCCATCATTGACACGTACACTGATGCATACCACGTTTTCCTGGATCAATCCTCTTAGGCGGGATATCCAGCTTGGTTTTGCAATTTAGCTGTTGTGCCGGGTGGTGGTGGCGCACGCCTTTAATCCCAGCACTCAGGAGGCAGAGGCAGGCAGATCGCTGTGAGTTCGAGGCCAGCCTGGTCTACAAAGCAAGTCCAGGATAGTCAAGGCTACACAGAGAAACCCTGTCTCGACAAACCAGAAAACCAAACCAAAACAAAGCAACTTAGCTGTTGTGAACACTTCTGCAGTAAACAGGAGCATACAAGGATTGTGGGTTATAGTTTATAGGAAGTATTGTTTTGTGAGAATGTTTGTAAGAGTAGGAGAAGGCAAAAAACTGAACAGTTTCATGCCTGGTAAACACCTGAAAAAGAGATCCATTGTCACCTCCCTTCCTTTTCCATCTGAGTTACAGTTCACATTTTATTATTTTTTTCAAAGATGATTTATCATAAAAGACTATACAAATAAGTCATATTAACATAAAATTATTACTATTTTGAAGACTGTGGATAGGTTTTGTATTATTTTTAAGAGACATTTCTATGCCTTTTTCTGGAATATAAGAATTGGGCTTTTAAATTTTTATTAACAACTTCTTTTGACAAATAGCTCCCGCGTACTGGGTCTTAAGAAGCATAATGGACAGCTAGCATTCACACAGATGGGCTCTTTGAAAGGAGCTGGGCTCACTGCTGCTCGTCTGCATTACATTTTTTCCTGTGTAGGAATTGATGGGAGCCAAGAAAAAAAGGCAATTAAGGCTCTTACACTTATTTTTCAAGGTGTATTAAATGGGTGTGTGCTTTAACTATATGTTTACTTTTAAGAATCTTAAAAGGAGCCCTTGGGAAATATTATCAAGCTGAGCCCATTGCATTAGATGAAGATGCCTGATTCATTTCCATAAATAAATCTGAATTCCATTATTTTTCAAATTTACTTGTAGATTGAGGAAGAGGATAAGTATGTTAATAGAGGACCGAGGAGTGAGAGAATGGAGAATTTTGGCAAGGATTTTCTCTCTGCAGCCAGTCCAGCCCCATTCTTTTTGGGCCCTTTCCAAACACAAATATATTAAAAATTGAAGGCTTGTTTATTCAAACATTCTCTCAATAAGCGTTTGTTGTTTAAGGCATTGTCTGAGGCCTTTTGTTGGGAATCAAAGCCACAAGTCCTAGCTGAAAACATTCCTGAGCTGTTCCCTCTGAAAATACCATTCACCTCTATAGGCACGAATCCTGATTTACAAGAAGCCATGGGCATTTAAATGGCAGCTCACATGTAGAGAAAGTTAACTACATAGTGCACAAGTAACACACCCTTTCCATCTCTTACTCGTTGCGTGCTTTTGAGTGTGTGTGTGTGTGTGTGTATGTTTGTGTGCGTGAGTGTACATATCGGTGGAAGGGATTGCATAGGTGCATGTATGGGAGTGCATGCAGTAGTTAGAATGCAACTTCTGTGTTGTTTCTCTGCCGCTCTCCACCATGTTCTTTTGAGACACTGTCTCTCACTGGCCTGCAGCTCACCAAGAATCCTCTACTGGCCAGTAAACCCTTTAATGTTGTAGTGTAGGCTGGCCTTAAATTCACAGTCCCTCTGATTCATCCTCTAGCAATTGCCTACTAGTTGACACAACCACCACCTTCAAATATTTTTTGTTTTAATGACTAAGCTGGTCCTTCCTAGAGCCAAGGATTAAGTGCACAGTAGCTAACTCTTTCCTTGCTCATATTTCCAAACAAGGGAGAGCTTGTCGGTTACTTGGATTTCAGCAAGCACACTGGTAGCTGGAACATCCAATCCCCGACTCTTCCCTCCCAATCAGATGAACCACCATTTACATTTTGATGTGGCTCAGTGTTACTGCTCTGCCCCTCCTGTTCACGTCTTCCCAATTGGATTGAATACATGTGCAGACACTAGTATTTAGTTCACTTTCAAATGTGACCTTTATCCTTACAAAATATTAGAAAACACAGAGTTTTTCTACAACTGAATATTATAATGTGTCCTCAGTGGGTAAATGGACTTTAGTTTGTCATGTAGTTTGGAACTTAGCTATGCTCTAGTAATGGTGTCAGAAGCATTAATGAGCCACTTGTCCTTCGCTGATTTTTATACCACATACTAACTAGGGACCTATACAACAGCCAGTTCTCAGAGAGATGCTAGAGATGGAACCTAGCTTGCCAATGGGATAAAAGAAGTATTAATAGATTTAATAATGTAAATGTGGGTCTAAGTGCATTAAGCTACACAGTGGCTAAGAGAACAGATGTTACAACGAGTTGGGACCTGGGTCATTATGTGATTTATTATCTATGTAATCTAGTCTTCATGTGGCAATTAGAAATAATAGGACAGTTGATGGCTGCCAAGGGAGTGAGAGTCAGCTTTCTTTCGGAGTGCCATCCCTGAAAGGTTGACCATGCTGCAGTGGACGGCCCCACACTCATATGTATATAGGCGGGCATAATTGGACTCAGTGAGTTACTAAGTAATAAAGAGAGGACATGAGTTTGGGAGGGGGATGTGTGGGAGTAATTGGGAAAAGAAGATGGGATGAATATGTTCAAAATATATTGTATGCCTATATGAAATTCTCACAATAAATTAAAATGTCATACATGTATAATTTTTAAAGTTTTAATAAGTTATATTTTGTTTGTGTTTTCCCTACTCTAACTCCTTCCAGGTCTTCCCACACTCCCTACCCACCCAGCTTGATATTCTTTCTCTCTCATTAAAAACAAAACAAAACAAAACAAAAGCAAAACCAACGAAACCTCACAAAAATAGCAACAACAAAACAGGGAATCCATTTTGTGTTGGCCAACTACTTCTGAGCACATCCATGCCCTGAAATGTGGGTGACATACCCAGTGTCACTTCATAAAGAAAACTGATTCTCTCTCCCAGAAGCTATTAATTGCAAATAACTTTGAAGTGCTACTTAATAAGGTTTTGTCAAGAATGGGTAAGAAGAGAATAGGGAGATGTCTTGGTTTAGACAGTGCTTGTCATGCAAACATGACAACCTGAAATCCAGAATTGATGTAAAAAGACAATCACAGTGACACATGCCAGTAATTCTCATGTTGGTGATGCAGAGATGAAAGAATCTCTGGGGCTTGGTGGCCAGCTCATCTTGCTAAATCAATGAGCCCCAAGTCCCAGTGATTGACCTCTGTTCTCCACATGCATGTGCATAAGCGTGTACCTACATATGCATACAAATACACACTCCCTCTGTCAATTTGAAAGTAATGACATTTCAAACTCCTGGAAAATCGGAACAAAAAGTATAATCCCATGAATTCCTTGGTTATCGTCTTTGGCAAGATTTATAGCACCAGACGTGAAATCCTTCCTGAGAAATAGGCGTCATATTAAGTCAGAAAACAGTTGGTTTCCCACCTAACCTTCATGCCACTATTGCCTCAGTGGGCACATCTTGTGAGGCAAATCAGTATTCTAGTATCTAGAGCCTAGCACTGGAAAAGACTATCAGTGTCTTTTCATCCTCAACCAACTGCCACGAATCTCCTGTTATTATGTAAAATAGCCAGCTACGAGAGAATTTCCTGCTCAGTTCAAAATTGATTTCTCTAAATCCCGGATCCAAAGTGAGTGGTGTATTCAGCACCAGGTTCTTACCGTCCAGTTATGGTGGGCACCTGACAGTGATGGCAATTTACAAAGAGTAGATGAAGTAGGACTTAACTCTAAGAAGAAAGGGACTGGCCGTGAGTTTGGTAGAGCACACCTATAATCCTAGCAGAGAGGCTGGGGTACATAGTGAGTACCCCTCCCCTCAAAAACTATAATTCATTCACAGAATAAAGAATAGTTTAATGCAGTATCTGCTATCACTCTTCATAGAAACTTAGGCTGACCACCTTAGCTGTGGTCAGTCAAGACCTCTGAAGGAACAGTCTGTGTACTTTGTTTAATAGTGTTTCAGGGAGCCATGTTCCTTCGTAGAGAGTCCAAAATATAAAACTGTGGCTGTCATAAAAAGTGAAAGGTGTCTTCAAGTGACATTATATATAGTATGAAACTACGAAAGCCAATTATAATAAAACATTAGAGTTAGTGAAACAGAAATGGGATAATTAAAGTTTTAAAAGAAAACAATCAGTTGGATTAAAGGAGTGCTGTGGGAAGGACTTAGAATGATTTTATAGATCACACAAAATAAAACATACATGTGCGAATACATGTTTGAAAATGAACATGAGAGAAATATGTGGATAGAGGTGAAGAGTGCCCTTTCATTCCTGGAATGACAAGAAATTACTATAGCTACAGTAGGATGTTTCCAAATCAGGGGAAGGAGGCCAGCCTGCGACAGGCCCTTTTGAGATTTATTTAGTTTTCAATTGTGTGTATATATGTGGGTGTGTGTACATGGTATGTTAATGCGAGTACCATTGCCCACAGAGTTCAGATGTGTTGACACCCCCTAATCTCTAGTTCTAGGTGGTTGAAATCCACCTAACATAGGTGTTGGGAACTGAGCATGGGCCTTCTAAAGTAGGAACAAGCGCTCTTAACCACTGAGCAAGCCCCCTCAGCCTTTGTAATAAACCCTTAGTCTTACAGATTTAAGACTGTAACTGTTGTAAGGCTGGGCAGATAGGTTAGCTGCATGCCCAGGAGCTAAGTCCAGTGTCTGGAGTCCACATCTTAAAAGTTAGGAAAGCAAAGACAAGTGGGCCATCCTAGCATTCTGGATGCTTCTGGCCAGTGAACTTGTCTCAACAAAAAAAGGTGAGCGGGGCCTAAGATGTGACAGTGAGGCTTGTCCACTGGGTTCTAGATGCATAGACATATGATAGGAGAGAGGGAGAGGAGGGAGGGAAGGAAGGAGGGAGGGAGGGAGAAAGAGAGAAATAGAGAGAGACACAGACAGACAGACAGAAACACAGAGGGACAGAGACAGACAGGGACAGAGACACAGAAAGACAGAGAGCCAGACTGAGGCAGATGAGGGAGAGGGGAGGGAGGGAGGGAGACAGAGACAAAGAGAGACAGGGAGATAAATGGAAAGAGACTATGACAGTTGAAGATGAGATATGGGGTAACCACAGAGACACACCCTGGCACTGGGAATGTCCTGGAACAGTCATTTCACTATTTGAAAAGAACACGACACTGTCCTTACCTGACAGCATCTCGTCGTATAAATCCCATTTGCATCAATGAGGTAAATGTGCAGAATGACAATCACAACATTATTAAACTTGAAGAAACAAAAACGACTATTTAATTGCTCTCTATTGGAGAGGAGTTTTCTGATTGGAAAACCAGTGAAGGAAATAGCAAAGGAAGAGGAACACTGATTTGAGTTGATGAGCATTTTAAAATTATGAACATAACGTTATCACAAATTAAAATGAAAGCAACACCTATCATAAGTGAAACAAATCTTGGTGTCCTTAATATATTCATTTGACATGCATTCAACAGAAACTTCATGACAGACAGCTTTTCTTGGATTAATAAGACACAATTCACATAATAGAAAATGCCATAAGTTAATAAATGTAGGAGTGAATACTTAGCATCATGCGCCATCACTGAGGTGGTGGCAAAAGGAGATATTTTGTGTCAAACACCAGCAAAAGACTGGACTGTTTCTTCTACAAAAGATGGTTACAGTATTGCATCCTACTTGGGAACTGAAAGGCAGTATGGTGCATTCACAGGCTGTTTTAGTGTTACTGTTGCTCTGATGAAACACCATGGCCAATCACACCTTGGGAGGAAAGGCTTATCTCACTCACATTTTCATATAACAACTTGTGGAAAGCAGCTAGCTCAGGAACTCACCCTGGGCAGGAACCTGTAGGCAGGAGCTGATGCAGAGGCCATGGAGGAGTGCCACTTACTGGCTTGCTCTCTATGGCTTGCTCAGCCTGCTTTCTTACAGACTAGACCATCAGCCAAGGGATGGCCCGACCCACATGTGGCCGGGCCTTTCCAAATCAATCCCTAAGGAAGGGAATGTCCTACAGGCTTACCTACAGTCCAAGCTTATGGAGGCATTTTCTCAGTTTTGGTTTCCTCCTCTCGGATCACTCTAGCCTGTGCCATGTTGCCAGCATAAGGCCAAGTGAAGGTTCTGAGAAAGTTAAGGGCCTTCAACTGTTAGACCCACCTCTCAGTACAGAGCTCCATCCTCAGAAAAACAACCCCACGTTTTAAAATAGGAGACAGCAGGGCACAGTGGTATATGTCTGTAGTCCCAGCGCTGGAGAGGCAGCACAGGATGCTATCTGTGGCGCGCTGGCAGCCAGCTTAACCAGATCTGTGAGCTCCAGGATCAGTGAGAGAGCCTGTCTCAAAAACTCACATAGAAAGTGATCTAGGAAGATACTGACATCAAACTCTGGCATATGTGCATGCATGCGTACGTGCACACACACACAAATATTTTTATTTAAATACAGCCTTTACAATATTATTTTTAAACTATTTTTGTGTGTTTATGTACATGTGAATGTGGTGACCCTGGAAGAGGATTTCCTGGTGCTGGAGTTGCTACTTCCAGGCAGCTGTGAGCTCCTGATGTGGGTGCTGGAAACTGACTTAGGTCTACTATAAGAGCAGTTTCCCTTAACTGCTAAGTTTTCTCTCCAGCCCCTACATCATTATTTTTTAAGTGAAAGTAAATTAATGTACAGAATAGCCTATAACATAGTCTTGTGTATTCTTGCCATCAACTCATTTTAAGAATGAAAGGAAATGTATATGCTGATTAAAGTTAAAGAATGCATCCATGGGGCTGGAGAGATGGCTCAGTAGTTAAGAGCACTGTCTGTTCTTCCAGAGGTCCTTAGTTCAATTCCCAGCAACCACATGGTGGCTCACAGCCATCTATAATGAAATCTTGTGGAGAGTCACACATGCAGGCAGAACATTGTATACATAATAAAATAAATAAAAAAGAATACATCCATATACTAACTATGATGTTCTGTATCCATTACTCTTATAAGTGATATTGTCACTGATAACCATCTACTGGTAATGTTGTTTTGAGAAATTTTGGCTTTCTTATTAACTTTGTATATTATTTTAGTTTTCCTGGAATATTCTAATTTTAAATCACAAGAGTACATAACCCCACCCCCTTTTCAAAGACATCGCTGCCTGTCATATTATTTATTCTCTAACCCCTTGAAAGGCAAGCCATATTGGAGTGTATGTCTCTAGACACTGTTCACATGTGTTTCTCTTGTCTAAGAGATGAGAATGTCTAATGTGTTTATCATCACAAAGACATTGTGAGGAGAAATTGAGATAAATGAAAACATGGCTTGAAAGAAAAAGGCAATAAAAATGTAATGAGTTGAGGCTTGTCAACTTGTATTTCTCAAGCCAACAGATTTCATAATTTTCATTGTCAGAATTGGGTCTTTGTCTTGAACTAAATAGCATGTTTTTTAAAAGAACTACTTAGAGTATATGCATGTATATTAAATATAGGTAAATAACATCTATATACATATATGTGTATATACATTAGTCTTTTAAATTGTGCTCTCTCATGGAACATTCCACAGTGTTCAAAATGTTCTTTCTGGCTGGGTGTGGTGGTGCAAGCCTTTGATCCCAGCACTTGAGAGGCAGAGGCAGGTGGATCTCTCTGTGAGCTTGAGGTCAGCCCGGTCTATGAATATTCCAGGAGATCCAGGGCTGTTACACAGAGTAACCCTGCCTCGAAAAAACCAAAAAAGAAAAGAAAAAATAAAAACAAAATGTTCTTCCTGTGTTATCCAATATGTTAATTAGTTCAAGCAAAGGTATTAAGCATTTGAAACGTGTCTGATGAATGAGGAAGTGAGTTGTGGGCTGTATTAACTTCAGTATCTAAGTAGCTGCACATGCCGGTGGGCTAGAGATCTTCCACCCAGGATCGCCTGGCACTGTGCATGGCCTTCAGTGCTCTTCATCCTCCATGCTACTTAATGATCCCAGCAATCTGGGACCTTGCTTTTTTTTTTTTTTTTTAACTTCATTTTATAGATTAGGCAGCTGAGCTACAGAGGGTGCATGAGTCACCCAGTTAAGAGTACTTATGCATCTTGGAACCATAGTTTATACATACACAGAACCAGCTCCCCTGCCTATCACCCCTGCTGCCTTCTATTCATAACACCAAGTAGACACCCAAAGACAATGTCTAAAAAGTGATCAAGATCAGCACAGCAGCTTGTCCCTAGTGAACCATCCACTTTGAACGCAAGAACTCTCTGCAGAACTCATTCACCAATCCCAGGAAGGCAACTTCTTAACAACACTTCAGGAAAGGAAGTGAGGAGATGGCTCCGCAGTTAATAGAGTTTGAAAACAAGCTTAAGGGCTAGACTTCCTTTCCCTAGAACTCACAGGAAATGGTAGGCTGAAATGGCAACTGGCCAGTTATTAAATTGCTTCGAAGGCAAAGACAGAGGATCACTAGAGCAAACTGGTAAGCCAGACCGGCCATGTCTGTGAGTTCTGGGTTTTATTGAGAGACCCATTCTCAATGAATAAACTGGAAAAAACAGGAAGCTTCTTGACATCATTTCAGACCTTTGTGCGCATGCACAAGCACACACACACACACACACACACACACACACACACACACACACACAC
>OU015747.1:83219493-83231941 GCA_907169655.1 Acomys percivali | reverse complement strand
CTCTCTCTCACACACACACACACACACACACACACACACACACACCTGGAAAATGTTTATAAACTTCTAAAATGCCACCGAAAAGCTAGTTCTCTTATCATCAAACTGTTTTCAACTAAGATAGCATTTGTATATAACTCCTTAGTAAACATTGCTGGGTAAGTCCATGGCGTGCACCTTGGTTCAATATCATCTTGGTAGACTTGTGTGTAATTCAGAATGAAAGCTCTTTAATATGATTGATGCCTGCCAGCCTCCCAACCTATTTCTCTGTTGTCGCACCTGCACGGAGCTGTGCACTGAGGTAGTTCTTCTTCTTCGCTCTAACTCTAAGTGAGGAATCTCATCACCCTTCCCCTCAGTCCTATCATCTCAGGGGCCAAACTGTTCCAAAACACCTGCCGGCTTCCACCGGCTCACCACACAAAGCCGCCACCGGGGAAGTGTTCAAAGCTAAGTGAATGAGATGAATAAGCATTAGCTGCAGACATTAACTCCCCTCTTTCCCAGAGGTTTGCAAAGCCATTCCTGCCGCCTGCACATTCTGTGTAGATAAGTAGTTATCACTCACTCCTCTTAACTCTTGGCCATCTAAACCCAAAGTGTGGTTTCTGACAGGAAGTGGATTTCACTATACTCTCATCATAGCCAAATATTTAAAATATGGGGTGCTAAGACATTTACAATCTGGCTTGGAGTCGTTGTAATTTCATTCGAACTGTGTGGTGTAAAGTCAGTGAACCTTCTGGAGCCTCAGATTGCTCATGTGTTAAATGGGACCACACCAGTTACCCCATGTGTGTAGTTTGTTGGGGGTATTAGGAGAGAGAAAGTATATTATCCACTGCTGAGCACAGAGAACAGCAAATGTTGCTAGTGTTTGTTAATGTTGATATCACCATCATCATTGCCTGGAGGTCATGTGTGCCTCCCAATTCCAACTCTTCCCGTTGCCCTGGCTTCACCCAGACCTACCTACAATTCCAGTTGCTGGCCTGCCATCTGACAGAGATTACAGTTCTCTTTCATATATGGAAAACTGAAATAATGATTACTTCTTCAAATATTCTTTTTGAGTCGTATGACAACAATCCCAGTGAGGAAAATTGGGGATGGCAAAAGGCAGGCAAACCCAGAGGATTTTTCAGTGTGGTTTTAGTTTCAGCTAAGGGCCTGAAGGACAAAGGACACTCCCCCTGATATTTCCCTGTTGAGCAATGTCCTTGAAAGAAGGTGGAAAGCACTACTTGTCTGTGCACCTCTGGGCTACTGCTGCGTGTTAGAAGCGGGCAGGCGTTGGGAGCTGGGCAGAGGGCAGGCTTCTGGTGACCCACACTGTCTATCTACTGCACCTCCTGCGAGAGCACTTATCCTCGGCGGCAGAGACCAAGGTCTGGGCCATATAATCTGATTAAATCACAAACTCTACCTGTTTTAATGTAAAGTCTTAAGCCAAAGTCAATATTCTTCCCTAATAGAATAAGTAGTGTTCTCGTGAGGCTTGGGGAACCCTAAAAAATACAGTTTCATGAAAACATGTAGATATTGGAAAGACCAAGTGTTGGTGTCAGTGCAAGCATCTGCAGGCATTGTGTGAGTGCTGACAACCCACAATGTTGAGATTTTCTCTATAAGAATGGGCAAGAATGACACAGTAAACAACAAAATGATTTTTTCCTTAAAATATCTACAACAGCTCTTTTCTCTTCCTATCTTTTCCATGTCTACTAAAGACTTCTCAACTTCTCTGAGACTCAAAATGCCAACTTTATGCTATTCTTGGTTCTCAGCCCTGTTCCTCCAAACACTGGATAAGTGCTGATAGATGTGTTGTGATGTCACTCGTATCTGTCTTCCTTTCCTCTGCTCTATTATTTGATCTCAGAGATGTTATAAATTTGATAGGCATCCTGGAATTATAATTTTAGTCCTCTTGTTGTCTCTTCAAATTCCCTTTTGTGTCTGGCACTAAATTCTTAAAGATGCTGATTTGATCATGTGTGTGTGTGACCACATCAGGCTCCATCCATCTTTATCTCATAACAGGTCACTCCTTTGCACCTACACACTCTATTATAGTGATACTGGCCTGTCCAAGTACACCAAGGCCCTTCCAGAACATTCCCTGGGCCTCTATAGAGCCCTATGACAGTGTTTTTCCCACTTTAAAGAGAAAAGGAGCTGACAAGCATTTAGTCTTCTCTGCTCTTTAGATTAAAATTATTTATTTCTATGTGATGTATATGTGTAAGAATGGGTAAGGATGGGTACAGACATGCCATATCATGCATGCACATAGACTCAGAGGACAACCTTTTAAACTGGTTTTCTCCCTCCACCATATAGGGTGATTCCCAGGAATCAAACTTACTTAGCAGGCTTGATGACAAGTGCCTGTACTTATTGAGCCATTGTTTTACTCTGCTTTCCCTTTTTTGTTGGGGGAAGGAGGGGGACATGACCAACAGCAACTTTATAGAGGGAAGGGTTCAGCTTACAGGTAACCACCCAGCACTGAAAGGAAAGAAGGCAGAGCCATAATTCACAGTAGGGGTTTGAGGCAGTCACCATGGAGAATGCTACTCACTGGCTTGTTCCCTCCTTCAGCTTTCTTATACAGCGTGGCACCACCTGCCCAGGAGGTGGCACTGCCCACAATATGCCGGGCCCTTCTTCATTAATTAGCAATAAAGAATACCCCTCTACATGTCCTCAGGCCAATTACATCCCAGGAAAGTCTTAAGTTGAGAAACCCTCTTCCCAATGAGTCTAGTTAGTATTGAGCTGACAATAAAACCAACCAGTATAACCATCTTGCCAGCCCCATCCTAGGAGTTCTTACTGAGTATGTGTGCATAAGAAATCTGCTTATAAGAGAGCACATAAAATGTAAATTTAAAGTCAAAATGACAAACAAAAAAAATGGATATGTGTCACTACATCAGCAAATGAAACAGAATGGCCCAGAAACCTCCAGGGGCTCATTTCTTATTCCAGCTTCCTTTTGAGGCATTAGATGTAATTATTAATATATCTGTGAGAACTCACCAAGGCACAAAAATATACTCACAGCTTGTGTTCTATTGTGTGTTTATTTGTTTGTTTATTTATTTTCAAAGAAGTTTACAGCCCCTGATTTCTTGACATCTAACTGAAAAGCAGAGCTTGCACCTGGCTCAGGGAAAGCACCTGCTGAATAGGTGATTGTCTGAATAGGTGACTGTATAGATAGGTGATGTCTGGATAAGTGGCTTTCTGGATGGGTGACTGTCTGGATAGGTGACTTTCTGGATGGGTGACTGTCTGGATAGATGCAAGTCTGGATAGGTGCCAGTCTGGATAGGTGAAAGTCTGGATAGGTGACAGTCTGGATAGGTGAAAGTCTGGAGAGGTAACAGTCTGGATAGGTGAAAGTCTGGATAGGTGACTGGATAGGTGAAAGTCTGCATGGGTGACTGTCTGGATAGTTGACAGTCTGGATGGGTGCTATCTGGATAGGTGACTGTCTGGATAGGTGACAGCCTGGATGGGTGACTGTATGGATAGGTGACAATGTGGATAGGTGACAGTCTGGATAGATGACTGGATGGGTGACAGTCTGGATGGGTGACTATGGATAGGTGACTATTTCATATCTACAGTTTGGTGAGAACTGTGAGCGCTACAGTCTTTTCTTCTACCTTATAAGATGTGGGAGATGTGATTACAAGGAAGTCCTAAGGCTAATCAGAAAGATGGCTTGATAGGATTTGAAGGTAAAATGAAATACTTTGTCCCAGATGATCTCCTTAGTTTAGCAAAACTGCTGGGTTCCTAACATTGAAATGCTGTGATTAAAGACTGACTTTCTGTCTCTTCACATGCAAATCTTCTTAGGGCACCATTCATTTGCATCTGAATATAAATGGAGTGGGAATTCTTTAAAAGTAAGCACTGGGGTGTTCAACTTTTGACATCTATAAGTTTGCAATGGAGAAAGGAACTGAACTTGTAGCTAGAAAACAAACAAACAACAACAACAACTAACCAGAAGCTGGCTGGAGAGACATCTCAGTGGTTAAGAGCACTTGCTGCCATTGCAGAGGACCTAAGTTTGGTTCCCTGCACCCACACCAGTTAGCTCACAATTGCCTCGAGCTCTGGTTCCAGGTGATGTCCAGGGGATCCTCTTCTGGCCTCCACATGTACCTGAATTTATGTGGAGTTACACACACACACACACACACACACACACACATACAGATGAAAAATAACCTGGAGGGGGAGACCTGGCTGCACTCAGAGGAAGGATAGCAGGTTACCAAGAAGAGACTTGATACCCTATGAGCATATACAGGGGGAGGAGGTCCCCCTCAGTCACAGTCGTAGGGGAGGGGAGTAAGGGGAAAATGGGAGGGAGGGAAGAATGGGCAGATACAAGGGATGGGATAACCATTGAGATGTAACAAGAATAAATTAATAAAAAATTAAAAAATAAAAATAAAATGCAGAATTTTTACAAATGAAACCTCATACTTAGAGAGATCAGTATGATTTGAAGTCATGGACACACTACCCCAAGTGGGAAATCCTCCATCAGGAATGAAATCTAGCAGAAGGTTTTAATCACTGTAAAAGATAAAGTGGAGCCCAAAGATCCAACAACAGCAGCATCTACATGAAGGTTCTAATTGAGTCCTCTGGGTATCCTGACTTAATCGCATATTTAAGATGAAACATGATGTGTTCTAATTTCTATAATTCTCAGTAATGATGCCTACATTTCCCCTTCTTTTCTCTTTACCTTTTCCCAACTCATCTATATCAATATCCACTGTTTCTTTAAATCACACGTAATTAAAAAGGTTTTCTGTTTCTTTACACATTGTTTCCTGCTGGAAGTGGGTTAATCCCAAATCTCTAATAAATATGAATGGATTAAAGAAAATCATGAGTTCAAGATCATTTTAGCTTCCTGGGTATAATTGTTAAAATCTTCGCTGTCTCCTGGGATGTGTGGGATTACATCAATTAAATCCTGTCTCTGTAACTGAGCACAGTGGCTGTAAATGTGACTGTGTTTGCTAGCACCCTCTCTGTATTTAATTTGCTGGGCTGTAATGGATTGTCAGAGCAGTAAATGGGAGGCAGGTAAGGTAAACTGTAATGACGGTAATTATCTGAATGGATCGATCATTGTGTTATCGCAACGTGATGTGGGTAGAGGAGAGATGCAGGCATCCCATATAAATTCTCGTTTTCTATTTTATTTCCTTGCCTGCTTTTCCCCCCAAGATATCTAAAGAGAAACAATGTAAACTGGCCACCTTCGTTGCCTCCTTTCTCTTTCTAAGTCTCCTTAGTAAGGTCAACAGATACCATCCAAAACAACCTTTCCCTCAGAGAGCAGTCATCTTACAGAGCTGGAAGTCCAGCACTTGCCCTGGTAATTCCCGATAGATACCTTAAGCTTTGAAGTTGAAGTTGTTTTAGTTGAAGGATTTGTATCCTTTAGTGTGTGTGTGTGCCTTTTTTTGTGTATGTGCACGCGCATGCGTGTGTGTGTGTGTGTGTGTGTGTGTGTGTGTGTGCGCGCGCGCCCATGGATTGTGTATGAAAATGCCTACACATGTATGAACCTCAGATACATGCCTCATGTACTGTCCACCTTCATTTAAATAGAGTCTCTTACAGGCCTGAAACTGGCTACCTAGCAAGCTCCAGCTAAGGATGCACTGTCTCTACCACTCTAGTCATGGTATTCCAGATGCATGCCAGCATGCTCAACTTTAATATATCGGTTTTCTGGATTGAACTAGGGTCCCTGTGTTTATGCAGCAAGCACTCTATGGACCAAGTTAGCTCTCCCAGATTTGTTCATTACAGAGCTAGAAAGCCAGGAAGTGAACTAATGGGCGAGAAAGGTTGGACACCCTAGCATCATCTAAATAGCTGCCCCAGGACTGAATGGAAACCTTAACTACCCTACTACCTGGGCTGTTGGAAAGAACTGAATGGTTGCATTGGCTGGTCCTGAGGCAAGTTCAACAAAGCAGAAGTGAAACAAGCCTAGAAGGGAAAGCTGCAGTCTGGGAACGGCATCCATTTTCATATTGCATTTGATAGTTGCCAGGAGAGGAGGAGTCGCTTTTCTTTAGCTGGGGATGGCTACTGGTAGGTTACTCATGCCCAAGCAGATGAACTCAAACCCATGCACCATTTGCAACATTAATTAGACAGGGTGGGGTAATTAAAGAAGACTTGAAGAGGAGAGCAAAATATGTAGGGGATAAGAGAAGAGTTGGAGGGATAGAGCCAGGTGGATATAGTTCAGACAGTGGTAGAGAATTTCCATAGCTGCTTGGTAAAGACAGGGTCGTGGGTTCAATCCCAAAGAGAGAGAGGGGGTGGGGAGCAGAGGAGGGAAGAAGAAGACAGAATTTTGAGTGTGAATTTTTCAAGGAAAAAATTGATTGATAGCAATAATAAAGAGAAATGAAATGATGGAATACTCGTGCCTTTCTCTTTGTGAAAACCAAAAAACTCAACTTCAAGTTGCTGTAAGTGTAAAGTGATGTCTAGGATCCCACATACGTGGGACATAGCCTGTGGCCATGGAGGTTGGCAGAGGCCTGTGGGAAAAGTGATAGCCAGAAAGAGAGAGCCCAGAGTCACAGGATGTACACAAGGGACAGAGTGACTAGAGTTACTATGCTGGCTGAGAGGTAGGGGGGCAAGAGAGCTGATCCATGTCGCTTTCTCAGAAAGATGACTTATCCAAGGAGAGTGGTCAAAGAGGGGGTGTGGTTTAGAGATGTTGTAAAGGGGGGATTTCAAAATACTCTGGAAATAATGGAGAACATAAGATTAATCTTCCCCCCCATTGATCATTAGCCACCAAAGGGGCCAAAATAAGGGTAAGTGGGGGTGCAAGAGTCCTCTGATGGTAGGGAAATAGCTCCAGCAATAAAATACCTGCCATGAGTTCATGAGGGCTTGATCTGAATTCCCAGAACCTGCATTAAAATCTCTGACATGGCTGCACATGCCTATAATCCGAGCACTGGAGAGGAGGAACAGAAGGATCCTGGAGCTTGGTGACAAGCCAGCCTGACTGAATACATGAGCTTCAGGTTTATTGAGAGACCCTATCTCAAAATAATAACGTGGAGAATGACTGAGAAGAAAACCTGACATCAATCTCCAGCCTCCAGATGCATAGGCACACACGCACAGAAGGCACAAGGGCACTCAGTCACAGGCACACGTGAAGGCACACAGGTGCTCAGTCAATCACACAGTCAACGCAATGATTGCATGTGATATACTGGTGAGAATAATACAAGAAGGGGGAAATTACATATAAATATGTAATGATGAGAGGTGGCAAATGGTGGTGTTTTAAAGAGGCATTGAGAAAAAACAGAAGAGAGGAAACCCTGCTACCTATCTACCTAAGAAGTGAGTATTGATGGAGGGAGGCTCACTGAGCATGCGCCTCTCAGTGTAGCTTTGACTTCTAGAATCATGCTAACACTTAACGTATACAGAACGATAAAATGAAATCAGAAAGAGGGGAAATTAAATTTAAACGCTGCCAGAAACAAATGAATTGCCTATCAGCCACGGGCTAGGAGAGCAGAGGAGTGACCCGGTCACCTTGGAGCAGAGAATTTCCATTAATGCATTTACTCTGAAAAAGAACATATCCTCACCTCTCCTTAGCACAGATCTCCATGGTGTAACAGTTTCCTGTGTGCTCTGGAAGGGGAACAGACCAGTAAATATACCGCTGGGGGCGGGGGGTGGGGGGGAGCCCAGTTCTCTGTATGGAAAATAGATGCTAGAAATAGGAAATGAAGAAGGTGAGGAGGGAGGGAGGATCTAAGCGGGTAGATGGGGAGGAAGATGGAGGAGAAGAAGAAGTGACTATAAAGGAAAGGAGTTGAAGGGAAGAGAAGAGATAGGCAAGGAAGGGGTGAAGGGAGAGAGAGTCACAAGCATACAAACAGGAGGGGCTCAGAGCAAAGGCTACTGGGTGGTAATAAGAATTATGGACGAGAAAAGCTCAGTCTAAAGGCGTCATGAGTCCAAGTCTGAGGCTGAAACAAGGAGCGCGGATCATCATACCATAGTGTACAAAGGTCTCTCAGGAAACCGATAACCAGCGTGTAGTTGTGCACGAGGACATCTTAACCCATACAAGGGACAAACGGGGGTCTTGTCTGAAACCTGCCTTCATGATGCAGGAAAGAGATGAGAGGGCAAAAGGATGGGTGTGCAGATGTGGCTAAGTGTTGACTGTTATAATGTGAGGGAAGACGTGTGGCAAGTCTACATGATACTTGAAAATTGTGGTGTGTGTGTGCACACGCGCATGCATGTGTTTGCACACATATTACCAGCCAGAATCTTCCTGAACCTGATGGAGAGAGGCTATAAAGGAAACGCGCTGACCTGTACACCATCTGAAAGCCTACTCCACTCTCCAGACAGATTGTGTGCTCCTTCCAGAGCTGAGAGAGGCTCCATGAGCACAGTGTTTTTGTGCAAACATAAGGGCCTGAGTTTGAGCCCCATAACCCACCTATGTAAAAAGTCAGGAATGGTGCTGCCTTGACGTCCCTGCCATAATGAACTTTACCTGAGTTATGACCAAGAGAAAACAAAACAAACCTTTTCCCCCAGAAGTTAGTTGACTTGTTTTACCACAGCAACAGTGAAAGAAACTAAGATAGCTTATCAACACTGCCATGACTATTGCTTTGAGGAGCATGAAAGCTGTAATCAGAGGAAGCAGGGTAGAGAGAGCGAGAGATCCATAGGACGATTCAATGTGTGCCTTTTCTCTCATCATCCTATATTGCAGAGTCATTGGCTGGCACCCAGAATAACACCTGGACTTTGTCTTTCAAGTTAAAAGCTTTATCTGAGGCTCGTTTTTGTGACCCCAACAAGTATTAAGTTGTGAGACCATGCCAGTTCTTAATGTGGTAGATTTAGGCGTTTCTGACGTTTTTCATAGCATAAAATAAATACTGGCATCCTTCTGTGGAACACTCATGCATAGAGCCCTGATTTGATTTTCTACTTGTTCGGAATATCAAGTTCCGATTTCTTAGGATCGTAATGTATGCTCGTGAGCAAGCCTGTAAGACAGGAGTCATCCCCGCCATACTTATAATAGTACTTAGAGCAAACCTGTCAAAGGTATTTCTAAGAGATTACCCGAGGTCCTGGGGAGGTATATTTAGCAACCATATTGAATGAGTTGTCACATAACACAACGTTCCATTGATTTATGGGTGTTATTTCTGTCTCTTACTGCAGGCAGAGAATTCAGCCCTGGCGCTGGAAAATGAGAATCAAAGAGAACAGTATGAGAGATGTCTTGATGAGGTAAGACGGGCTGAGAGGGCGGAGGAGAGTGTGGGTTTGTTAAGGATCTTAATCAGGACAAAGGGCGTGTGAATGCCATGCTCCACAAAATTGGAATGTTTTCCCCACAAAGGGAAGTTGTAAACAGATGTCCACTGAGCCACTGAGAAGTGTTAGTTTCTTAGTCTCTCCCTCTCTAATCTGTCTCCCCTCCTCCACAACTGTTCTCTCTCTCTTTCTGTCTCTCTCCCTCTCTCTCTCTCTCTCTCTCTCTCTCTCTCTCTCTCTCTCTCTCTCTTTGTTTTTTAAGAGAAGGTTTCTCTGTGTAGCCCTGGCTGACCTGGAACTCACTCTGTTGACTAGGCTGGCCTCGAACTCAGAGATCTGCCTGCCTCTGCCTCTGGAGCGCTGGGATTAAAGGCATGTGTCACCATGCTCTGCATCCTTTCCTCTCATCCCTCTCTTCTCTGCTCTCTCTCCCCTTTCTCCTCTCTCTCCTCTCCTTCTCCTGTCTCTGTGTGTCTTCTTCCCCCTTCCTTCCCTTTATCCCTCGCTCTGCCTCTTCCCTCTCTTTCTCTCCTGCATGTACACGGGAATCTCCTTTTCCTCTTCCCTCTTTCTTCTTCCCACTGTCTCTCCTCTTTCCTTTCTTTCTCCCCCCCTCTCTTTCTCCTATCTCCTATCTCTCTCTCCACTCCTCCCCCCTTCCCTGCCCCTCCTCTATAATGTTCACAGGGCCGCAATGACTCCTTTGGGTAATTGTCTTCCATCCTTGCACATACTTGGAGGATGATCCACTGTTTGATCAATTCCTTCTGTCCAAGAAGTGTGATCCTTGGCCCTGAATGAGGAAGAGCCACACGTGGGCATGCTGCATGTACGATTGGATGCATTCTCAGAGAAATGAATTGTTGATAGAGTGGGTGGAGACAGCATTCACACTTGGCAGCCAGAGGGATAAAATCAGCAGATTGAGCACAAACCAAAAAGAAAAAGAGAAGTCAGGAAGAAAATTTGTGTACAGTGGAAGAAGAGCCCTACGCATGAGTAACCTCAATAAATGTTATCTGATAATGGTGGAGAGATGAGGGCAAAAATGATGGGTGGTAGAGTGTCTGGGCGGGGGTGGGGATGGGGATGGGGTGGGGGCGGGGTTGGGGATGGGGGTGGGGTTGGGGGCAGGGGCGGGGGTGGGGGCTGAACAGAGGCCTGCTCAGAGCTCTCGACCTCCTGAGCACCTCCTCACACCTTTAGGCATAGGAACCAGTCAGACTGTTGTTTCTTGTTACAATGGACCATTGGCCACATGGAAAAGTTCTCCTCAGGGACCCACCATGATGGGAGCCATTATTTAAATGAAATAAGTTCTTTCGAGATCAGCCCTATGTGTTAAAGCTCTCTCTTGTGCATTCTGTGAGATTCTGTTGGAGGGTTATTACGGTGTAGCTGAACAGATTTTAGAAAAACTGCATGCTATCTTGTTCCATTATTTTTCTGTGGGATGACCAATATAGCTTCAATTATTCTCTCCTTACTAACAGCTTCGTAAATGTTCACCAGTGAATGGCTTTGGGTATTCTTACCCTCTCCATCCTTCCTGTCTTCTCTCTCCTATGACACTTACCTAGAAGTTGATGGCTTGGACCACAGAGTGCACAACCCTGAATCCCAGCTATAACTCTTCCTACCACTATGTTCCTCTTTTGTTCCTTCAGACAGGTGTAATTTCCACCTTCTAAGGATGAAGGGTTTTGCCACTTTTGTTTTTGAACACCAGGGTTCCCCCAGGCTCGATTATCCCACACCAAATTCTTCCCCTAGGCTGGGCTATCCCATATCAGTGCTTTCCGTAGTCTGGGCTATCCCACATCAGTGTTCTCCCTAGGCTAGGCTATCCCACACCAGTGCTTTCCCTAGGCTAGACTATCCCACATCAGTGCTTTCCCTAGGCTGGGCTATCTATCCCACTCCTGTGCTTACCCTAGGCTGGATTATCCCACACCAGTGTTTCCCCTAGGCTGGGCTATCCCATGCCAGTGCTTCCCCCTAGGATGGGCTATCCCATACCAGTGCTTGCCCTAGCCTGCAATATCCCACACCAGTGTTTCCCCTAGGCTGAGATATCCCATACCAGCATAACACTGACCACTTGTCCTTGGCACTTGGTACTTATAATTTGTTGGAGAACTCTCTAGATGTTCCTAAAAGGTTGCTTCATATTTAGTCTTTCAGTTGTTAGTTTGTCTAGCCATGAACGTTGCTTGCTCAATAATGTTTGTAACCCTCTGCCTTGTCAGGACTCAAAAACCCCAGAATGCAGCTGAGAAGATAGCTCAGTGGATTAAGGGTACACAAGGACCCTTGGCGCCCATGTAATACACCAATGATTGTGGCAGACCTGTCGGCCCAGCTTATGAAAAACCAAGGAAGGTAGTACCTGAGGAATGCCACAGACATGAAGACACACACACACACACACACACACACACACACAGAGAGAGAGAGAGAGAGAGAGAGAGAGAGAGAGAGAGAGAGAGAGAGAGGGAACGAGAACACAACCATTCCAGTATCCAAAGAAAAAGCAATTAGGAAAGTTGACATAAAAACTGGCACACACACTCAGAGCCTGATAAGACCGGTTCAGCTTTCCTCAGCCCTGTTCCCCAAGCCCTTGGTCCAGCCGAAATCTAGGGCAAGAAAGACCAAATAGATCCAAAGCTATTTAAAGGAACCAATAATCCTCCTGGGTTAAAAGTATTGATGAGCCAAGCTGCACTTTCACCTCTTGCACAGGAATTTCCAGTGAGATGTGACCTGTGTTCAGAAGTCAAATTCATGGGCTCAAACCACAAGCTTCACATTTACCGCAGTTCTCCCTAGGGTCACTCTTCATCCAGCACGAAGCTCAGAGCCTTTCTCTATAGAAACCAGAGTCTGGACCATGGAGGTGCCTCCGTCTGTAAAGTGCAAGCATGAGGGCCTAAATTCTAATCCAAAGACCCCTCATAAAAAGATGGGTGTAGTGGTGCACATCTGTAAGCTCAGTGCTATAGATAGGTATGGTGATGCACATCTGTAAGCTCAGTGCTAT
>OU015747.1:83208238-83219483 GCA_907169655.1 Acomys percivali | reverse complement strand
GTGCTATAGATAGGTATGGTGATGCACATCTGTAAGCTCAGTGCTATGAGTAGGTGTGGTGGTGCACATCTGTATGCTCAGTGTTATGGATAGGTGTGGTGGTGCACATCTGTAAGCTCAGTGCTATGGAGGCAGAGGTGGGAGGACCCTTGATGCTCATTGGCCAGCCAGTTCAGCTGAATCAATGAGCTTTAGGTTCAGTGAGAAAGCCAGGCTTGTGTCTACATCTGGCCTCAGCATGCTCACAAACGTGCAAGCTCATACAGACCTGAGTACACACATTCATACAAAAAGAGCCATCTGCTTCCCCAGTCTTTCCCATGCCTGTGCTGTGTGGCTTTCTCCAGAGTACCTCAGACAAACCAAAGCGTTCTCCTCGAAAATCATTTTCTGTGGTCCCACTGCCAGCAGGAGTTTTGAAGAGAGAGTCCCTCTGTTCCTAATTGCACAAATTAGCAGTTGCCAGCAAGGTGATTTACAACAAAGAGCCGCCTCTGAGCAACACAAATGTTTTGTATTCGTGAATACCGGCCTCTGATTACACACTCCTGTTGTTCTGTAACTGATTGCACGGGACCAACTGTCTGTTTCCAAGCTCTGTAAGAGAATGCTCTCGAAGGGGCAGTTCCATGTAGTAATAATGCGAAGAGGAAAATCTTTCCAAGGCTTTTTATACTAATTAGTCTGACTAACAAGGTAAGGTCTCATGTAAGTTATTTCCGTGCTAGTAAGGTGCAGAAAACATACTCTGATGGGTAAGGCGTGGATTTGAACATACTCTGATAGGTAAGGCATGGATTTAAAGTGCCCTCAATCCTTTTTGCCCTTATGCTAGTTTTCTGGGAAATAGAAAATGTGTTGAGGATTTGAGACAAGACTGAAGAATCTGAAATCTGTCTGTGCTTTTACTAAAAGAATGTGTTTATTTGAAGTAGGCAGATACTATGTATCGATGGATACACATAAAAAGATATATAGTCTAAGGTACTCTGGCTTGGGAGGTGCGCGCACACACACACACACACACACACACAGAGGGGGGAGAGAGAGATGGATACATACACTACATACATACATACACTCTCTCAATTTCATAGATAATACCTACAGATCCCCCCTTATATGCATAGATACATATAGTCATAGACTATGGCTTGGTATGTATGCACATGCATGTGCACACACATACACACACACATACACATCTCAAGCACGCACATGTACACATACACATACGCATGCTCACTTCACCTCTCTTGTTTCTTTACCTTAGAGTAGAAAGACCACACCAAGGATTGCCCTCATTTCTCTGTGGAAGTTTGGAAATTTTCATGCTTGCTTCTGTAATTTCTTAATCTAAATGTTTGACAGGAAGTCTACTACCAGGTAGTGAATTGCTATTTATTCACAGTATTGCCTTAGCCTCAATTCCTTCCAGAACAACTGTTCCACATACAGAGGTACAATATATCTATAAAATAGACATGATAGCATCCCTTGAACTACTGTACTGCCTTGAGGTGGATTCGGCGGCATCTTTACTGAGCATCACCTCATGTGGGCTCTGGGATCCCATGGAAACCTTAGACTAGCAGAAGTGAGGAGGTTAGAGGGTCATGGAATCGAGTTAGAGAAGCTGCTGGGTACAATTTGAACTGGAATGAACAACAGTCGGCAGTAGGTAGGAGGAGTGACACCGAGCAACAGTAAAGGGCCAGGCTTGAAGAGGAGGATCTTACTTAGCAGGAGCAAGAGCCAGCCAGGGTGTAGGTCAGAACAGTAGGTGGCTCTCATGCTTAGTTGCAGATTGAATTTACTGGGAGAAATGTATATATGCGTACTTGTGTGTGTGTGTGTGTGTGTGTGTGTGTGTGAGTGTGTGTGTGTGTGTGCATGCGCATGCGCAGGTGATTGAAGGCCAGGGTTGATGCTACTGTCTTCCTCAATGACCTTCCATCAGAGTTTCTTACTGAATGTGGAGCCTACAGGTTAAGCTAGACTGGCTGTTCATCAAGCCCCTGGAATCTTCCTGTGTCTGCCTGCCTTCCCAGGACTGAGATTAGAGACATGTGCTGCCTATCACACTCTAGTTTTTAGGTGGGTGCTGGGACTCAAACCCACATCTTCCTACTTGTGCAGCAAGCACTTTACTCACAGAGTCATCTGCTCGATCCCCTACCTAGATGTCTTTAAAGATGCTGTTGGCTACATTATGCCCTACTCTGGCTTGGAGCCCACACGCCCATGGATTTAAAGCCCTCTGGGCTTATAACATTCAGCCAAGGTTAAGGACTGCTACAGGGAGGGCTTCTGAGTGCTATGGCCATGTGGCACTTTTACAGAGTGTGCATAAGTAGATGACACACTGGGAACAAGCCTGGATGCAGCGATAGGAAACCTTGGGTCCATGTGGAAATTTGGCATTATTTATTTGTTAATAAAAAGCTACCAATCAGGATCATGGTGACCATACCTGTAATCCCAGTGTCTAAGAAGAAGAAACAGGAAGATTAAGAGTTCAAGGTTATCCTTGGCTCTATCCTGTGTTCCAGGCCAGCCTGGGCTACATGAGACAGTCTTTAAAGGAGAAAAAGTTTTCTGTTTCTCTGATCTGGGCTCTGTATGCCTGGGTTGGACTCAGGAATCTTTACTGGGACACTTTGAGGCACATCCCATATCAGAGTCTTACATCAGCTTTAAAATCACTGTCTCAGTACGGCACTAGGAAAGCATCCTGCATCCGATTTTCCCAGGCTTCGGGTGGGTACCCATTTGATCACATGCCTGACTCCTCTGGTCTGTCCCCTTGGGGCAGTGCCTCCCTCTGTTAGCAATTATTTCTCCAGGGCTCAGTATGATTCTCAGCCCACATGAAGTGTTTAATGCATGTTTGTTAAATAACTAAATGAATGAATGAAGAGGGAACAGCAGGAAATTAATTTCCAAATTGTTTTCTTGCAATCCCACATACACATTTAGACTAATGCCTTCCGTTGTCTCCTTGGAGGTAAACAGGCATCTATTATGCACCAACCCTAAACACAATCCAAAGAACAAATAATCAGAAGGGGAAAAGTAGGCATACTTAAAGACCAAATTGAATTTAAAGAGACCATATGGACTCTGGCTAGGGAAGACGCAGGGTGCAAGCACCATCACAGAAGCCTTGCCCTGTAGCGTAGGGCGTGTGGAGCTCCCCCATTCTATCTGATAATACTGTTATATAAAATAGATGAAGATCCACTGAGGCTGGAGCCCATTGGCTAGAGCACTTTTGTGACATGCACAAAGCCAGGGTTCTATCATAAACTGGTTGTCTTGGTGCACACCTGTAATCTCAACACCTCAGATTAAAGATCATCTTTGGCTTCATGGAGAGTTCGAGGCCAACTTGGGCTGCATGAGGCTCTGTCTCAAAATCCAATCCTTGAAAACAAAGAGAATAGTGTGCCTTGTGACCCCTTTGTGGTTTCATGTCATAGACACCCCCCCCACACACACACACCTTATGCTTTTGCAAATAAAACCCATTGTTCTTCACTTCTTATATGACAAAAGAGACCTATCTTCTGAGGTTCCCCGCCTCACTGCCATTTGCCTTTGATGGAGTGACTACTTTACATTTGGCCCTGCCTAGGTAGCTTCTCAGACTGTGTAGTCACCTAGCACTTTTCTCACAACTTTAGATGGTCTCCACATTTTAATGAATGAAGAAAGTCACATTCTCCCTCATTCACAACACATTAGTATATAGCAGCAACACAAGCTATCTGTGGCCCTAAGTGTATGTGTATATGTGTGCACATGTGTGAGGGTACATATGTGCTCACATGCATGTAGAAGCCAAAGGTTGACCTCAGGTGTTCTTCACAATGTTTTTTGAGATATGGTCTTTCACTGCCTAGAACTTAGCAAGTAGGCTAGGCTTGCTGGACAGATAGCCCGAGGCATGTGCCTGTTTCCACCTCCCCAGTGTTGAGGTTACAAGTATGTGTCACCATACTTGGCTTCTTCTCTCCATTTTTAATTGTGTCTCTCTGTGGGTTGTGTATATGAATGGATATTTTTATATGGATGGACACATGTGTGTATGAGTGCATGCATGAGCCCAAGGTGGGTGTCAGGAATCATTCTCAACTGTTCATCCTCCTTATTCACTGGGTCAGGTTTTGCAGGATATGTGATGACACTGTGAGGCCTGAGGTTGTGCTGTTTACTAGGAAAAACCTGTTTTTACTTGTGGTGTGGCTCAGCCTTGTAATCCAAGAGCTTTCTGCTTGAGTATTGTAAATAGGATTAAATAAAGTCAACCATAGGTCAAGAGGTAGAGAGCAAGCAACTACTTGATAGGAAGTGAACATAAGATTATTAAGAAAAAAAAATCGTAAAGAGGAAGAGGAAAACAGAAGGACTGATTGAGAGATGCACAGGAAGTAGAAGGGAGGGACATTCAATTTGAAAGCATTTTTTGAGATAAGGCAGGAGAGGAGAATTCCTTCTGGGATGTTGGCTGAGGATGAAGGTCAACAGGGTGCTTTCTCTACCACTCAGAGATAGCAGGCAGGCTTTCACACCAGCATCTGGCTCCTGAGTCTTTATTGGTAAAATCGAAGGATTGAGATTTTGTTTTTAAAAAATTGGCACCCAATGTGGGACACAAGATGTAAAAATCTTTTATTCACCTGATGTAATTGTTGTATCAGAGGCTTACTGCCTCCATCTGACAACCTAGGACTAGTCAAATTGGCTTCTCTCAGCTTCTTCTGGATTGCTCTGCTTCTGAACTCTTACAAGGACAGGAAAGAGAAACTACTTAAGAGTAGAGTACAGGAGATGGGGGAGGAGGGAGGGAGGGAAGAAGAGAAGACAATAGAGAGTTAGTAGAGAAGGAGAGTTAAGTTCAGTTGGGTTTGTGTAGGTCCGTGCAGTTCAGTTTGTGGAATTCAGAAGCAGAGAAATTAAGGAGAAGCTGAGAGAAGCCAGTTTGAGTCAGTCAGCTTAGACAGGAGTTTTGAGCCAAAACAACTGAGTTGAACCAGCCAGCATGAGCTTAGAAAGACCTAAAAAGGGTGAGCTTATTCAGCAGTAAGTCTCAGAGGCTATCTTCTAGGCCTAGATTGTACAGAGGATGGAAGCTTCCAGGACTGGGCGTGGGTTAGCAGATAGAGATAGTCAGCCTCCAAGATGTCAATTACATCAGGCAAATAAGTGATGCTTTTACAGTCAGGGTCTCTTGGTCAAAACCATAGATCACCAATATGCCAATATGCCCAGTCTCCCTTCTCCCCTCTTTCTGAGGCTGGGATTATAAGTAAATGGGCCACCATGCCCACCTGTCATTTGCACGGGTTTCTGGGTATCCACACCTGGTCTTCACAACTTGCACGAGAGGTGCTTTACTTTAACCTCTGTGCCACCTCCCTAGCCCCATGCCTGATGTTTTACAAGTGTGAGCTCAGGTCTTCATCCTTATAAGACAGGCACTCTAGTGACTGAACATTCTCCATAGCCCTTGGATCCAAGTCTTTCCAGTGACCCTATACTAATATTCTTCTTCTTGCGCTGAGCAGCCTCTTTATAGTAACTAACTTGCCAGAGGATAGGAAATCGTTCTGAAGTGCATTTTCAAAAACATGCTTGTTTTCAACTCTGCTGACACGAGACTTGCTTTGTAAGATGAAGTCTCCCAACATAACTGGGAAAGGGAGGCTGGCAGCAGGCAACAGGGGAGGGCTGTCTAGATTAGGTAACTTTTGATTCCCCTGACTAAGGACCAGTCTCCAGCATCAAGCCCTTCACCCCTTGGGAGCCCTGGGGCCTTGTCAGCCAGGTAAGAACTGCCTGAAAATCCCATGGTCTCTCGCACAGCCCAAGGGAAGGCTGTTTTCAAGTCAAATAACAGAAATGTCAGTAATCTCACTTTCTTCTCCTTCTGTCTCTGGAAGGCAAGTGCCTAGAGGATAAAGGACCAATAGCATAAAACAAACAAACAAACAAACAAACAACAAATCAGCCAGGCTTGATGGTGAGCATTTACAGTCCCTATCTGGGGAGGTAGAGACAGGAGGAAGCCTTGGGCTCACTGGCTGCTTAGGTGGGAGGGAATGCTAAGGCACTGTGTGGGTGGAAATGTCAATGTTCTGACAGAATTCCCACTGAGGAGGAATAGAGCAGGTCTGCATTGTCTCCTAGGCCCAGAGCTGGGAAGTCTCCACAGAAAACCTGGCCAAGGTTGTCCTACAAGCCAGAGGCAGAAGGGCTGTCAGCTCTGTTCCCTGTGCCTCAGGTCCCTCTGGCCCAGGCCAGCTGCTGTTCTGCCTTTCTGAGAGGAAGCTGGCAGGTACCCCTGGAAGTTATTTGTTCTCATTAGCTGGGCCTGGCAGTATGTGATTATCTGCAAACCCAAGAGCTGAGGGCAGATTCCTGGAGCCTTATGGGTGGGGGCATATCCCAGACATCGTCACGTGAGCCTATCAGCGATTGAGCCTACCAGGTCCCGGCACCAGCTCTGTCGATCGATGCACCTGCAGCGGGTATCCATTTAACACAGCGAGAAGCCTAAGAAGCCATCTTCACCGACAGTAAAGACGGAAGCATTCATGCCTTCCTCCCTCAGAGAACCTGTGATGCCTTCTGGTGGTTCCACCTATATGTCAGCAGCTGAAAACATATTGTTCAATTTTCAGGTAGAGCAGCCAGTTGTCCAAAGAGTATGCCAGAGGGAAACTTGTCCGATAGAGTCAGTAAGCCTACCAAGCGAGGAGCTGGACTGCAGAGATACAGCGTATTTCCTCCCGTGGGCTGTTACGGTTAGAATATTACTCTACGTCCCCCATTAAATCATAGATACAGCCATTTTATGTGACCACTGTTAACACAGAATGGCTTAAGAGAGCGACCAGTTTGGAGGAAGAAAAGAAAATATTGATATTCGGCAGTTTTATGAGCATGTAAATCAAATCCAAGTCTAAGGGTTTTTTTTTTTTTTAAGTAAATTATTTATGGTTTGAATTAACTTCTGTGTATTGTTCTCCTATTCCGCCTGCGTAGACAGTGCCAGTCTTCTATTTTTCTTCGTGTGCCAACAGTAAAAGAGGTGATGTATTGTTTGACTTTAAACTCTCAGCTACTTATAAATTGGAATGAATGTTTAAAAACTCCCAAGATTTGGGGGCTGGGCGAGGTCTCAGTCTGGAAAGCATTTTGCTACACAAGCGTAACCGAGTTGTATCCCCAGAGCCCACATAAAACATCAGGTGCATTTTTTGTGTGCTGTTTACCACAAGGCTAGGGGGTGGAGACAGGCAGATCTCCAGCCAGTGTCTAGTGAGGAGCAGTGAGCTCCTGCTTTCCTGAGAGTATCTGACTCGACAACTAAGAGCGATAGTGATTGAGGTCGTGATCTCGGTCGCCGGCCTCCACAGGCAGGATGCATACACACCCACCCAACCACACACATATAAATGTATACAAAATATAAAATATGCCTTTCGTTTTTTTTTTTTTTTTAAGCTGGTTGGTTTCAATGAAAAACTTTCCATGTTTATTTGATGTCAATAAGGTAAATTTGGAAAGGTTTTGCTGGACAAAAGACCCTTTGTGCATATACTTTAACTAATAAATTATGGATCGTCTTGATTCTAACTGTTTACTTCTCATGGTGTAAATGCCTCCTGCCCAAAACTCAGTGCTGGCTTATGTTTCGATTTTATCTGAGACTTGCTGGTAGCCAACTGTCGTAAAGGATGCGTTGTTTTGTCAATATTGAGTCAAGAAACAATTAAGCCCTATGAAAACATTCACACTCAGAGTGTTCCATGATTAGAGGCAGGCGCACAGAGCTGAGCATCCCCAAAATAAATGTGTTACCCAGTGCAAAAGTAGATGAAAGCATGCCCCACAATGTCTGGCTGAATCTGAGAATCACCATAGTGCTAACAACTTATGGGCACTGTGTGACATGTTTAATGCTGTGATCGCGTACTTGCTATGAATGGCCACACCCCAGTTGTCTGGATTCACAGGTAGATGTTTAGAAATTTTATGTCGAATGACTTACAGAAGAAAAGGATGTATAAAAATATACTATATAATCTAGTCTAAGTATGTTCCTTGTTTTAATTTATTCATTTATATGTGTATGTGTTTCTGGAGGAGTATATGTATGCACGTGTAGGGGTACCTGCCCCAATGTGTGCACAGATGAGAAGAGGATTTCAGAGATCATAGCGTCTCTATCACATCCCACCTACTCCTTTGAGCCATGATTTCCTCCTGAACCTGGAGCTCACTTTCTCTTGGGTAGGCTGGAAGCCAGCAGGCACCACCAGTCCTCCTATCTCCACCCACCTAGGATGTGGGGTTACAGGTGTTTGCATGGGTACCCTATTCCTTATGAGGATGTTGAGAATGTGACCCATTTGCTGCATTGCAAATGACCATGCAGCAGTCTCTCTTAACAACTGAAATATCTCTCTAAGCCAGTGGTTCTCAGCCTTCCTAACACTGCGACCTGTTAATACGGTTTCTCATGTTGTGGTGACCCTCAACCATAACATTATTTTTGGTGCTACTTCCTAACTGTGATTCTGCTACTGTCATGAATAAATATCTGTGTTTTCTAACGGTCTTAGGCATTCCCTCTGAAAAAGTCATTGGACCCACAAAGGAGTCACAACTCACAGGCTGAGAACCATTGCTCTAGGTCCTTAACTTTGTTTTTAATGCTTGTTAGATTCCATTAAACAGACAGTGTTTTGTAACATATAGTTTATATGTTGTATATATTTCCATATTATACAAATTTTATTGTATATACAACCTATGTTATGAATGTTGCCTAATCTTTTTTGTTTGTTTGTTTTTTGAGACAGGCATTCTCTGTGTAGCCTTCACTGGGTGGGCTTGCTTTGTATACCAAGCTGGCCTCAAACTCACAGCGATCTGCTTGCCTCTGCTTTCCTAATACTGGGATTAAAGGCATGTGCCACCTCACCCTGCTTGCCCACTTTAATTAATCATAATTCATTTTGTCAACACTCACCATATGGTGTTTCACTTCAAGGTGATACCGAAGATGAGAGATAGACTTCCCTTACTGTGTTTTTAAATCATCAATGAGAACATGATCTTAATACACGTTGAGAAGTATTGACGAATTGAGCAGAGGGCTTGCCAGATCTTTGAATACTCAGAGACACACTGTTAGGCTTACATGTGGCTTTTAGTTTGAGTAACATTGAATGCTTTTCTCTGTATAGGCACTGAAGGGGGTTGGGATGTCAAGGTTGGCTTGGCCTATTTATGATTCGTGTCTTTGGCTGAAAAGACATCAAGCTTTCTCTGAGGTCCCAAGTTGATTGACGAACATACAATCCTGTTAAGATATTGACGGTGCCTCAGACTTGGACCCCACTGATATATAGTACTTTCACAGCATACAGAAAGCCATCCCAGCCTCTCCTAAACCAGGTGTGGTGGTGTGACCCGGTAATCCCAGCACTCGGGCTGTGGAAGAAGGAAAGTCAGAAGTTCAAGGTTATTTTTGGCTGCATAGGATGGTCTCGATCTGGCAGGGGTACATATTACCTTGTCCCATTTGCAGTGCAGTACTGAGGACTGTGCTTGCTCTATGTTGCAAGAAACTCAACCTAATAGCGATTCAGGTTCCTGTTCTCAATGCAAGTTCAGCAGCAGACAGTAGAACCCATGACAAGATTGGCATGGGGCTTTTTCTATTGCTCTGCCTAAATATACTTAATATGTGATGCTTGTTGTCAAGATTGCTGCCGATGTATCAGCAGTTGCTTTTTAAGTTTCAGTATATGAATAGTACAGTGTAGTGAGTTTTGTTATGACATTTTCATCCGTGCACAGAACACATTTTTATCATCTTCATCTCCCTCTCACCGTATCTGTATCTCGTCCTCCTCCCTTCATCCTGTTGATCCTCTTTCTCTTCCCAAGTAGCCCTCCATCCAGTTTCATATCTTTCCTAAAAATATAGATTCTACACACAAGAGAAAACATTATATTTACCTTTTCTGAACCTGAATTATTTTGTTTAGCATGATGATTCCAGTTCTCCTGATTTTTTTTTTTTTAACTATCAACAAGATTTTATTCTTTATGGCTGAATAATATTCCACTACGTAGCTATACTACATGTTTGTTATTCATTTGATGGAGACCAAGACTGGCTTCATAACCTTTCATGGCATATGTGCAGATGACTTTATTGTTTGGTCCTTTGATGATACCCTCAAGAGCTGTATGGCTGGGCTCTATCTGTCTTCAGTTTCAGGCCCCACACAAAAGAAAGGAGTGGTAATCCAGGCTCCTTTCATCTTAGAGACTCTACCAGACCCAAGAAAACTAGTCTCCTTATATATTATTGGCTGGAACTTTGTGCTATAGGAGGAAAAGAGGGTTGGGATGTCCCTAGTCCCCAAAATCAAAGTTGGGATTTTTCTACTGTGGAATAAGTTAACAACCACCAGATCCTGTTACAAGTGGCAAACATTAGAGGAGGAAGGAGGGGACTACAGAGGACGGACAAGGGCCACACAGGAAATAAGCTACCCTGTTCTTACCTGTCTACCTTTCTGTGTTGCCATTAATTTTAGATAGTGGAGCAGTAGGACAGGGAAGGAACCGAAGGAGAGTGTAAGGGGTACAGATCATTAGGATGGCGCCTCTCACTGCCTCGTTGTTTGTAGCTTTCATGGACTACTTTACATATGAAAAGAGATTATTTCTCCAAATAAGGAAATGTGAAAGGCAAGGTGTGAATTATTTTCCCAGCTGAACATCCTAATTAGACACAAGGTCACCTTTGGATATAGCAAAATATTACCCAGAAGGACATACTTGTTATGAAGAGAGAGATCTTTCACGGCTAGAGAGAAATGAGGAGCTCATTACAGGCGGGAAGCTGTGGGAAACTTCTTGGCAAATGAGCACTCAGTCATTGAACGTCTGTTATAACTGACAACAACTTCCTTACTTTTTTTTTTAATAGGTAGCCAACCAAGTTGTTCGAGCTCTACTCACTCAAAAGGTAAGTTGCCTTCTGACTTTTACTTTCAAGTGCTACTGTGAATGGAGTACTCCTTACACTGCCAAACCAAGGAGCCATGCTGATAGATGTGGTAGAAATTTGCTATTTGTTTGCTTAGGTTGGAGCTATGTGAGCACTCTGTGTGTGTGTGTGTGTGTGTGTGTGTGTGTGTGTGTGTGTGTGTGT
>OU015747.1:83193824-83208228 GCA_907169655.1 Acomys percivali | reverse complement strand
TGTGTGTGTGTGTGTGTGTGTGTGTGTGTGTGTGTGTGTGTGTGTGTATCAGTGACTAGGAAATTTTTCATACAATTTAAACTCTTGGGAAAGTGGAAGGACACTGCCCTGGTTTCACTTTCTGTTGCTATGACACTTAGTCTGAGAAAAGTAAAAAAAAAGTGTTGATTTGGCTTAAACTTCCAGATTATAGCCCAGTTGAGGAAATCAAGGCAGGAACTGACATATTATACCCACAGTCAAGAGCAGCGGAATTAAAGGCATAGCTCCTTGCTTCCTTGCTCTCAGCTAGCTTCATCCTCTCATATACTTGAGGATTCCTGTCTAGGGAATGGTGCAGCCCACAGTATGCTAGAATACATCACTTGGAGATCAAGACAGCATGCCATAGATCTGCCCACAGCCCATCCTAATCTAAACAATTTATCATTAAGATTCTCTTCCCAGGTGACTCTAGGTTGGGTCAAGTTTATCAGTTAAACTGACCAGCACAGAAACCTTTTTAAAAATGAAAGATTTCCTGGACCCAAAAGGAAAAGCAGACTCTTGGCTTATGCTGTGGAGCAAACTAAAGAAGTCTAGGGTCAGTCTCATTCCTGGGACAGGAAAGTCTTCTTGGGGACAGTACTTAATGGGGCCTAAGGCTCAACAAGACATCTTTGAGATGAGAAGATGTTCCAATTCCTTCAAGCCTTGAATCCTTTTTCTGTGTAGCGGGCATGTAGAGAACTCCCATTTATCTCCAGATCACGAGGGATGGGGGTTGTGATCTGAGATAGCAGTGTGGGGAAACAGCACCTTGGGAGTCATTTTGCCATCAATACAAGTGAAACAAAAACGCTTATCATCTCTCTGGCTAGTTGTATGCTCTGCCTCCACACCTATGACCCAAGAGTCAGAACAGTTTATACGTTACCTTCCCCACTGTTGTAACAGAATATCTGACCAAAGAAACTTGAGGAAACAGTGGCTTCCAGTTCAAGCATTCAGTCCATCATGATGCAGAAATCATAGCAGCAGGAACACTAGGCAGCCGCTCACACTATATCCATTGCAGTGGGAGCACTAGGCAGCTGCTCATGCTGTATCCATAGCAGTGGGAGCACTAGGCAGCTGCTCACACTGTATCCATAGCAGTGGGAGCACTAGGCAGCTGCTCACACTGTATCCATAGCAAGAAAGCATGAGGCGATTACTGACATTGTATACAGGGACAGGAAGTAGAGATGGGGTGAGTGCTGGTGCTCAGCTTGCTTTATCCATCATATTCAACTCAGGGCCCCAGTTCATGTAATGGCTCCCCATATTTAGGGAGGTCTTCCCCATTTGTTATTCTCAGTCTACAAACCTTCTCACAGATATGCCTAGAGGCTTATCTCCTAAGTGATTGCCCTGTCAAGTGGACAGTCAGGGTTAACCATCAGCCAGAGTAAGTAAATTCATGTTTGTCCCAAATTGACAGGTTTGGAACACTTTATATTTGGTGATTCTGATTCTAGCCACCTCTCACTGAGCCTAAACTCTAGTTCCCTCAGATTTTGTTTGTTCTGTCAATTTCTTCAAAACATAACTTTTCTAAAAGAATTCCCAGCTTCCGCAGCATGTTCTGAAGGCTCTGAGTAGGAAGAACAAAAATCACTGATGCCACCTTGTCTTTAGTAGAAATGTATCAGATGTCTGCCCTGTCTAATAGATAGTCTTAAATATTATTTAAATTTATACAGTACACAAACTGTGATGGAATTTTTTGGTAGACATCTGTTACTTTTCCTTTAGCAAGTAATTTTTAGCTATTTCACATTTGAAAGCAACATCATATAAATAAAGGCATCCAAGTATGTTATTTAGAGTTGGGTTCTGTTGGAAGGAATAGATTTGTATAACAGTGATGGCTTACATACACTAAAGAGCGATTTCTTTCTCGTAAGTTTCTAGGTAGTCAATGGAGGGCTGGTAGTTCAGCTCTGAGTCCGTGATGTCTCCTGTGAGATGAAGCCACAATTCCCAGTTCTGATTAATGGTCCAAAATAACTGATCTAACTCCAGTCATTGTACCCACATCCCAATCACTAGAAGAAGAAAAATATATAAGTTTGTAGAGGGTAAAGAGTACATACCAGCTATCTTAAAAAAAAAAAAAAAAAAAAAACAAAGAACAACAGCAACAGAAAAAAACAAAACAAAAACCCCGATCCAGGTGTGGTAGTGCACACTTGTAATTCCATCACTCTGGGAGGCAGAGACACACAGATCTCTGTGAGTTTAAGGCCAGCCTGGTCTACAAAGGGAGTTCAGGACAGCCAAGAGTACACAGAGAAACCCTGTCTTGAAAAACCAAAATAAGCTGGGCATGGTGACACACCTCCAAACCCTCCCCCCCCCAAAAAAAAGAGAGAGAGAAGAAAGAAAGAAAGACCAAAATAAACAACAACAAAAACCTCTTTATATGTATTATTTACTTATTGTCTGTTCATATGTATGGGTGTGTTCACACCTTAGCATGAATATGTACGTGAAAGGTTCGCTCCTTCTGCCACCTGACTTCTGGCTTTAAAATTATCAATTAAGCCACCTCACTAGCCTCTAGCTGTCTTGTCAGATGACATCTAGAAGTTTCCATGGGGCATGGCTCTATTTCCTTGAAAACATTTTAATCACAGAGCCACACTTAAGAAAACCGGTGAATAGATTGTTGCTGTAGTGAGGCGTACAGAAGAGAACTAGTTGTTCTTTTACTGTGGAATAAGGTGAAAATCAGAGGCTGGTGAATAACCCAAATTTCTGTCACAGTGTACTTAGATACCTTTGTCTCTCGAAATCTTTGATTTCTTGGTTGTTTTCTACTTGTTGCAAACTCTGTGCTTACTTTATTCCATGGCAAAGGGAGAGCCTCTGCAGCCTTTGAAACACTTCTTCTTGTCTCTTTAATGGTGCCTCAGGGGTCTGGCACAGTACAGAGGAAAGCAGGGTCCATTAGGTCAGCCACCAAAAAATAGTTGCTCAAATCCCAATAATAGCTGGTAAACACATCCATCTACTGCAGTGCAGGTGGGTTTGCAGGCACACAGGGATGAGCTAGCACTAGACAGCATACCCCAAGGACCTCACCAAGCAGGAAGCCATGTCGGATTTTCTAGAGAGTCCACAGGGTCACATTCTGCTAAATATGCACCTCCTGGCTCCTGCTGGATGTGAAAATTGCTTCAAAAAGACAGGTTTCTCTTCATTTATGACCATAACACGGCTGGGGATACAGCATAGTGGGTAGGGTGCTTCTCTAGTGTTCACTGCTTCCTGTCCTCAAAACTGCATAGACCTGTCTCTGTGGTACAGGGTTTGTTATCACAGCAGGCAGGAGAAGGGCGGGAAGATCAGAAGTTCAAGGTCATCCTTGAATACTGGGCTTCATGAGACTATTTTTTAAAACAACCTATGCATACCTATGTAGGTATGCAACCTACATACAAATAAGAAAATTAAGACAGAAGTTGTCAGTGATTCATCTCTCCTTTTTTCTCTCTTTATCTCAAACATGCACACGCACGTGCGCACGCTCGCGTGTGCACACACACACACACAATGCATAAATTAAACATGAAATAAAAATATAAAAATAACATCATTCATCTATAACATTATTCAAGGATGTTTCTCTGTTGATCATCAGCTGGCAAGGTGCTTGCCATACAAACATGAAAGCCCACCTTCAAGTCCCAGAATCCACATTTAAAAAAAGCTAGGCATCAAGGCCTACACCTATTATCCCCACACTGGGGAAACAGAGGCAATGCTTATCCCTGGGGCTTACAGCAACACCTGAAAAAGCAAGCTTCAGGTTTCAAGAAGAGATCCGGTCTCACAAGTACAAACAAAACATATAGAGCACCCAAAGAAAGACACCAAAGGTGTCCTCTGCCCCTCCTCCACTCACACCCACAGATGTACACTTGTACATACACAATTCTTCACACATGCACAGAACCTGTTCTCCTTTGGATCAGTAGCACTAAGTGACAGTGTTAGCACCTTTGACTTTCATTTATATTTAAAAATCGTAGGCCCCAGCTGCTCAGTGCAAGTAAAGTCAGTAACTCGGGTTGTATATTTTCTCATCATAAGGTCTGTTATACCACTGAATATGTAACACTTCTAGAGTCTCCAATTGTACTTTTCCACTAATACCAAAGTTGGAAGAAAGAAAATTTCCCTGGAGTTAACTCTCCTCCCCATCGACCATCTTGGATTGCCCTTGTGTTGTAGAGAAGCCAAATACCCCACGATGCTTTTCCCTCCACAATAGAGTGAGACTGGCATAGGCTATGTTCTAGTTTCCTGCCTCATGCCTCTATATATTTCCCTTTCAGGGAGATGCCATTTGACCACTCGCACCCCCTCCTACAGGAATGGCCCTGTAAAGATGGTTCCTAAAGAAGTCTTATATTTACAAGTATTCACATATATCCAGTGCTTAAAATCCACTGTCATTTTGTTCAATGTGCAGCCTTGTGTAGGAATAAGACACTTTGTCAGCAATTGGAACTACTACAAAGTGGCAGAGCCTGTATATGGCTTTACCCCTATGTCATTGTGCCTACTTATTCCCATTCAATAGTTACTTATCCAATACATCTGTGGGACTGAAAAGTTTGTGGCAAAAGCCAACACGTAGACTAAAATCCAACAGTGATCCTGCCAGTTAGTTTTATCTGTCAGCATGGTCCAAACTAGAGCCACCTGCGAAGAGAATTATCTAGATTAGGGTCAGTGGGCTTGTATGTAGGGTATTGTTTTAATTATTTATTGATGTAGGAAGACTCAGCATGCTGTGAGTGACACCATTTCCCTGGGCTGAGCTCTGGAATATGTAAGAGTAAAGAAAGCTAGTTGAGTATAAGTAGCAGCAAGCAGGTGCTCTGGAGGCATTCATCTCTAGGTTCTTGACCAGAGACATGATGCAAGCAACTGTTTCAAGTCCTTCCCACAGTAATAGACTGTGTTCTGGAACTGTAAGCCAAACAAACCATTTTCTCCTCTAAGTAGACTTGTTTTAGAATATTTTGTCACAGCAACAGAAAGAAAATTAGAACAGCTATTTATGATCTCAAATATTGAAACAAAAGACTAAGATGTTGGGGGAAAATCTAGAAATATTGCTACATTACCCAGAAAAAGGATGCAGAAGTCCATATTGAGACACACTATAAACTAGGAAGCAAGCTATCTCTGAATAGATCTTACTTTGGACTGAAAATTTCACAACTAGATAACAACTAGTTTGGGTAATGACTCCATTCACTGTAATTGCATAAACTGTTCAGCCATCACATGGATTAAGAATGACTTAATGCTGGGGAGATGGATCAGTTGTTAAAATGATTGTCTCTTCAAGCATGGAGACCTGAATTTGATTCCAAAAAATCACTTAAAAAGCTGAATGTGATGGCATATACTTGCAATTCCAGTGCTGTAGAGATGACACCATGTCTTCCCATCATGGTGAACTGTGAACCCTCAAACCATGAGCCAGAAGGAACTCTAATTCCCCTCAGTTGCTTCTTCTCTGATATTTTCCCCAGCAATTTAAGTAACTAATACAGTTGCCACTCACAGGTTCTGTGAGCATTATAAAAAGCATTAAAGACCACACAAGCAGGTCTTTCCTCTCTACAAACATTCAGGCCAGCTCAGTTTCTGTCAAGGATCATTAGATTGATATCACATTCCTACATCTCTCCTTCCCTTACCATGTGATAGGCTGGAAAATCAAATTGTCCCCAGGCTCCTGTTTGTGTTCAAGGTCCCACTAATTAACCTTCAGTGTTCTTTGAATGATAGAGGTGACCATTGAAATTTAAGCATTTATATAAAAACCCTTTGTATAGGCTGGAGAGATGGCTCAGTGGGTAAAGGCACTTGCTGCCAAGCCAGATGAGCTGAGTTCAGTTCCCAGGACCACTTGGTGGAGGGAGGGACATGGCTCCCATTGTCCTATGACTTATACCCATACAGTGGTACATACACCCACCCCAAAAACAATGAAAAATATAAACTCAACAGAAGACATCTTCATTTCTGTTTTCTGTGTTACACCTGAAGAACTCTCTGGTTTTGTACCTGTGCTCTTGGCCAGTTTCAATTTTGGTGCTGCAGCCTCCAGTTCCCCTTTCTCCTTACAAACTGACACCACTCTGTTTGCATTTTCTTTCGCCTCCTGCAAGTCAGTATGCTTGTGTTTCCTCCAGCCAATGGGCACTATTAATATTTATCTACCCCACAGTCAGCTTTTATTAATTACTTAATTAGTAGTAGTAAAAACAATTAGTGTTGGGAGCAGAAAGTGTTATGTGCATGCTGGCAACAGAAATTAGCATACATGATAAGCAGAGGTTGAATGCTGTAAAAAAAAAAAATGATGGAGTGCCCGTGTGCAGAATACATACTTCTGCTTCTTCCCTCTGCATCGTCTTCCTAGGGGACACAGATCAGCATAACATTATTTTCTGTATGGGCTTCACACATAAGTAGCAAGGATGAAAGAGCATGCCCTGTGCAGGGAACAGTGCTCAGAACGATTTCCTTGCCCGCATAAGCAGAACCAATGCTGTAGAGCATGGTGGTGCATGTTCACACTCAGCCTTAGCAGACTTCTCTCTCTAGTGGACAGGGCAGCTAGAGAACAAGGTTGATATAGAACATACTTTCAATAGCCATCACTTAGGCCAGGTAGGTCCGATCTATATGAGCTGCATGTGCCCCAAGATAGTTGTGAACAGTGACAAACTCATACTACAATGTCTCAAGGTTAGATACAGCTGAAGAGATGGCTCAGTAGCTAAAGTCCTTGCCTCTCAAAGACATGCACATGTGCTCATATGCCAAGGACCCTTTTAGCAATTAGCAGGGTACTGTATGCATCTATCATTCCAGCATTTCTATGAGGAGATGGAAGACAGAGAAAAGAGAACTCCCAGAAGCTCCAAGGCCAGTTAGGGTCAGCAGCAAGCAATGAAACCCTGTCCTAAAGAAAGTGAAAACTGAGGGCCAATAACCTAGGTTGTCCTCTGTTCTCCAGTCACATGATGTGATGTGTATATTCCTACAAACCCACATGAGCGCATGCACACACACACACACACACACACACACACACACACACCACTTCATACACACCCACACAAAGACTTTTTAATAAAGGTTAGTCACCACTGGGTTCTGGACAGCAATGCTGCCTGCTGGCACTTTTCCTACCTTTCAGGACCCATATAAGCCTTTCACTGTCCGTGTCATAGAACAGAGATCCACACAGTGGACTTGCTGGCAAAGCTGACCTCTCGTCATCATGCTGGTTATTGGGGGATTTTGATAGCATCATCAGCTCTAACAGCATTTATAAGAAACACAGTAAATAAACACAAGCATCTACTAAGCTCCTCCTGTATTCAGTGGTGTGTTAAAAGACAGGCGAAGAGAGAGTGGAAAAAAAGCAATGTGCTGTGTTCTGGTTTTTCTTCTTACGGATATGTCAGGTAGCTGACAGGACAGGTCCACAGCAAAATGAAGGCAGCACAATGTGATTTATGCTTAGGGTTACAGTGGAGGCAGTGAGCGCTAGATGGAGTCTAAACAACAGAATAGTCACGATGGGCACCAGGTAAGGTGTCCAAGAAGGGACACTTAAAGTGGACTTTATCAAGTTGGCCAATTGGTCTAGAAGGCAGCAGTGGATGGACCTCGAACTGTAGGAAGAGGCCAGATTTGGAAGAGCCTTGAACCTGACCCTTTACTTTTCAATCTTATCAGAGAGGCTATCACCATCAACTCATACAAGGACTTAAGTTATCACAGCCTAGGAGGGAGGCAGCCCCATTGCTGAGTCCCCAACGGCCCTATTCTGCAGCTCCTGACTGAGTTGAGGGAAAGGTCTTGGAGGTACTTGAACTATTTAAAACAATTGTTTCCAACAGTGGCACAGAAGTGATACCTAAACTGTGTTCCCTCCCCAGGAGTGAGACCAAAGTGTCCCAGACAATATTGGTCCACAGCTTGGAGGATGGACAAGTTACAGTGGTAGTTTAAAAGGCTTCACTTGTGACTGGAGAGACGGCAACGTGTTGGCCTTGCGATTACGAGGGACTTAACCTCAGAATTCGTGTGAAAAGGGCAGGCAGGAAAGTGTACACTTGTACTCCCAGCACTGAGGATGTGGAAACAGAAAGCTTTCTAAGACTTCCTGCCTGCCTAGCCTACTAAGCAAGGTCCAAGCCAGTGGCACACCTGTCTGTAAAACACTACAGCAACAAACCCTCAAATGCAGCTGGTTTGAAAACTATTCATTAAATGTAATGACGTTTCCTGGTTTGTTGTTTTCATGCTGTGTCAAGCAGTGATGTGAGTGTTATTTCTCTATCCAAGGTTCCTGGATGGTACTCCAGAAAGCAAGGTACAGAGAAACACACACACACACACACACACACACACACACACACACAGGCAATAGATGTAGATGCAACCTGAGAGACAACACCCAAGGTTGTCCTCATTCCTTTACACACATGATTACACATGTATTTATGAATCTGCATACATATATACTCCTGCCACACATGAAGGTACATGTGTGCACAACACACACATACACACACACACCTTTCTTCAGAGCTACATCTTTCCACTAATTACATCAGCAACTACGTTAGTCACAATGTTGAGAATCTCAACTCATTTCCCTAAATGACATGGGAAGGCTCCATCTAAAGCACTAGTTCCTTTGGTTCATCAATTCTCTATTCATTGTAAAAATATTGTTGTCCTTGCGGTTTGTACTTTATGATTGCTTTTATGAAGACAGCGAAAAAAGCATAATATATAGGTAGAAACATAAATTGACTTTATATCATGAAGATTTACCGCCTACAAAAATAGCAGACTGCATTAATGCATTTCTGATTTCAAGGTGCTTTATTTATTTATTTCTGTACAATTGGTCTTCCCTGAACATAACAATTCCATCAGACAATGGTCTGTGCAAGAAAATGTTGTTCATGACTTATTTTTCTGGGTGCTTTGAAGAATAGAATGGTATTTTTTCCCTAATGTATCATGTAAAATATAGCCATAATATGCAAAACTATCTTTCAGTCAGACTTTCTTTTCCTTCTTCGACGTGTTCTTTGTAGGATCTGAGGGAGGAATGTGTAAAGTTGAAAACAAGAGTGTTTGATTTGGAGCAACAGAACCGAGTGCTCAGCATCCTGTTCCAACAGCGAGTCCGACCGGTGTCTGATGTGCTCCTCCAGGTAAGTGTTTACGTGGAAAACAGCCTTTGTGCCCCAAAAAATGTCTTGACAGGAAGTTGCTCACATTGAAAGCTTGCCAGCCTCCCCAGGGGTAAGGCATAGTGTGCCGAAATCCCAGTGCCTCGCTGTCTCAGGTGGTCACATTAAAAGCGAATATCGCTCACATTCTCTACTTTTGAAAGTTGCATTCATACAAAGAATAGTTCCAAAGAAGAGTACACAGGCAAAGGGAACATGGGGCGGTGTTCTCTGGCCTGGCTTTTAAAATGTGTGGTGGCATGTGCTTCTAATCCCAGCGCTGGAGAGGCAGAGGCCTGTGGATCTTTGAGCAGTCAGTCTAGCCAAATGGTTCCAGATAGAGGAGAGAGACCCTGTTTCTTCTTATAAGAATGAGGACAGTGTCCTGAGGAGCAACACCTCTATATCCATGTGCACACACTTGAACACACACACACACATCACACACACACATGCCCATGTACACACATACGCACTCACACAGAAGATGCAGAACATACTCTCCAGTAAGTTCAGTTGGAAGTAATGGCTCATCTCAGTGCATTCTGTGACAAGTAAGGAAGGTTTAGGAAATGCTGCAGCACACGTCGTTACTTTGAGCTCACTATGATCCAAGTGGCAGCTGGGATATTTGCAACCTGCAGCCTTCTGTGCAGCAATGTTCCTCTCCCTTCCAGGACTGTGCCCTAGTGACTTTCCTCTGTCTGAGAACTCTTTCCTCACTCAGGGACCTTCCTAACTTGCACGGTTCAGGGAAGTCAAGCCACCTGTCTCATTTTGAAGCCAACCCTGAGAGAACATGCCACGTGGCAGGGAACACATGAACTGGCAAAGGGGGCTAGAGGGTTAACCTTTGTTCTTTTCCACGCCAACCCCACACACACTCCTTCTATTAACATACACATTTACTCAGACTGGATCTTATGAGCTGTGCCTCAGAGCTTTTCTGGATTATGCCAGACTGTGATGTGGTTTTATAGAGACATGTACACTTTGTGAAAGGTGACTCACAAATTACTTGGTCTGACCGACTAAGCTTGAGGTTAACCAGAAACCTTTTGATCATTGAAACTGTAGTGGCCAGCACCAGAGCCACTGTCCATGGAAGGCTATTTAAATTCCCACTTGAAATTTTTACACTAAACACTGGGAGGATATTCAGGGTGTAAATTGCTTGTTTACAAGCATGAGAACTATCCTCAGAACCCCCCACAAAAATATAAATAAAAACGGCTGTAGCACGAGTTTGTTATTCTGGCAGGGCAGATCCCTGGAGCTCACCGACCCACCAGCATAGGGAATTACTCAGCAAGGTGTGGGCCAGTAGGAGACAGCCTCAGGTGCACGGCAGCCTGAGGATGTCACCTGAGGATGTTCTTCTCTGTCCTATGCACACACACGTGAACACACGTGCACACATGCACACGCATGCACACACGCACACACGCACACGCACACACACACACACACACACACACACACACACACAAACACACAAAGTTACCTGAAGCTACAGTTAACTTCAAGGTTCCACTAGGAGCATACTAAGTAGTCCGAAACGTTGGGTGGCTGGTAACTGCTTTATTGCACAGTGTATAACTAGGACATCTCCATCATCATAGGAAATCCTCCTTGAAATGTTTTCTCAGTGCTTGAGTTCTTCATCAATTCTCCGTATCTTTGGCATAAACATCTCAGTCCTCCTCTATGGACTGATGAGAAGCTGCAGTTCCTTGAAGGGAAGGGAGTTACTAACATAGTCCTGGCAGTTAACCCCACCCCTAAATTAAAGCAGAAGAGCTCTTTGAATTACAAAGTAGATCTCATCTCAGAAATTAATTTCCTCTCTGCTTTATCTGTTGGAACATAATTTATAATTTATGACTCAAAAGTTGTTGGCAGGCCACAGGGAGAAATTGTGTGTCTCCACTCTGTTTCCTGGACCCGGCCACCATCAGTGCTTGTCAATGGGGATCTTGAATTTGTGAAAAGCTCCATTTCTTTTGCCATTTTTACAATCAAGATCCAATATTGTAATTACCTTTAACAGCTGTTGCCTGCTCATGAATTTTTCTGTTGTGCTTGTTCTAACTCAAGGCTCTTCTGGAACAGTGTTTAAGGATTCGCAGTCACTGTTTATGAATCCTGATGGCTTATTTATAGAGTAAACACATGTTCTGGAGACAGTGCAGCTTCTGCGTTGACCATCACAAATTTCTGACATGCATATTTAAGTGGCTGGGGCAGATGATCAGGCGGTGCACAGACCTCGGGTCTGTCTATTGGGTGTTAGTTATCAAAGTTTACATGGGTCACCAAGGAATTTTCATTCTCATGAGTCATCCTACTATAACCCTCGCTAAAGGTAGGCTGTGTCTTAGTTTGCTTTTCTACTGTTGTGGTAAAGAGCATGTCCCAAAACAACTTGGGAATGAAAGGTTTTTACTTTACCTCTCAGTTGCAGTCATCATCAAGGGGGAAGTCAGGACAGAAACTCAAGGCAGGAACATTGGAAACAGAAACTCTGGAAGCAGAGGCCATGAGGAACCTGTTTGCTAGCTTGCTCATCACAGCTTGCTCATCATCTTCCTTATAGCACCCAGGACCACCAGCCCCCAATGAGGTTGGCCCTCCTGCACCAGTCATTAATCAGGACAATATCCTTTGGATGCCTAGAGACCAATCTTAGAGAAGCATTTTCTCAATTAAGAGTCCTTCTTTTAGGCTTATGTCAAGTTGACAAAACCCAGCCATCTCAGGCTGTTAAGAGACCCATGAAGAACAATGGTAAAATATAATGCCTAGTGAGATGATTAATGTTAACCGTTAATTGCTTAGAACCTAGAATTAGCTGGGAACAGTCTCAATGAGGGACTGTCTAGATCACATGGCCTATGAGGATGTCTGTAGTGGATCGTCTTGATTGTTTTAACGCTCATGGGAAGGCCTGTTCTACTGTGGGCAGCACCATCGCGTTGGTTTGGTCCTTGGACTTTATAGGAGTAGAGGGATCTAGCTGAGTATAGAACACACATGTATTCATTGTTCTTGGCTATGGATCTTGTATGACTACGGGCTTCAAGTTTCTGACTAGGCTTCCCCCACAATAACGGACTGAAATTACAGGCCGAATAAATTCGTTCTCCCTCAAATTGCTTTTTTGTCAGCATATTTTATCACAGCAACAGAAATGAGACTGGAATACCTGCAGTCTAACACCTGGGTGGCATAGTCATACTCAGAGGAAGGAGCTGGATCTGCAGTTCACTCATCATTTCACTCACAACTCGGTTTTCTGATGTTGCTGTGGGGATTAAGTGAGAACAAGCACTCACCATGGAGATAAAAGAAAAACCACATGCGCTTGCTTTTCACCTATTGACACTTGGTAATTATTTGTTGAATAGGATAATGAAGAAGCGGTAAATCCATCCTGAGAGTTGGGAGGTTGATTTGCATAAACATAGGGAACTTTGTGCTCTCTCTTTTCCTGATAATTTCTGATTTTATATGGATGCCTGATATCCTGTCGGCTGTGTCAGAAAGTCACATGTAGAGCAAAAACACTAGCCAGTGTGTACCTGGCTGCAAAAACTACAAACCCTATAACTCTTCCTTGTGGTCTCTGAAGGAAGTCCTCCCTGAGGACATCAAGTCATCTACTTTATATTTTAGAAAACTGTTAAAGTTTTCCTTTGCCAAAGATAGCTTAACAATTCTTAACCATATGATGTAGCCACCCAAATAGGAATATAGGAAGATGATGGTTCGATCCATGGTGACTTGGTTAGATAAAATATAAGTGTCAAGAAAAAGCCATTTTAAGTCACAGCCAATTAAAAAAAAATGATGCATCCAAGAATTAGCTGACAGGTTCTAATAAATGACAAATAGGGCTGAATAATCAGGCACAGTGGTACCTGCCTTTAGTCACAACAGTCAGGAGGGTGAAGCGGGAGACTCACTGATCCCAGGATGTCAAGGGCACATCTAAGGCAGCATGATGATAGCTGGTGTCACAAACAAAACAAAGCAGCATCAGTCACTGAATGCAGCGCTGTCCACGTGGCAGCTGTGATAGAGCTCTCTGTCAAGTATCCTAGTTTTATCTTATCAATTAGGTTAGAAGTTCATGAATAATTAGTTATTTCAGTCACTCCGTTTGTGTATAGAGTACATATCATGGTAATTATAGAATTCCAAACTTACTAATGTGGGACTGGCAAAACAGCTTAACCTGACAGCCCAGTGTCAATCTCAGGAATACACATAGTTAAAAAAAAAAAAAGAATTAATTCCCCCCCAAGTAGTCCTCAGATCTCTATATGCTATGTACTATGATACAACTGTTCCTTCAAAAGGTTTTAAAATTAAATTAATATTGTGACTGTGTACAAACCATATTATTATCTAGTGAACTATGATGGGTATTGATGAATTATTTCTGTAAAACAAATCCAAGCATTCCAACTCCTCTATAAAAGTAAATAGAATGAAGGGGTTCAGGAGCACAGTAAATACTGGTGTCCAACTATAACAAAATGACAGGCAAGAGTGAATTATATTAAATATAGGCAATTCTGCATGTGAACTACTCCTCAAATATTTGTTGGTTTTCTTACTTGCTTGGTTGGCATTGTTGTTGTTGTTGAATGCACTATTGGCTCAGGGGCTACATGCATGGGACAAGCACCCTACCACTGAGCTACATCCCAGATCCTCAAATGACTTTAAAGAAAAACATGAGTAAGGTCTATAAGCAAGAACTCATCTTTGCCCCTAATAAAATGTGACTGGACAAACATGCAGAGATCACTACGTTGCATAGAGTGCCGCAGAATTCAAAGTCTTTGCTGACCTGATCTCTCACGATCCTATGAGATAGAACCTGGCATCACTATCACTGTGCAAGTGGGGATACACACAGAGAGAGGCTAAGTCACAAAACTCAATTGACAGGGGGAGGAGTCAGTGTGGAAAACTAATGAAATCAATGCTGCCATTACCCAGTTTGACTTCCATTTAGTTCTGCCACTTTAGGGAACTTTTGAATAAACAGAAGAACTATGGTATATGTGTGTGTGTGTGTG
>OU015747.1:83165247-83183535 GCA_907169655.1 Acomys percivali | reverse complement strand
ACACACACACACACACACACACACACACACACACACACACACACACACCTAAGACACCTAAGGTTATATTCTGGTGTACACATACACACACACACACACACATACATACATACATACACACACACACACACACACACACACACTCACGTGAGCGCATGCACATTCCTCACTCAGAGGTATTTCTGTGTGAAACAGCAAGTAACCTTGTCTGAAAATTCCAACCTTTAGTTCCTGCCTTTACTTCCTTCAGTAATGAGCTATAACCAGAAATTATAAGACAAATAAACCATTTCTCCCCAAAAGTTATTTCTTAGGTAGGGTACTTGTCACAGCAACAGAAATGAAATGAGAAATAAATAGAAATGGAAAACACACATGTACATCCATACCATCATGCACTTACACACAAAAGTGTATATATGTTAATTTATGTATTAAATTACGAATAATTGCTTTTTGAGGTCATTCTGCTGCTTGTTGGCAAACAGAATTTACTCCACTAAATCCTTGCAAATGGCCCAGAGTTTTACTGAAGCAGCAGATTAAGGCCCAGAGAGAATGCTATTTCACCTTAGCCAATGTAATGCACACTCATTTCTTTGTGACTAAAGAGCCTCCTGCCTGACTAGACCACCATTTCCTGGTGTCACCTTTACCCCTTTTCCTGGTCCTGTAGAAGAGAGGATATTGCAACAGCTTTCAGCAAATCAACCAATTCAAAGGCATTTAAGGGTCTGTTTGTGCTTGCCAATATGCTTACCCTTCGAACAAATTGAATTAAGTATATTTGGTTGATGTCCTAATAATCTGCTACAGACAACACCACTGTGGACATAATAGATATAATAGATGTGTCCCCAAATCAGGCTGTGAATCTAATAATCTTGTAACATGATCAAAACACTTAGCCTATAAATGTGCTTGTGCTCAGGAATAATACAATCACAGAACATTACATTGCAACTTTCAAGATCAAACAGTCTACTCCAGGCTTCATTATGAACACTTACATCAATCCCTGCCTCACGCAATGCATTCAGAATAGAGTGGTGACCAGGGTCTGGAGGTCTAGATTGCCAGTGTCTGCTTTTTGTGCTGTGCCTTGGGGTAATGTCCTGGTTAGCTTTCACTCTCAACTTGACCCTTGACCCCGCCAGCCATGATCTGTGAAGATAATCTCAATCTAGGAATTCTCTGGAAGCATCTTTGTCCGTGTTCCTGTCTGGATTGGGCAGTGTGGATGAGGTGGGGGGGTGGGCTGCCTTGATTGTTAATTTACATAGAATGACCCAGTCCACTGTAGGTAGCACCATTCCCCAGGCAGGAAATCCTGAGCTATAGAAGAAAGCTGGCTGAGCATAAGCCTGCCTGCCTACCTGCCTGCCACCAAGCAAGCAAGCAAAGAAGCAAGTAACGGTCTTCCTCAGTTGCTGCCATACTTCTTTGACTCTGACGTGAGTTCCTTAACCAGAGGGAATTCTGTGTGGGACAGCAAGCAAGCCTGCTGGAAATTTCAGCCTTCGGCTCCTGTCTTGACTTCTTTCAGTAATGAGCTGTGACGTGGAATCATAAGACAAGTAAACCCTTTCTTACCCACGATTATTTTTTTGGACAGGATATTTGTCACAGCGACAGAAATGAAACTGGGACTAGGAATAAATTTGATTTAAAAAAAAGAAGAAGAAGAAATAATTTGGCATGAAAAGTATGCTTTTGACCTAATGGGCACCTTTGGGGAAGTGGCTTAAGTGCAGGAAGCTGAGTGCATACCTGGACCTCTGAGTGAGGAGGGTCACACTCACTGTGTGTGCAGAGTTGGGATGGCAGAGAATCTGTTGACTTCAGGGAGCCCTACCATCAGCAGGGCTAGGCTGATGATGTAGTACCTGACTGTGAAATTCCTTAGACTGCTGCATTTTCGTCTGAACAAGGAAACAGTAGAAAGGGCCTCTAATCAACATCCAGAAACAATACCAAACAGCAGGGGCACACACAGTAGGTAACTGTTCTCCACTCTCCTGTCTCTTCCTGAGTAGCCTGGGGATGGTGTCCTGGGAACCAGGAGGCGGAGCAGGGGACCTGGTCACATTGCAAGGGTATATTTCTGAAATTGTGTCCTGAAGAAAGGAAGCATGCGGCCACAAAACACACTGTATCAAATCGATTCCTTTTCCCTGTTGTCTTTCCTAGGACTTCTTAGGGAAGTTGTGTTTGGGAGTACTCTTTGGGGATGCTTAGCTCTAAATATTCCTTGTGTTGGGGTGGGGTGGTGGTGGTGGTAAGGAGCTGTTTGGGGTATTCTGCAGGGATGTTTAAATATATCCTTGTGGGGGTTTGCTCTGGGCCTCAGAGGAATGTTTCCTCAACAACTGCTGGTTTCAGTGGCTACAGGCTGCTCTGGCTGGCTCACAGGGCGCTTTCAGCACATAACCAGGGCAGCAGGTTCGCTCTTACTTACAGAGAGAACTTTCTTGCTACTTCAAGATATTCTGGGAACACCTAAAGTTTTCTGTGGGTTTCCTTAATTAAGGACTCAATCCCAAGCTAATATTGATGCCATGCAGGTGAGCTGGCCCAGCGCTGATCTACACCGTTCCTTCACATCATGTTGAACATACTTTCATCTAATATATGTCCCCTGAACCCTGTTTTTTTCCCTCCACTCTGTTTTTGTAAACTAAACAAATAGGAAAAGTCCCCTGAATGCTCATCCCTGAAAATTCAAAATACAAATTTCTGTGAAAGAGAATAGTCTCAGCCTGGGCTTCAATCCTCTGATTGCTTCCCCCGTTGGGAATAGCTAAACATCCAGGAAGGGAGGAGAAAGATCATGTCGCCGGGACCGTATTGCACAATAGGTGTGTATTTATGTTGTGAAGGTGATCAGAATTGCAAAGTAGACCCCAGTGTGTGTTCTGTGAGATGAAATGCATACAGATGTTTTGCGATAAGTTTTATTCATATTTCACCGTGCCGTTTGATGCTGTGCAAGGCAGTCATGGAGATCTTTGAATTAATGTGAAAAGCTCATAATGAGATGCGTGCAGAGGGCCGTTACCATTAAGGTTGCGATAGAACTTGCCATAAAACAAGGAAAGCAGAATAAAGAGTTTCTGCCAGCCGGTGCCTCGGATGCAAGACTGTCTCCTCATTACAGTGTTAGGTCCATTGCTGTAAGAGGAAAACACTCACACATTAATTCTATGAGAAAGCGGGATATCTGAGGTGCTCATGAGTGTCCTTTGTGGGTACAAAAGGATTACCACAACTGATTGTTTAGAAAGCTTCAAATTTGGACATTTTACTAGCTAAACTGTGCTACTGTCCTCTTTCCAAATTGTGGAAATATTAAAGTATTGGAAATATAATGTATAATAATTAATATAATAACCTGTGACTTCTCAAAAGCAAGTTCATATCCCTTGCTATAGTTAAGGGAAACTAATAAGCCCACCCTACATGTATGTCTGACTTGATATGGTCTGGAGGCTGACCTATCATAGCATCATATTTTGCATTTTGAGTGAGTGAGCTTATTAAGTATATAGCAAGCAAAATAGAAGAATAAATAGAAAAAGAGAGATGGAGGATGGATATACAAACAGGTATGACAAATCATCACACCAGGTGCTCGCCACATTAGCAGACCGCTACTGGGGAAATTGAGGCAGGCAGCTAGAGTTCCTGTTTGAGCTTTCTCTCCATGGCTTAGTGTTTCCAGCTCGTTTCTGCTAGATGTTGTGGATACCCTATTTGATGATGGTATCTTATCTGTCGTGTTTTTTGTTTTACTTAGAAGCCTCCCTGGAAGGGACTCTGCTCTGTCTGGACCTATAATAAGAGCTTTTGTAGCTGCCTCAGAATGGATTCTGTATTTGAATTCTGCTGGCTGTTTTGAGTACTAGTTTTGGTGATGCACTGCTATCTGCCTTCCTGTCTGCCTATCTATCTTTTTTCTTTCTATCTATCTATCTATCTATCTATCTATCTATCTATCTATCATCTATCTATCTATCATCTAGCTATACATCTATAATTATTTATTCTTTAAATTTGGCTTACTTAATAAAATCCCTTATGTAGCTATTCTGTATTATTTCCCAGACCATAGAGAATAGCTGTCTTTGGGAAATTCTTCTCTCACCCTTCCTGTGCCCCATGGTCATTCACTCTCCCTGCAGCCTCCATCGCTGCCCAGCTATGAATATCATAGACCCGCTTCCCATCACTGTGGCTCAGTTTTGCCTTCTCAAGAGTTTCATAGAAACAGAATTATACTGTTGTAGTTTGTGTGCATACATGCGTGCATTTGTGTGCATGAGTATGTGTGTGTATGCATGTGTGTGTATGTGTGTACATATTAACTGGCCAATTTGATGAATATGTTTGATACTCAGTCATGTGGTTACTTTCATCAATACTTTCCTAGTAACTTTGGATTTTCTCGAGGGAGTGTATGGGTGTGCAATTTCACATATGTGTGCGCATATGTAGGGACACTAGAGATCCACCTCAAGTGTCATTATTTCAGATGCTGCTCATCTTGCTTTAGAGACAGGGTCTCTCATTTTTACCTGGAATGGAGTGACTTGGCTGGGCTAGGTGGCCACCAAGCCTCAGGGATCCATCTCTCTCTCCTCTTCTTCTGTCTCTCCCACTCCTCCTCTCCCCTCCCCCTTTTATTCCTTCTCTGGGATCACAGGTGCATAGTATTTTACCTGCTTCTTAAGAGTATGGATGTGGGGGATATACCTCAGGTTTTGGGCTCATATAGCATGAATTCTACTGACCTAGCCATCTGCCAAGCCTAGTTTACTGCCTTTTCAGTGGCTTCAATTCTCTGAGGTTTTGATAATTTCCTCCAAAAGCTTTGCCTATATCCATATACTATTAGAACAGAAACATGACCCCACCTTAGTTTCCTTTCCTGTTGCTGTGGTAAAATTTCTGATCAAAGCAATGTAAGAGAGACAATGTTTATTTCAGCTCACAGCTCAAGGTACGGTCAGTCACAGCGGGGGAGTTAAGGTAGCAGGAGCTTGAAGCAGTTGGTTACATTAAATCAGCACTCAGACGAAGGAGAAACCAATGAATGCATGCTTGCTTGCTAGTGCCTGGCTCCTTTCTCCATTTGCAGCATTCAGAATGCCAGACAAGGCACAATGCTTCCTGTAGTAGGCACCTCAGTTAACTTAGTCACGATACTTCACCAAAGGCATGGTCAGAGGCCATTCTCCCAGGTAATTTCAGGTCCTGACAAGCTAATGACACTAACCAGCACAGACTTTTAAAAGCATATAACTAGAAGCAATATTTTCCTAAGGATAGACTCTGCCCATTTCAGGCATACTTAGGAGATACTACACCGCTCATCGTATGGAATAATAAAATGAATGAGGTGATGCACAGAATCTCAAATTACCTGTACAACTCCCAAGTTAAGCTGCTTTAGTATTGTGTCTATGTTAGAAATTGCAAGGATCAGCCTAGAAATGAATGGAAATTTTCCACTTTCCAGGTACTTGGTTATGTGACTTAAGTCACTCAAACACTTCAAGTCTCAGTACATACAATTCGATTTTGCAAAGAAACTAGGTAGTATTTTTTCTGAGAGTTTGGTTTGTGCTAATGAAAGGAATAAAGTGTGTGTGTGTGTGTGTGTGTGTGTGTGTGTGTGTGTGGTTAAAGATTTGTTTAATGTGAAGAATTAGTATAAAATACATGATGGGAACCAATGTTTGATGCCTAGGTCTAAATCACAACTCTAAAATTTAATTGGTAAATCTAACATATCAAGAATAAATGCTTATTACTGAAAAATAAGAATTTCATGAGCAAGAAAGACATTGTGTGAAGAATTCCTGAAAATTTGAAAACTAACAGTTTCACCAGGAGTACGAATATTAGAAAAACATACAGGGCTAATTCATTTCTTATATATCAATAAAAACTCAATTGGAAAATGTAGCTGACAAGAAATTCCATTTGTAAAGTAAATAAGAACTGTAAAGTACCAAGTAATAAGACCTGATAAGAAATATGTAAGATCTAAATGAATGAAACAGAAAATATTTAATGAAAAAGGAAAGGAAGAAATGAATAAATGGAAACATATTTCATATGCGTGAGAAAAGGGCAGTGTTATGAAAACGTTATGACAACTTAACGAGTCTAAAATTAAATGCTTTCTCAACAAAAACATTTTGTGAGACTGCTCAAAACGCCAATTTTGAAATATATCTGTGATATTAGATACATCCTCAAACATCATAGAGATGCCCTGAAAGACTCCACCCAGCATGAGATCCAAGCAGATGCTGAGACACACAGCCAAACGTCAGGGTGGAGTGCAGGGAGTCTTACGGAAGAGTTGGGGAATAGAAGGACCTGGAAGGGTCAGGAGCTCCACAAGGAGACCAATGGAGCCAACAAATCCAGGCGAAAGAGGGACGGTGCTGCAGAGACTGATGCACCAACCAACCAAGGACCATGCACGGTGAACACCTAGACCCTCGGCTTAGATGAAATAGATAGGCAGCATGGTCTCTTTGTGGGTCCCAAAATATGGGAGTAGGGGCTACTTCTGGCATGGACTCTGGCCCCCACACGTTGATCACTTCCCAGTGGCGGAGCAGAGGAAGAGAATGCAAGCAGTCCAGATGAGACTTGGCAGGCTGAGGTCAGATGTTAGGGGAGAAGGGTTCCCCCTTTCTGAGGACTACTGGAGAGAGAGAGAGGGTATGAAGGAGGGAGGGTGGGATTGAGAGGCAATGAGGGAGGGGGCTACAATTGGGATGTAAAGTGAACAAATAAAAAAAAGAATTTTAAAAAACTTTAAAAGCAGAGGACTACACAGGACTATGTAAAAATAAGTAGTCGGTAGCACCTCAAAATAGGCTGTGGCACCATAGCAGTTATGGGGTTGACTCTCGAGGAACACAGACTAGACTGATGGAAGACAAACCTAAACCTGGGGATACGTATATGGAAAATTAATTTATATGAAAAATGAGAGTAGGGAGTGATGAACTCTAAATAAGTTAAGTAAAATTTAAAAAATAAATGTACTTGGAGCCGTAGCTTACCATAAAGAAGTATAAAACTTACATGTGCTCTTAAAGCTTAATTGTATTACATTTCTTTATTTAGTGTGTGTGCCTGTGTGTGTGAGAGTGTGTACATGTGTGTACAGTGAGTGTGTGGTGATCAGAGGATAACTGGAAGGAAGTTTTCCCTCCTTCCATCTGGTGGAGTCAAGGGATTAAATCAGGTTTTTAGGTTCAGCAAGAGTGCCTTCATCCACTGAGCCATCTTGCTGGTTCTAAATTTGCATGTGTTCATTTCTTAAATTTACAAAACAATGTAAGTACCCCCCCAAAAGCCCTTTTATTCAATTTACTAGATTGGATACTTTTTTCAAATAGGATAGAAGACCAAGAAATCACCAAGAAAAGTATTGTTAAATTTTATTAAATCAATAAATTTTTATTAAATTGATATTTTAAAGCTTTAGTTGACCAAATACCCCCTGGCCAGTAGGCAAAGACAGAAATCAGACCAGAAGTAAACATTGTAATGTGTTACAGCCAAAGATTAAAGGCTGAAATATACAAGTAATTCTTATGAATTATAGCTATGGAACTATGAGCCATAAAACAGAAAAAGAAAATGAGAGATAGGGAAAGTTAAAAAGAGAAAACACAAATAACTAAGAAACCTGTGAAAAAATACTGCTGCCTTCCCTTGTAATCAATAAATAAAATTACAAGCCAATTTTTTTTCCACCAAACATGCTGGCATAAATAAAACTGTGACAGTATTAAGTGCTGTCAGAGGTAGAGAGAAACAAGTAACCCCGTCCTCAACCGTTAAAAGTAGAAACCTCAGTGATGGAGGCTTCAGCAGAGGGCATAAGTTCAGTTCCCAACACCCTTGCCAGGTGGCCCACAGCTTCCAACTCCAGGGGCCTCAGTGCCTTCTTCAGACCTTCGTGGATGTCTGCACTCACATACACATGTACTCATGCATACATGCACATGTGCACACACACACACACACACACACACACACACACACACACAATGCTGAACATAAGTCTTCTTAAAAAGAAGAAAGCATAAACCATGCATTGCTGACAAGGCCTAAGCACAGTAGCAGTTCTTGTGTGGTTACCTCTGACTTCATAATTGGCCACGTTTTCTTCATGGAAACTGTCATTCCTATAAGAAGGAAGGCATGTAACATGTTGGGTTGTGACCATGGAAGTGTCCAACAGAAAACTGTATTACCCTCAGGTAGTATGCTATCATTTAAGACAATCATATCAAGCTATGTTCAAGATACATGAAGTGAAAGTATGAAGTACAGAACAGTATGGAGGAAATAAATCATACCGAGCCTATGTTCACAAACAAATGCAAAGGAACGAGTAATGTAATAAATGCATATGTAGTGTAAATCTGTACATAGACATATATGTGCATTTAAAATATTCAGAAGCAAATGGCTTTTTTAGGGCAAGTGCCCATCTTTAGGGAAGAAATTAACAGGAGAGGTGGCTGGAAGACATCTCATTTTTCTTGTAGAGTTTGAGTTTTTGCAGCGAGATTCTATTTATAACTTGTTCTGATATAGTCAAAAGAGACAGAGAGAGGAGACTCAGCACATGAGAGCATACACGGCTCTTATGGAAGACCAATGCTGGGTTTCCAGCACACATATCTGGTGCCTCATCAGCCACCTGTAACTCCAGCTCCAGGATACCTGACATCCGTTCTGGATTCCATGGGTGCCTGCACTTATACATACACATTCCCGCATGGACACACACACATACATGTAATCAAAATATCACATATGGAGAGAGAGATACATGTATATGAATTATCTGAAATTAAATTGAGTTTGGGTCACCTTGCTTAATGTTGTATTTTTCATAAAATGGATGCATTTTCATGCAAATTACCTAATTTCACTTCTCCGTACACATGAATAAAGTTCTATTGGGCATGTGTACCATGTTTTCTATATCTATTCATCTGTTGATAGACATCTAGAGTAGTTCAAGTTCTTTGCTATTATGAGTAAAGAATCAATGAATATGGATGTGCATGCATCTCTGTAGTAAGATACAGAGTCCTTTGTACCTTGGATTGTATAGCATGTTCATATGGAAGCTGCATTTAATTTTTTTATTTAAATTTTTTGAAAATTTCAGATAAGTACTTTATTTACATCATTTCACCCCTCCCCCTTCCCTCTAACTCCTCCTGTGCCTCCTATTTCCTCTCAAATCTATGACCTAGTCTCCTTTGCTATTGTTACACATGCACACACACACACACACACACACATATGTGCGCACACATATGTACAAGATGCTGAGTTCACCTTGTTTGGGATTGTATAGCCTATCGAAGGGCTTGCCCCTAATGAAGATTGGTTTCCCCTCGCTCAGTAATCATTAATTGCTTGTAGCTCTTCATTTTGAGATAGAACTTCATGAGGTCCCCCCCATCTGTGATGGTGTGTTAACTGGGGTTGTGTTCTTCAGGTCGTGTTTAAGTGACCAAATTGTTAGGATTTCCTGGGCCATATATAGATGACACTATCTCAAAGCAGAGACCTTCATCCTCTGCCTCTTACAGTCTTCCTGCCCCTCCCCCTTCACTGTATTCCCAGAACCTCAAGGGCATCAGTTGTGTTGTAGATGTGTCAGTTGGGGATGGACACCCCAGAGTCAGTTGTTCTCTGAATTTGGACCCATTAGGATTTCTATAATGGTCTCTGTCTGCTGGAAAAATAAGCTTCTTTGATGCAGGCTTGAATTTTTTGAGAAACCTCAGATATAAATTATTTAGAACCTGTGCTAGGTGGACACGTTGACACAAGCATAGACCTCTGTGGGTAGAGTGACTCTTAGTTGAGAAAAAGCCTCTATACTATTGGTCCATAGGCAATTCTATAGGGTACTGTCTTGATTAATGTTAGATGTGAGAGCACACAGCTTACCATGAGTGGTGCCACCCCTGGTCATGTGGTCCTGGGCTGTAGAGGAAAACAGGTTGAGCAAGCGTTGGGGAGCAAGCCAGTAATGAGTGTTTCTCCATGGCCTCAGTTCCTACCTGCAGGCCACTGCCCCGACTTCCCTCCATGTTGGCCTGTTACCTAGAAATATAAGAAGAAATAGATCTTCCCCCCCCCCCAACTTGCTCTTTGTCATGGTATTTTATCACAGCAAAAGAAAGCAAACTAAGCAAGGCCAAAGAACGCTGGTATGTTCAATTGATGAAACTAAACCAGCTAACCTGATAAATTCAGGTAACCTAAATTCAAAGGAGACGAACCAACAGTGGAAAATTAGAGCTCTGAACTAAAGTGGGAATGAAATTAAGTATATAAGCACACACTGGAATATATGGTAAGGAAGGTAAATATCATTAGAGAGAGGTCAGAAGTCAAATTAGATATTCCTAGAACAGACAAGAAAGTTTAAAAAGCCAACAACAACAACAAAAAACAAACAAAAAACCCAAAAAACAAACAAACAAAAAAGCCAACAACAAGGGCTGGAGAATGGCCCAGCATTTAACACTTGCTCCTCTGATAGAGGACCCTAGTGCAGTTCTCAGCACCTGTGTCATCATTCATCTCATACGTGCCGCTAAGTTCAGCTCCAGGGAAGGTAATTCCCTCATCTGGTCTCCACGGATGCCTGCACACATGTGAAACACACACAGACTCATATGGAAACACATAGACATAATAATTATTAAAATTTAAAAAATGTATCTTTCTTTGACGTTTCAACAATTTATTTATTCACTTAACATCACTGAGGTAGGCCCCACCTTCCTCTAGTCCCAGTCTTACCCTCCCTCCCCCATCCCCCTTCCCCAATTCCTCAGAAAAGAAGAGCCTCTCTAAGTACCCACACCAGCTCATCAGGACCAAGAACATCCTCTTCCCCTGTGGCCTAGCTAGGCAGCCCTACCGTGGGGAAGGGATAAAAAACAAAAAAACAAAAAAAAAACAAACAAAAAAAAAAAAAAAAAAAAAAAACAGCAGGCGTAAGAGTCCATGTCAGACACAGCCCCTACGCCCCTTTCTAGGGGATCCACATGAAGCCTGAGCTGCCCATCTACTACTTCTATGTAGATGGACCTAGGTCCGGTCATGCGTGGTCCTTTCCTGGTGCTTCAGTCTCCACAAGCCCCTCTGGGCCCTGGTTAGTCAGCTCTTGGTCTTCTTGTGGAGCTCCTGTCACCTCCAGGTCCTTCTATCCTTCTCCCCACTTTTCCACACGACTCTCCACATGTTGCCCAATGTTAGTCTGTGAGTCTTAGCATCTGCTTGGAAGCACTGCTTGGAGAACAACTCTTCTAGGCTCTTGTCTGCAAGCATAGAAAAGAATTGTTACTAGTATCAGGTAGGCTCTCTCCCATGGGCTGGGCCCTTGGTTGAGCCAGGCATTGGCTGGACATTCCCTCAATGTCTGCTCTATCTTTATGCCTGCACATCTGTAGGCAGGGTAAATTTTGGGTCAAAGTTTTTGTAGTTGGGTTTGTATTCTCATCCTTCAACGAAGAGTCTTGTCCAGTTAGTTAGAGGACCATCCTCTTCTACTAAGTGTCTCAGCTAGGGTCCCCCTCATGTCCCCCTGACTTAGGTTTCCAGCTTGTCACAGAGATGCCCTCACCCTGAGATTCTCTTTTCTCTGCAGGCCTTCTGTCCTCCTGCCCTTGCTCTCACCAGGTCTGATCTCCACCCTTCCTCTCCTACCTTGTTCCTTCTCTTTGAGCACTACTGCTGTCTATTCTATTTTCACTTCTGATTGAGATTTAAGCATCCTCCCTTGGATTCTTATTACTTACCTTCCTTGCATCTCTACATTGTAGTATGTTTACCCTGTACTATATGGCTAAAATCCATTTATAAGTGAGTGCATACCATGTGTGTCTTTCCATGTCTGGGTTACCTCACTCAGGATGATCTTTCCTAATTCCATCTATTTGCCTGCAAATTTCCTGATTTCCTTGTTTTTAATAACTGAGTATTCCATTGTGTAAATGTACTACAGTTTCTTAAACCTTTTTTTTTTTTCCGGTTGAAGGACATTTAGGTTGTTTCCATATTCTGCTTATTGCAAATAAAGCTGCTATGAACATAGTTGAGCAGATGTCCTTCTTATATGGTGAAATGCTTTTTGGATATATACCCAGGGGTGGCATAACTGGGTCTTGAGGTAGATCTATTCCAAATTTCCTTGAGAAAGTGAAAGATTGGTTTCCAAAATGGCTGTACAAGTTTGTGCTCCCACTAGCAATGGACGAGCGTTCCCCTTTCACTACATCCTCCCCAGCATGCGCTGTCACTTGAGTTTTTGATCTTGGCCATTCTGATGAGTGTAAGATGGAATCTCAGAGTTGTTTTGATTTCTGTTTCCCTGGTGACTAAGAAAATTGAGCATTTCTTTAAGTGCTTCTAAGACATTTGAAACTCCTCTGTTGAGAATTATCTGTTTAACTCTGTACCCCATTTTTAAAATTGGGTTATTTTGTTTGTTGTATTTAAGTTTTTTAGTTCTTTATATATTTTGGATATTATCCCTCTGTCGGATGTAGTATTTGTGAAGATCTCTTCCCAGTCTGTAGGCTGCAATTTCATTCTATTGACTGTGTCTTTGGCCTTACAGAAGATTTTCAGTTTCATGAGGTCCTATTTCTTAATTGTTGATCTTAGAGCCTGCGCTGTTGGCATTCTGTTCAGGAAATTGTCTCCTGTGCCAGTGAGTTCAAGGCTCTTACCCTCCTTCTCTTTCAATAGATTTAGTGTATCTAGTTTTATGCTGAAGTCTTTGATCCACTTGGACTTGAGTTTTGTGCAGGGTGATAAATATGGATCTATTTGCATTGTTCTACATTTAGACATTCAGTTAGACCAGCACCATTTGTTGAAGATGCCATCTTTTTTGCCATTGTATGGTTTTGGCTCCATTGTAAAAAATCAACAAAAACACCTTTATTAAAGGAAAGCAAAGAAAATTAAATTCAGTGAATTAAGCAAGTCTCACAAAACAAATACTGTATTTTCTTTCCTTTCTCTGTCCCCGGTGTTGTATGCATACTTAAATTGTGTGTACATGTAGCTTTTGCACCACATTGCAACTGGAAAGTGTTAAATCAAGTGTCAGATGTTAAGAAGTATTATTTATTGTTAGAAAATATCTGATATGCAGTAGCTATGACTCTTAGTAACGAATACCTTCTCCAAACTAAAGCCAAGCACCATGGCAAAGCAGGGGATTGGTGAGACACTGTGAACGTGGGAGAAATGGCCTAAGAAATCTTGGTTTATTTTTCAACAGAAAAGCATTTAATTAGAATTAAAATTTAAAGTTTTATGTATGTTACATAGATAAAATAAAATTAATTGGCATTAAATTAACCAGAAGTTAAAGATTAAAAGAAAAAAAGAATGATGCTCTGGTGAGGGTAATTTGCATCAAAATTGGAACAAAAAATTTAATCAATCCATTAAAAGCAGGAAAGTAGGGAGGAAAAAGTCAACACAGACCTCCTCAACAAAGGAGCTTGAGGAAAGCAGACCTCAGGGAGAAGAGTAGAAACAGAGGTAAGCTGGTGTTAGGAATTAGAAAACAGTGTGAACTGCAGATGAGGGAAACCAAAGGCTTGCTGTTCTAAGGAAGACAGAAAGCCCTTCTGAGGGGAGAGGAAGCCAGCTGCAGCTAATTAGTGGCAGGGAAGCATCTGGGAACTAGAATGGCTGGCAGTAAAGGGGCTGCTCTGCAAGCATGGGGACCCTCATTCAGTCCTGGGAATCCACATAAAGAGTTGGGCACAGTGGTGCATGCTTCCAATCCCAGTCCTGGGGAGGCAGACACAAGTGGAGGGGATCCCTGAGACTTCCTGCCCAGCCAGCCTAGACTAGTTGATGAACCCCAGACCAGTAAAAGTCCCTGTTTCAAAAAATTAGTATGAACTATTCCTGAGGAGTAATACCTGAGGTTGGCCTCTGGCTTCTATATGTGCGTGCATGCGCGCGCGCACACACACGTACCCACAAACCAAAATACTGATATGTCACATACTGTAGCAAATGATGCTTATAAACAAAGTTTACTCAAATAGCACAAGGAAAGTATAATGTTAATGCTTCCTTTAAATTGTAAGGTAATTCTCCATTAAAAAAAATAAAATTCATGTAGGCATCTCACTGACTTCCAGGAGTAACATGTTCATTCTTAGGTAGCAAGGAAACAAACTCTTAGCAAACTGGGAGCCATGTGAGGGCACTAGTATCTTCTACTCCTGTGCTGAAAATCACTTTGGCTCTTGAAATCTCGAAGTGTTCAAGGAAGACAAAATCATAAAAACGTATAAAGATGTGTCTGTGGTAACCGTGCAACAGTTATACCTGTATATTACATGTAATATATTGTATATTACAATAATGCTGTGTAACTTGTCATTGTAGAGCATAAATAATGAAGAAGTTGGTACAGACATGACAAGAAAAGACTCACAGTCACTCTTCTGTCTGAAGTGTGATTTATGAAACTCAAAGGGTGTACAAGAAAAGCTTTGCAAAGCAGCATGTGCTCTAGTATGCAATATAAAGATAAAAAGAGCTGCAACACTTCTGTAAGCCAACAGAGACTAACTAGACTAATGTACCAAGGCAAAGGACATCCATCCTAAGAACAAACACTGGGTTATCTATAAATATAACTGATTAAGAGCCTTGTGAATTGTGAGGCAGCCATGAAACTTGACTGGGCAGTAGAGCTACATGCTAGAAATAACCCCAGTGCCTGTGGGTGGAGTGACTCAACCATGGAAGATGAGAGGAATTCCTGAAAGCGGAAGGCAATTAAATCAAAATCCCATCTGAGTGGGATGGACTCTGACCAGAACAACTAATGGGAAGAAAGTTTTCAAGGGAGCATAAAGGGTGACATGTCTGTCAACAGTGGCGTGGATACACAATTATAAAACAGCTGCCAGGACAGGGTGGTGCTGTCTCAGACACGGGAAAAGATATGGGAGCTAGAAATTAATTAAATGACAATTTTGCATAAGATGGGAAATTTGAATTCAGGAAAGACATTGATAGGGCTCTTAAAAATGTGCAGAACAAATAACATAATGAAAAATAAATTTCAGATGGGTACTGTGTTTAAAGATAAAAATATTTTTGAAGAATTGTTATGACATTTTGATGGACAGAGTATCCTAAGAAAAATAAAATCTAAAAAGTATAAAGGAAACAACTGATATAGTTACGAGTAACACTAAGTCAATGAGCAAGAACCTCTATAGAAGACATTATAAAGTTAAAAGGTTACCAAATACAAATAGCCAAATGACTATGAATGTAACATTTATAGAACTCATGATTGTCTCATGGTTCTCCCTGCTGTATGTAGTTTGTTTAATTCATGTGTAATAAAATAAATATATACGCTAAAAACATTAAAAAACACAAAGGAAAACATTTCTATTCTAACATTCACATTTATATCAAATGTATATAATCTATTAAATATATGTCATGTATATCAAATATACGTATGTAGTGTATCTAAATCAATAGTTACAACTCAGAAGAAAAATGACCAAATACTGTGTAGAAACAAACTACAAGAGAAAAAAATCCAGTAACTCCCCAAATGAAAATCAAAGTGTTTTATCAATGGAAATGAAACAACATGGCAATCAGGTAACACTACTGATAACTATTTAACAAACAATATCTAGTGTATGAAGTTTTTGACTCAGTGACAATTTTTTTTTTTTTGCAAGACTGTTTAGCTCTTTGTAAGCAAAACCCAAGCATGTACATTCTGGACCCTAGACATGCCAGTTCCTATGCACACCTGTAAGTCTTAGGTGTGCACTGTGGGGACATTGGTGGTAAGAAAAAGTCATTGCTAACAACCAAAACTGTCCTTAATGGCAACAGTTAAGTCAAGAACGGCCCCTTCCACATGATAGAACACCGTGCTGGAGAGAAAGCAGCACTGCAGCCATGCATGGACTGACAAAGAACTTAAGAATATCCTCTCATGGGAGGAGTGCCAGATGGTGGGGACACCAGGCACTGCCTGGGAGGGTCCCGTGGGGATGAAGCAGGACTAGCCAAATAGTCTCTGTTTACCAAGATGGGTAATTGCAGGGAGGCACTTGCTTTCGATAGGCAAGAAAGGGAGAGAGGGAAAGGAGGGGAGGGAAGAGAAACTTTAAAAGAACAGTGAGAGAGGGTTGGACATTAGCAGACTATTTAGAGAAGGACCCTGTTCCAGTACAGGAGGCGGGAAGGGGTTGTAAATGAAAGTAAGTCCAGGGTCAGCAAACAGCTAACACACATCTAGTATTATACCGATTTGCTTTCTGTCGGGGGGGGGGTGCAGGGTGTTATGGAAATACATAAAGAGAATTACAGAACAGTATGCTTAGTATTGAGCTATTCGTCTATGTTTGTAAACCAAATGTGTGTGGAAACCGTTTGCTGGTGAATTCCAGCACCAGAATGCTGTGGAAAGATCCACACACAATATAAGCAATGGTTGCTTCTGAGAAGATTAGGGGTCATGCTTTGGAGTGGAACGTGGCTCAGGGAAGCATTCCTACTCCATTTAATTTCTCCATAATTTGACATCTTGCTGCTTTTAAATACCGTGTGTACAATTTTAATAGTTGAAAGACCTGTTAAGTGCCACGAGTCCTCCCTATGTTCTTGGGAGAATTATCACTCTTTGTCACCCTCCCCCCATTGGCAGCTTGAGGAAATGAGTGAGGATGCCTGCTGACCCATATGGAACCAGTTATTTGTCTTATGGAGAGAGAGAATTTCATTCCCTGAGACTGACATCCTGTCTTGCAGTGTTCCCTGGTGGAAAGAACAAATGAGTTGGGCTCTCTATGATACCTTTGGCTGAGAGCCCTAGTGCCTACAGTCTGTGCTGCCTTTTCATGGGCTTTGTGCTTGTGGGTTGTGTGTTTTATATTGTTTGGCCTTTGTTCTATTTTTTTGGTTTGTTTTTACTTTTATTTATTAGTCTATGTGCCTGTGCATGTGTGTGTGTGCTGCATACACCAGGAAAAGGGCTGGTGTGCTTCTGGGTGATTTTCCTATGTGCATCTGCCTTGGAGTTCTGGAATTACAGATGTGGGCCCCCAATAGCAAACTTTTAAAAAAACATGAGTTCCAGGGATTGGGCTTAGGCTGTCAAGCTTGAATGGCAAGCCCTTTTATCTACTGAGAATCTCCTTGACCCCTTTGGCTTGATTTTTGAGACAAGGTTTCACCGTGTAGCTCTGGCTAGCCTGGAACTCTGGAGTAGATAAGGCTGGCCTCAGATTTGTAACAATCCTTTTAGCTCTGCTTCTGGAGTCTGGGATTATGAGCAGGCAGCTCCTCGAGATACCACACTCCCCAATCAGTCAGCACTGCAGAAAGGGCTGTCTCAAACTGCTATCCATCCCTAACACCTTATGCAGTTACTAGGTGTATCTTGGAGGCACTTGCAGTGTGCCTAGCCCACTCCCTTCATCTCTTCTAATTAAAAATAATAACTGAGTGTCCCCACTTGTCAAAATCTTTCATGTTTTGTGCATGTTTTTACTTCTGTGGTAACTCTGAGGTCCATGTGACTGCTGCTCACTCCGTTACTGGAGATGCAATTGTGGTTGATATGAAAATGATTGTGTCTGTGATCTGAAAGCATTGTATTTGTGAAATCAGAGGTCTGTTCAACAGGTTGTAGACAGCATCTTCCTGTCCTCTACAGCAATGATAGCCACGGTTTACTGAGCATCTCCTGTGGGGAAGGTATCATTCTTTTTACGATGTGCCTCTTCTATTTCTTCCAACACTGCATAAGGCAGAGGTTGTTGCCCCCATTCTGTTGGCAATAAAACAAGTTCTAAGTCTGGGTATATACCTCACTCAGGAAACTCTTTGCCACTCAGCACGAGGACCTGGGTTTATTTCCCAGAACCCACACAAAGAAGCTGAGCGTGATCAGTACCACTCATGTAGTCCCAGCACTGGGGGTGGGGGTGGGGGCGCGCTGATGGTGGGAGGATCCTTGAGACTCTTCTGGCTGAACATGGAGGTACTCAACCTCAGAAAATGAGGTGGAGAAAAATTAAGGATAACAACAGAATATCACTCTGGCCTCCATAAGATCCTATACATACACACGAACGCAACACACACACACACACACACACACACACACACACACACACACACACACACACA
>OU015747.1:83137692-83155784 GCA_907169655.1 Acomys percivali | reverse complement strand
TGTGTGTGTGTGTGTGTGTGTGTGTGTGTGTGTGTGTGTGTGTGTGTATACACAACCCTCTGGAGGCCAAAAGTGGGCATGAACTCGCCTGGAGCTGGAGTTACAGGCTCTTGTGAGCTTCTCACTGTGAGTGCTGGGAACTGAAGTTGGGTCCTCTGCAAGAGCAGCAGAAGTTCTTAATTGTCGATCCATCTCTCCAGCCTCAGTGTTATGGTCTAAAACACAAAATCAAGGAAACCAACTGCAGTTGCCCCATCCTAGCCACAAAATATGGGCTTCAAAGTTCTCTGCAAAGATCAAAATATGCAGACGCTCAAGTCCCTTATATAGAATGATTTTGTACTTACGTATAATGTATATACATCTTCTCTTACATTTCAGGTTTCTTTAGGTTATTAGTAATAACTGATACAATACAGATTCCTTGTACACAGACAGTACATTATTAGGGGACAGTAGAGATGGGAAAGGTCTTTGCCTGTATCATACAGAGGACATTTTCCCCCAAACAATCTCAATCCATGGTTGATTAAATTCATGGATCTAGAAGACTGGCAGTATCTTGAAGAATATGGTTACCAAAAATGTTAAAAGCCACATGACACAGTAAGATGTGCTTCATTTTTTATTACAATTTTATTTATGTGTGCATGTATGTCTATATGTGTGTATTTGTCTCTGTGTATCATTGTGTGAGTGTATTCCACTGAGTCCTTGTAGAGGTCAGAGGACAACTTGGTTTGTCAGTTGCCTCCTACCACCATGTGGGTCCTGAGAATTCAACTCACATTGTCAGGCTGGATGGCCAGGGCCTTTGGCTAAGCCATCCTCTGGCCTAAGCTGGAAGAGGAATGTCTGGTGTTGTTTTTGTTTGTTTGTTTTGAGGCATGGTCTCACTATGTATTCTAGCCTGGCCTTGAACTTTAAAATCTCTCTTTCCAGTCACCACTCACAAGTGCTATGATTATAAGCATGTATCAAGATTCATAGCACGAGCATAGTTTTTGATATATATATGACATTGGGAAATGTTTTCAACTGCAGTTTGGTAATGTGTCAAGGCTTCCTGCTAGAGACAAAGGCACAGGTTTATACAACTATAGTTTGTTGTGTATTGCATTGCTGAGGGATATGCTACATTTTAGTTCAAATTTACTGAACTTGAAGAGCATTTCCAGTGCATGAAGCTAGGCATGAGCCATGGGTCTCCTATTTCTTCAGAGGGACTTGGGAGGTACAACACTTGCTGCACATGCATGGGTACTAGTCAGGATTCTCTGGAGTAGCAGAACTTCCATAATGAGCCCCTCTATCTATATCGAAAGGGGGTTTCTTTTCTGTGTCCTTATGTAGGCTTCCAGCAGACAGTGTGGCCCAGATTAAAGGTGTGTCTTTTCCCAGCTCAAGAACAATCTGGATTAAAGGCATGTCTTCTTACCTCGAAGGTGGATCTTCTTACTTTACATTAAGCAAAAGAGTGGAGAGAGGGATTTGACTTTCTCATGTACTCTGGTGCCTCACATTTGACTATGTCCCCTGGCGGGGGAGACCTAGTGGCACTCAGAGGAAGGACAGCAGGTCACCGAGAAGAGACTTGATACCCTATGAGCATATACAGAGGGAGGTAATCCCTCTGAGGAACAGTCATAGGGGAGGGGAATAAGGGGAAAATGGGAGGGAGGGGAGAATGGGAGGATACAAGGGATGGGATAACCATAGAGATGTATCAAGAATAAATTAATAAAAATAAAAAATAAAAAATAAAAATAAAAGTGCCTCAGAATGTGCCCTGCACTTTTGGGGTTTTAGTTAACTCCAGATGCGGTTCAATTGATAAGCAAAAATAGCCATCACAGCTTGGGTTCTATCGCAGCAGTAGAGAAAGAACTAAGAAGGGGCCAAGCACTGCAGTGGGAGGGTGGTTTATCTTCCTCTGTGCTGAGCTACCTATCCAGGTGCTCGGGCCCAACCAGTGTACACCTGTGTGAGCATCAGCGTGTGCATAACCCCTCTTCTTCTTTTATTATTTTTAAGCCATGTGTGTCTGTGTCTGTGTGTGTGTACATGTGTGTATATGTATGTGTGTGTGTGTACATGTGTGTGTATATGTATGTGTGTGTGTATACGTATGTGTGTGTGTCCAGTCATGCTTTTGACTGCAGGCATCTTACTGTTCACTACTGTACTCTCTCGGATTCTTTTATCTCTAGCTCCTGCCTCCCTCTAGGAACATAGGGAGTGCAGTCCTGTGTGCTACTATGGAAAGCTTTGTGTGAGTTCTGGGGATCTGAGTTCAGCTCATCAGGCTTGTATAGGAACCACTTTACCTGCCGAGTCACCTGGCCAGCCCAGTGCATCCCTGCCTATGGAAAGTGTTTTATTAAAGTTACATAATGCCATTTCCATGAAGGTATTTGCTGTGCTTTGAGCATACCCAGAACCCCCATGCCCTCGCTCTCTCAGTCCTCCCCCTCTCTTAGTCCCCTTTGTTCTGTTGGACTGTGCCCCTCTCCTTTCATGTCCTCCATAATGTATCGATGTGAAACTCAGGCCAAATAAATGAGAGAAACTGATATTTGTCTCCCAGAGACTGCCTTAATTCACTTAATATGATTATTTTTCCTCCTGCCTCGTTAATTTTCCAGCACCTTCATTTTTCTTTGTGGTTGAAAACTATTCCAGTGTGTGTATATATGTGTATGAGTATAATGTGTATAAATACATGTGTGTATGTGCAAGTGTGTGTGTGTGTGTGTGTGTGTGTGTGTGTGTGTGTGTATGTGATGTGTGTTTTCCTTAACCATTCTTCTGTTGTTGTCACCCAGGCTGGTCTTAGCTACTTTACATGGTCAAGCAATAAACAAGAATGCACAAGTATTGCTGGCTTTATGACTTGGGAGTGTTTGAGGTAAATACTCAGGAATGGCATTGTTGGATCATGTGATAGGTCTAAGCTCCTGAAACTTCTACACGATTTGACATCTGCTTTTTCAATCTGATACCTAAAACTCACTAACAGGAAAGGAAAAAACGGTTTCAAGGAGGCATGTGACCATTTCTCTTAGGATTCAACATTGTTTCTCCCAAGGAACATAGTTTTAAGGGAGAATAAGTTCAAATTAACCTCTATATAAATGTAATTATCAGAGAATCTCTTAAGACTTGAGAAAGTGAGATTTAAAGCCAGGAAAACTTCTTATTTCTTGTAACAGACTAAAGGAGCTGATTTCACTTGTCCCATTACATGGTGATAAGGCAGCGTTTGATAGCAGCAGCCTGTGTGATAAAATGATTATGGCAGCAGAGAGCGAGAATCTAATAAAGGAATTGATCTGCAGATTCCAATTCTGTAAGAGCCATCATCGATCAGCATAAATGTCAATAATGAGATCATATTGAGAGTCGCTTAAATCCTTCACAGGATTCCAGAGTCTGGCAACGAAGTCAAGAAGTAAATGTGAAAAGCAATGTAAAAACCCTCACAGTCGCTGCCATTGACTGATGGTAGGCTCCAGGCCACTCCAGTGCTAGACGATGCAGACCACCATGGTCCTGGAGAAAATGAATAGAAAAGAAGTTATCAATGTGACTTCATATTTTACACCAGTATCATGTGAAAGCAGAGTGATAATTTTATCACACTCAATAATTATGGTTAGACACTGTGGTTCAAGGAGAGGGACAAGAGGAAACTAATGTCCCTAGTTATTTGTGTGTGAGATAACCATGTTTGCATAGTGCTGTGACAAAGGAAATCGTCACTTCTCAGAGACAGGTCAGGAAAGATTATATAGAATAGTATACTCTGGTTTTCATTTATCATTTTTTTATTTTTAAGATTTATTCATTTGTTAATTCGTCTGTTGATTTATCTATTTATTTGTGTGTATGTGCTGGGGAGTGTATGAGGATATGTGTGTGGTTTTATATACCTCTGTGCATGCAAATAAGCCTCAAGAGGGAATCAGGTGTCTTTATTCAGTCTTCACCTATTCCTTTGAATCAGGGTCTGTCTTTAAACCTGGGGCTTGCAGTTTCTCACCTAAGCTGGAAGCCAGCAGGTCCAGGAATATTCCTGCCTCCAGTATCGTAGGAGCTAGGATTACAAGCACGCACAGGATGACCATCTCATGCTATGGGTTCTGGGACCAGAATTAAGTTCTCATAATTGTGAATCAATGGTTTTAGTCACTGAGCCATCTCTCCAGCCTCTCGTTTACCATTTTATGCTTTGGCTAAGAACTGGTCTTAACTCTGTCATGTTTAGAACCACAGGCAGCAAAATAAGCATCAGCAAGCTAGCTTCAAGATCAGGAAAACTAGGAGCATTAATGCATGTGGAGCTGCTAAAGAAAAAGGCTGGGGAGATGACTCCATTGGTAAAGTGCTTGCAAGCAAACATAAAGACCTAATGTCAATACCTCCTGTTTAAAAAAAATCTGGGTGAGGTGGAATGCATTTGTAATCCCAGAGCTGGAGAGGCAGAAACAGGAAGAAGACTCCTAGTATTTGTTGGCCAAACCCCCTCAGTCTCCTTAGCAAGCTCTAGGTCAATGAGAGATACTGTCTCAAACGTGTCCTAAAAGAATACTTAAGTTTGTCCTCTGGCCTCTGCATGCACTAAAACACAAATCCATGTGCACCTTTGTACACACAAATGCACTTGCACACACACAAACACATATGCGTGGACACTCATACATGAGCAGAACAGGAATGCTGTGTGGGCAAGCAGAGAGCAAACATACTGGCTGTGCCCATTTCCATGGGGCTCATCTTGGCATGAAGTCAGCGTTTGCCCTTAGCAGAGATTCCTCCCATAATTGCTGAGAAGCAACGTTATGCAGGACCTGTATGCATAGCCCTCCGCGGAGACAGGAAAGGAAAAGTACTGAAATAGGCAGGAGTTTAGAATAGGCCACTCCTGACATTTTCATAGTAAAGCAACTGTGACTTGGAAGCACTGCTTTAGGGACTGAAGAGATGGCCCCATGGGTAAAACATATGCAATGTTTCCATGAGGACCAGAGTTTGAATCCCCAGAACACATGTAAAGCAAGGCAGAGAGATGAATGTTAGGGATGTGGAGACAGTAGAATCTCTGAAAGTTCACAGGTAAATCTGGAGAGTGCTACGGTGAACACAGAGACACGGCCTCAAACAAGGCTGAAAGCATGGATCAACACTAAAAGTTGATCTCTCATATCTACATGCACTCTGTGCCATGTGTGTGCACACATCCACACTCATGAATGTGTACACACACACAGGCATGCACACATTATACATGCAAACATCATACATATACACAAACTATTTTTTTAAATTTTATTTTATTAATTTATTCTTGTTATATCTCAATGGTTATCCCATTCCCTGTATCCTCCCATTCCTCCCTCCCTCCCATTTTCCCCTTACTCCCCTCCCCTATGACTGTGACTGAGGGGCACTTCCTCCCCCTTTATATGCTCATAGGGTATCAAGTCTCTTCTTGGTAGCCTGCTATCCTTCCTCTGAATGCCACTAGGCCTCCCCATCCAGGGGATGTGGTCAAATATGAGGCAAACTATTTTTAAGTGCTGTCTTTTTCTTCTTCCCTCATAGTTATATTTGTTCCAGCTCAACTGGACACTCTGACAGTGACCACCTCATACTTTCTGGAATTTTCCACTAAGAGAATGAGTTTTTAGTGGAGATGTTCTTCTCTTAAGAAACTGTTTGGGGTCTTATTTTATATAAGTAGAGGAGGATATGCATTTGACTCTGAAACTAATTGAAGGTAAATAGAATTTTAAAACAGAAGCAGACTGCTCTGCTTCTGCAGCTGTTGTGTTTGGGGTGAGTCAGTTGATAAAGTGCTCACTATGCAAGCATGAGGCCTCAAGTCTAGATCTATAATACCAACATGAAGGCTGCCCATGGTTTGCATGTCCATAATCTTAGCTCAGAGAAAGGAAGACACTAGAGCTCATTAACCATCCGGTTTACGCAATCAGTAGGCTCCTGTTTCAGTGAGATATTTTGTCTTAAACAATAAGGTAGAGACTGAGAGTGGAAAACACGTAGGGCCAACCTCTAGCTTCTACACACATATGCACATACATGACACACACATGCAATATTTATGTTCAGATTCAAATGTCTATTCTCACGGCCAGTAAACTCGTAATTATGAGTTATTGTTTTCTCTAATAAAAACCAAATCCAGTTATGGCCAGGGCTGGAGTCATAGGTGTGTAGTCTGTGTATTCCACATGGTGCTGTAGAGTGCCCTGTTGTTGAGTTAATGCTCAGCTCTCACTCTGTTGAGATTCTGTACAAAGGTCTCTGCACTGGGCCTTGCAAATGATGCTGATGGTCTTTAAAATATCCATCTCTGCTTCAACTCCTCTCCAGGTATCTCGGCTAAGTGGCTCCTCCTTCTCCCAACATTGAAAATGGCACTGTCATTTCTTGACCTTCAAGTGGTCAGTAAGTTCCTGAAGCTAGCATTGTTCTTACTGTTTCTAAAGGAAAGACAAAGTAGCTTGTCCTCGTTATACAAAGTGAGACAATAAACCCGAAAGAATGGTGTTCAAGCCCACATGTCTTCCCCCACTTTTCTGGATATGGGTGTCACAAATGTGGAGACAAGCTAATTCATGGACCTGTGCTAGGGTTTTATTCTGACTCTTTCAGAGCTAACTTTGTAGTTACTGTACTTTGTGTTTAAAATATGTCAAAGTAACATAGGGTTGAAAGCCACAGAATTCCAGTTGGTAGGACAGTGAAATGAGCCATGGCTGTTGATCCGGGATTTAGCCTAGTAACCCATTTAGACACTGGGTGACACCGTCCGTGACTCAGCCATTTAGTTTTTTGAATACATAATTCACATTTTACTGAGTGAGTAAAGTTTGATATATTCAACGTAAAGACTGCATTACTTCTATACCGTTCGATCAGTAGAAATAGACGCTGCATTATAGTGCCAGCACCACAATAACCAGGCATGGTGGCATTTCTGTAATGCAGCACTGGTGTGGGAGAAACAGGAGAACCAAGGGCTCAACTCCTCTTCAGCTGCCTGTTGAGACTGAGTCTAGTCTGGGACTAGACTAGTCTAGTCTGGGACTATTTCCTAAAAAGCCAGAAATAAACTTATGAAAATAAATTTGCTTCTCACATCAAGTAGCTAAAAAATTACAATAGAAAATATATATATATGAAACAGCTGAAGCCCCTGAAATCATTAACATGGAGCAATCAAGGAAAAATATTTATAAGCTTCACCACGCAGCCTGAGACAAAACACTATTGTCTTTAAATGCAGCTGATTGCCAGCAAGCGTTCAAAGCAGAGCCTTAATTTTATCATCTTAATTACTTCTTGGGAATTTTAATTTCTCCTTAGTTGTTAAAATAAGTCTGAGAGCAGTTTATTTTTCTCTCTGGGCTCATTTCTTTGTAATAGTTATTTATAGATCCATAACCAATTCCTTTGAAAAATAAGAACTCACTTTCACCAGCCTCTGAGGTCGAAAACGCTGCCCATGATACAAAATGAAAGAGGAGCTCAGAGAAAGATTACTGTGCATCTTGGAGGAAAGTTTTCATCAAAGCAGTTTATGAAAATTAATAAATCTTTGGGGATTTGTGAGTATGGAATAATTTTAGGATTATGGTAGCTAGCAACTGTCTCAGAAGAAAATGGAGAGATTATGTTATTTATATTTATGCATTGAATATCTACTTAATACCTCATGATTTCCACCCTTAGGGGATTAGGAATTTCCCTTTTGACCTTCCCGCACGCCTGGTGCACAAACACAGTGTTTACTAACTGCAGACCAGTGTGGTGGGAATTAAGCGCTGTGTGCTTGTAGATTCGAAGGAAAAAACAGTGGAGCTAGTTTATGTCTCATGGAAGATCTGTGTGGTTTGCTCAGTTTGTGTGTATGTGTGAGACTGTGTTGGTTGGTTATGTGTGTTCCCATCTAGGGAGTATATGTACCTATGCATGTTCATGTAGATGCCAAAGGTCTAGGGTTTTCCTCACTGGGTGTCCATTTTGTTGTTCAGTGAGTCTCTCACTGACCTGGAGCTCATCTATTTGCTTAAATTGGCTGGCCATTGAACTCCAAGGATAATCCTCCTCCTCCTCCTCCTCCTCCTCCTCCTCCTCCTCCTCCTCCTTGTCTTTTTCCTCTTCCTCTTCCTCCTCTTCTTTTTCCTCCTCCTCCTTCTCCTCTTCTTCCTCCTCCTTCTCCTCCTTATCCTGTTCCTCCTCCCCCTGCTCCTCATTCTCCTCCTCTTTCCCCTCCTCTTCCTCCTCCTCCTCCTCCTCCTCTCCTTCCTTCCCTTCTACCTTCTACTGTCCCCGCCCCTGCCTCCTCCTCCTCCTCTTTGTCTTCCTTTTCATTTACTCCCACCTTCTAGAGTCACAGGTTGTGCTGCTGTGCAATCTTGGGTGCTAGAGATGTGAACTAACGCCCTCATGCTCACACAGCAAGCACTTTCCATGAAACTGTCTCCCAAGCCCTTGGCTGATTTCTGATGCAATTACAACTCCTCTTCTGCCAGGCAGCCTTCGGTCACATTATGTTCTTGCGCTTGTTTCACTGACGTCATGCTGGACTCGTTAAAAAGAGGGGTAGCTGGGAAATCCAGGGCACTCTGAGTAGAAAGTCTGGCATCCTTTCTGTCTCAGTTTCTCCTGATAAGTCTGAAAAAATTTGTAAATTTGAGATTTAAATATAGAATCTATTTTGCAAATAATAGAAAAAAGTAAAAATCAATCCTCTCGACTTGAATCCTACACAATGGTTAGAAGCTGCCGTTTGCCAAGAAATGATTTAGCCTCCTGAAACATATTTCACAGCTAATCCTTTAATGCCTGTTTTACATATTACCTTCCCACTGTTAATACTGAGCAGTATTGTATGCTAGTAATTCCATGCCCTATATTTCAAATTGCTATTAGGAAGCCACATAAATAACAATTTTCAACTGCCTGTTTATAATATCATAAAGCATTTCTTACCATGAGGGTAAAGGAACAGTGGATTTTAAAAATTACCTTGAGGACAAAGCTGCAGGGAGGCTGTGCTGCAGACTTTCACCAGCAGCAGGCACAATGCAAAAGGAAGTAAGGTTTTGATAACCTGATCGTGATCAACTTAGTGTGACCCATCAAGAGAAAGGAGGCAGTGAGCATTCACTGAACATGTACCCAGTGTGACTGTGTATGGCACACACCTGCACAGATGCTGCAAGAGGAGTGAGACTCCAGCAGTTAAGTCCACCTGTTAAAAGGGCACTTCATCTTCCATCTCCCCTCTTATTCACTCAGTGAAGCCAAGATGTTCCTATGCCCCCCACATTTTGTTGTTGTTGTTGTTGATGTTTTGACTGGAGGCCTGGCTGTGTAGCTCAGTTGCTACAGGGCTTGCCTAGCATGCACAAAGCCTCAGGTTCATTCACCAGGACTGCATAACTGGATATGACGGCACACACGTGCCTTCTATCCCAGAATAGGACTTAGGACTTGGAAACAGGGAGATCAAAAGTTCAGAGTCATCCTCAGACACCCAGTAAGTTAAATGAATGTGTAAGATCCTGTCTCAGTTTAAAAAATGACTAAACTAAGCCATGTGTAATTGTGTAATTGTATTAGTGTTGGGGTACTTGGGAGGCAGTTACAGGAGATGGTCAGGGCCTCACAGGTGGCTCAGTGCCTTTTAAAAGAGGACACAGGGAATGTCCTCTTCCTTTCTGTCTCAGAGGATTACAACAAGATGGCACCCACTGTGAACCAGGAGGCAGCTCAAACATTTTAACCTTGGTGTGAGTAGACCACGTGGCCTACAGAATTAACTTTATTCTCCCTTGAACCACTTGGAGTACGATGTTGTCCTGATTAAGCTGAAGCAGCTGCCTTGTTTCACAATCATTTCATTTTTTTTAAAGCCTTTTCTGTATTTTTGAGGATTCCATACATGTATACAAGGAAATCTAATTATCTCCATCCCTCACATCCTCACTCTAGCTTCTTCTCACCTTCCTCCTAGCATGTCGCCCTTCCAGCCGTATACATCTTTGCTTATAGCTCACTCCGAATAGTGCTGTCCTCACGCACCTGGGTTTGGAGCCATCCATTGGCGCATGGAAACCTTCAGTGGCCATATCCTTGAAGCAGGCCAAGCTCCTTCCCCCAGTAGCTAAGCATTTGCTGAGCAGGGCCCTTTCTCCAGTAAGGGACGGCGGGGCCTGAAAAGCACCTCTCCCATCACTGTCAGAATCTTGGCTGGCTTCCTCTAGTTCCTGTTTGTAAATCTCAGCTAAGCTAACACTTAACCATGACTGCCAAGAGAGGAGCTCAGAAGAAGCCCTCGCTGAGGCTTTATTTGACCCACTGCCCTGCGAGGAGCTAGTCAGTGCCCTTCCGTGAGCATCAGGTGCCAGGGACCATGTTATCACTGTCCATGAGTAGGGAAACCTAAATGAAGCTGTCTAGAAGAAGAGAATGTGCTGTTATGGGGATTAGGCCATCTGAGTCTCGAAGCCTTGACCTCAGATGACATAAACACTCCTGGTCTTCTTTTTCCTTATCTGACTAGTGGAGGCGATGGTATTCAATGAGGTTGATGACTGTAAGGATTTAATTTTTAAAAAGTTTTACGAAAGCTAGCATACCTAGAATGCAGTGAGCATTCTCTCTCTTTTTTTTTTTTTTTTTTTTTTTTTTGGATTTTCGATACAGGCTTTCTCTGTGTAGCCTTGACTGTCCTGGACTCACTTTGTAGTCCAGGCTGGCCTCGAACTCACAGCGATCCCCCTGCCTCTGCCTCCCGAGTGCTGGGATTAAAGGTGTGCGCCACCATGCCCAGCAGTGAGCATTCTCTGTGTTTGCTACTGTTCAACTTAGTTTCATGTTTCAGTGAGGGCCACAGTCATGAGCAGGATTGTTCTTCCTTGGGGAAAAAAATGGAGAAATAGTAGTCAGTAAAAACCAATCATAATGTATGGTGACTAGGGGGCAGGGAACATTTTCTTCAGTGCTGTGGGTACTAGTAAGTTGCCTATGTTTCTGTAAATAGCCATTCACCCACACCTCTTAAGCAACATTAATGAAAGTCACTGAGCCACACACACAAGACACGGACGTTCTGGGACTCCTTGGGAATAGGAAGGGAGTCAGCAGGAGTGGGAGGGGACAAGGGAGGGTGATAATGGGGTGAATTTAGCCAAATACCTTATATGCACGTATGTAACTGACAGTAAAGTCACTTTAGATATAATTAATAAATGTCAGTTAAAAAAAACTTGTCTAACAATCCTAATATAGCAATAATGGTAGTAAAATAGCAATAAAGTATCTTTTATTAAATGAATGAACTGTGCTTGAGTCTAGACAGCAAAGATATACTGGATTTGAAGATATTTTTTTTAATTCTATGCAGTCTGTTTCATTGTCTAATTAATTTATATTGTTATTTTAGTTAAATTGTCCCTGACAAACCATCATTAAGTAAATTTAATTGAGTAGAATTACAAGCATGAACTCTATAATCAGGCTTCCTGGGCTTCAAGTACTAGTCGTGAGACCTCCATTCAGCGAGAAGACATTTTAACTCTCGGATCAGTTTCTTCACCCGCAAGGTGGGGTTGAAAAATAACAGTTTAAATCATCTAGGCAGAAAAAAGAAATCACCATGACAACATAATTCATCCGGTAGGAATGGACCTGAAGCATAAGCTTAGCATTTTAGGCTGAAATAAGCAAATTTTATGAGACCTGTTTTGTAAAGGATACCAACGGGATTATTAATACCTGTCTGTCATAGGAAAGGTGAAGCTGGGTGTTGGAGGTTGTGTTCAGATTCAGACAGGACGCAGACCTCAGAGAAAAGCCCAGCTTCGCTCGTCCTAGGATAGACACAGTCCTGTGACTTTGGACAACTCCCTAGGTGTCTGTCATCTTAGCTTCCTGTTCCCTAAAAACTAAGATAACAACTTCTTTCACATAGTAATATGGTCCTCTATGAGGTAAATTTAGGCAAAGCACTTCACACAGTGCCTCTTTCCCCCCAGAGCAGGAGGTAACTTATTTCCTCCTAATAAATGGTACATTAAGCTCCAGGGACTACCAGTGTGGTTTCCATTAGGTCTGGAAAAAAAAAAAGAAAAGAAAAACATTTGTCTTTTCTCCCCTTCTAATCTGTGTAGCTTAGTGAAATCTGAAGGGAAATTCAATCTCCAAAATATAAAAAGCAAAAAGCTTCTGGAAAATGAGGACTTTTCAAAACCAAAACGTGATTAAACATGCAAAAAAAACCAGTGTAGATAATTTTACGGAACAGCAGGGGCGATTGGGAGGCACTTATTAAAGAACCTGTTAAAGTAATTAGTGATAAAAATGGAAATTTGAGGCATTTCTGTATCTCTTAGATCCCAGAATAAGGTCAAGCTTCGCTGAGTCACTTCCTCCTTCTGATCTGCTTCAAAGACAAAGGGGATGTTTTGGGAGGACCCAGGGCAAACCTGAGCCACCTTCAGGAAGTAGCTCTCTGCCTGTCTCCAGGTCTGAGATGCCAGCCAGAGAAGGCCCAGCCCTCCATCAGATTTCTTGATTTCTTGGATGATGTTACTATGAGGTTATACTGTGTTTGAAACATTCCTGATGGGTTTTCATTTTCTTGAAAGACCCTGACAAAAAGATCTGGAGGCTTGCCTCTGAGAACAGAGTCCCTCCTGCACAAAGTTGCTATTCAGATTACTACCTGCAGTACATTGGCATGTGCTGTTCACACACAGCACACACACACACACACACATACACACACACACACACACACTCCCCAGTCTCTGTCACTTCCCTAAACAACTCTTATTATACCATTATTTCTTTGCCAGATAGGGTCTCCCATAACCGAGATTGGCCTCCAACACTCTAGTATGAATTTCCAATTCTCCTGCCTCCACCTCCCAGATGGTGGGATGACAGGTATGCACAACCATGCACAGTGTATGCAGTGTATGCTGAGGTCCTACACAGGGCTTCATGCATGCTAAGTAAACACTGTACGCAGTGGGCTACATACTAGCCCTTCTGCCACCATCTTTTTTGCTTGTTATGCCTTTAGAATTCTTTAGAATTTTTTCCTCACCTGTGCAGTTGGACACTTCATTGATCTCATAAACTGAACTACTGACCCTCCTTCCATCTCTCATATCATTCGTCAGGATTCTGTGCCCTGTAGAGGCTTCATAAGTGTTTCCTGATGCACCAAAGAGTAGAGATTTTCAAGCGGCACTCTAGTGACTGTTCTCCTCCATCCCACCTGTGCTGTAGAGACCTCAAAGAGACTTTGTAGCAACCAAAGGCTACCCTTGCGCAGCCACTAGATAATCAGGTTGTCATGGTAGTAGAGAATCCTGAAGAAGGTTTTGAATGTAGCTGTGGAATAAATTGTGTTCAAAAATGGTATATACTCACTTATATCGAGACACTAGGCCAAGGGGTACGCCCCCATGATAAACTTTACCTACCAAGAAAGTGGGTCAGAGGGGAGAAAATCCTATTGAGACTTTAGGGGTGAGAAGCCTGGGAGAATGAAGAAATAGAAGGATCCAGAGGGTCCTGGAAAAATACAGGCAGGTCTGGGCCCTGGAGTCTTCCTCAAACTATGGCACCAGCCAAGGAAAATATAGCAGTAAACTTCGAACCCCTACCCAGTCTAGCCGATGGACAGGACATTCTCCACCGTTAAGTGGAGAAGGGGATCTGACTTTCACACAAACTCTGGTGCCCCATATCGGACCATGTCCCTTGGATGGGGAGGCCTGATGGCACTCAGAGGAAAGATAATAAGTCACCAAGAAGAGACTTGATACCCTAGGAGCATATACAGGGGGAGGAGGTCCCCCTCAGTCACAGACATAGGGGAAGAGAGTAGAGGGGGAAGCGGGAGGGAGGAAAGAAAGGGAGGATACAAGGGATGGGCTAACAATTGAGATGTAATATGAATAAATTAATAAAAAAAATTAAAATTAAAAAAAAAACAAAAAACAAAAATACTGTAATACCAAAGAGGTAGAAAAGAGGAGGGAAATAATGCCATGCCCCAAGACACCATCCAAATTGAGACAGAAAACACGATATTCCATGACGAAACCAAGGCTAAACAGTACCTAGCTAGAATACTCACTTAGGATTGACGTGCGAGGTAAGAAATGTTGTTAGGGAAAAAGAATCATTGAAACAAGAATTATTGTGATAGACGTTAAGAAATAATTATAAAAATTAGACTCAAGTGAGATCACAACCTGGTGGGTATGTCTGTGGAATGCCTTCCAGAAGAACGTTTGAAAGACATTCTCTCTGCCTCAATCAGCAAGATGGCAAGGTCAGATCATGTGTTTTCATCTTTATATCCCAAAATGGAAAGAAAGGCATAATTAATTAAACATTAGCTTTTACCCAAAAAGATTTTTCTGTCCTGGGCTCAAATTTTTGTGAATCTTAAGAAATGACCATATAATACTCCGTTATATAACATAAAGTTATGTAATATTCAGTTTTATAATAAATTCTTAATGTATTAGAACCAAAAACCCATGAAATGCAAACCCGAGAATCTGCTGCAATGACTCTTTATAGCATTTAGAAAAGCTAGTGAAAATCGTATTTCTGAGAAGGACAAAAATACAAGTCTAGTATTCGAGTCAAAAGTGTGAGGGGTTTTGTTTTTGTTCTGTGTGTGTGCCTGTGTGTTTGGTGGGGGAAGATTGTCTGATAAGTAAAACTTCCACACAGAAATTATACTCCTCAGACTAAGCTATTTGGGGTAATTTTATTGAGCTTACTTTGAGCAATTCTTACAAATAACTATGAAAATTGCTCTATTACCCTACAGACAGAACAAAGTGTCTTCATCCAGCTGTATCTGGTTCACAGCCATATTGGAAACACTTCCCTGAAATGTAGCACACAGGTATTTTCTACCTCATACAGTCAATAGGACACTCTGGGATGTTGGCAGCATCAAAAGATACTCAGAGAATGACCTACAACCTCTCTCCAGGTTTGCCTCTGTTCTGTGGGATTGGAGGGTGGAAAGCACTGCACACAGAATCAGCATAGGGTCCAGTCAGAGCGACAGAAACGGGGCCTTAGAAGTGTGGCTGGAGCTGTGAGATGGGATCTGTTCTCTGAAGGGAATGCAAGCCAATTTTACAACAAAACTGTGCCTGAAGTCAGCAGTCACAAGGGGCCAGTAAGAATGTGCCGTGGTTAAGGGTACTCACCACTGAGTCTGCTCCATAGGACTCAAGTAGTTGACGGAGTAGACCAACTCCTGACCAATCATCCTGACTTCTACATATGCACAGTGACACATGTGTACCCACCCACAAAGCACACACAAATACACAGATACAATCAATGACTGTAATTTTAAAATTAGGAAAGAAAAACTACTTTGAAAGAAAATAATAATTCAGGATCCAGTTCACTAGATGTGAGGGAGGGTGAGCAGGACGTGAGTCCAAGTTAAAAAGGGCAACCAACTGATGACACGGAGGTGGGGGCAGGTGAGGAACAGAAGCCTGTGGCATGCAGCAGATCAGCAAGACAAGGCAGGAGCCACTGAGGAACAGCTACCTACTGAGACAGAGGTGACAGGGAGCAGCTGAACTGTATTCCTGCTCATGAGTTGGGTGCTGAGCTATGGGAAAAGGGGAGTGGATAGATCCCAAGGCATCCCTGCAAGCCTCCACATTCCATATTCCAATGTGTTTCCATCTTTAGTTCCTATTCTCATTGCTGTGACAAAGGCAACTCAGGAAGGAAGGAAAGGTTTGGGTTTTTTTTTAATTAGTATTACCATCATTGTTGTTATTTTGGCTCACAGTTGAGAGTACACAGTCCATCATGGTTGAGAGGGCAGAGCGATAGGCAGCATGGTTACATTCTATCATTGGGGAGTGCAGAGGATGATGGTTGGTGCTCAGCATTCTTTCTTATGTTTTTCATTCCCGGTCCAGGACCTCAGCCCATAGGATGGTGCTACTCACAGTGATGGTGGGTTTTCTGAGTTCAACCTTTCTTGGAAACACCATAAACATACCCAGAAGCATGTTTCCATGGTGGTTCTCAATCCCATTAAGTTGACAACAAAGATGAGCATATTGAGAGTCGTGTTGAGGTGGTGGGTGAGGTAGACTTAGCACTAGCCCATATGACAGGAGCAGACCATCTGACTTTGTAATTAAGACAGGAAATCAAACACCTATGGGAAGAGAAGCCCTCTCTTTCAGCTGAGAGAGTTTTCTCCAGAAAAAGAGGAAGAGAGCAACTCAGCTGAACATAAAACAAAAGTAAGGTTGAGCTTTGGATAATTATAATTTTCATCAAGTTAAATAAATCAGGCTGTTAGAGGATAACAGTTTAAAAAATATCATTCCTAGGGCTGGAGAGATGGTTCGGGAGCACCAACTGCTCCTACAGAGGACCTGACTTTAGTTCCCAGAACACACATGTGGTAGATGTAAGCTGCCTGTAACACCAGATCCAGGGAGATCCAGTACCTCTAGCCTCAGAGTGCACCTGCACCACATGAACACAAACACACAATTAAAAATAATAAAAATAAACCTTTAAGCATATTAATATCCACCCTCTATTTCTGAACCTAAATATCCTGCTTGGTGGAGCCCATTATTCTGATGTATTCCATGCTTGTTATCATGTGCAGATATTTGTCTTTGTGTGTGGTACATGCATGTGTGTGTGTGTTTGTGTGGATGCACTTGTCCATGTATGCATGTGTGACAACCAGAAGTTGATATCGAGATGTGTTCCTTTACTGCTCTCTACCTTAGTTTTATATTTATTCTTACTGTTTTTAATGTGTGTGTGTGTGTGTGTGTGTTGTGTTGTCTTGTGTTTTGTGTGTAGTGTGTTATGTGTTGTGTGTGTGGTATGGTTTGGTGTGTGTGCGTGTATGAGTATATGTGTGTGGTGTGTGTGTATGAATGAATGTTTGTGTGCGGTTGTGTGTGAGTATATGTGTGGTATATGTGTGGTGTGCTGTGTGAGTGTGTGGTATGGTATATGAGTATGTGTGTGTGTGGTGTATGCTTCTGTGTGTACGCATGTCCACTTTATTCTTTTCACAGTGGTTCTCTTATTAATCATGGTTCTCACCATTTCAACTAGACTTACTGGGCAGCCAGCCCAGGGACCCTTGTCTCCATGTCTACTGGTCATGGGATTGTAGACATTCCCTGCTGTGTTCCTGGCTTTCTGTATGGGCTCTAGGGACCAGGACATTGGTCATCATGCTAGTGTCTGCTGAGCCATCTCTGTGGCTCTAGATTCCTCTTTTAATGGAGGGAAGTTGTGTGCATGGTTATAATGTTAGACTAATTGTCTTCAGGAATATGAATGAGGAACTGGGCGATCATGGCTACGTTATCCTTCTGTTTAATTGTCTTTGTTTTACTCTAAAGCTAAGCCATTAACTTCTGAAATCCTAGCAGGGAAAATGTCACACCCTCCTTTCCAAACTTGAGGAAGTATAACAATAAAAATAAAAGCTGTTTATCACTTTCTGTGGTTCTGCTAGTACAGTTCCACAGACTTCTCAGATGAAGAGCTCAGCTTTGACCTCATCTTCTACCACTAAATAAAGTCGTGGTGTCTTCCTGGCCTTAGCAATAACTACCTTGAAGTTAAGACATCATCATGTACTGAGCCCAGACCTAGAGGCAGAATTCTGTTCAATGCAATAAGCCTTCCTGAGCGTCTGAAAAGCTGCAGCATGGTAAATAATGGGAGAAGTGTAATGGAAAACTCTGGCCCTCCAGCCTGGCTCTGCTGGCTCTGATCTGCACTCTCCACAGCCATCATTAACCACACAGCTGCACAATGAGTCCCTGCCACTCTCAAGGGAACACTCACCTTGATCCCACAAGATAAAGGACAGCCTGCCCTTGACACAGTCTGTTGAAGAGAACATTCGTAAGCCATGTCTTACAGATGCAGACCTGTGCAGAGCTGCCTGAGGACTACTCCATGTGAGTGCACACACACACACACACACACACACA
>OU015747.1:83107373-83126328 GCA_907169655.1 Acomys percivali | reverse complement strand
AGACACAGATGTGACAGAGCCAAGGTCTGAGCCTAAGGTTTGTGTGGCCCCCAATCCTGAGCTTCTAGCCAGTTACTCTAAATTCATGGGATGTTGCCTTTTTCTTAAGCCAATATTTTGCTCAGCCCTCTCCTGTTTTACAGGAACACCTCCAGAACGCAAAAGCAGGAGCCCCTGCCTTGAAACACTCTGGCTCCGGGGTTGTCATCCCTGATCACCTCTGTTCTCAAAACAGCTGCAGCAGCACCAGCAGCGAGCTATCGCTGTCAAGCACCTGCAGCGAGTACTCCAGTGGCTCCTCCTACACGTGGCAAGAAAGGAAGCTCCCTGGGAGAAGGGTAAGGCTCCTCCTGGCAGGCAAGTCAGCTTCAGAGAGAGGCAGCCCGAAGAAAATCCTGTTCCAGCTGGAATTTGGTCACGGAGGCAGAGGGGATGGTGCTAAGGAAATGAGCACTTGCTGCATGTTTGCCCATGGACCACGGAGGCCTGCACTAATCAAAGCTGTGGGCTCATAAAACACAAAACACAATGGGGCTGTACATCATATAATCACAGAGCAGACAGATAAAGTATAGGGATAGGACATAGAGAGCAAGATTTTGATGAAAGGGGGCAAAAGCTGTTCCTCCTTACATGCCAGCAATGCCTTCCTTGTTTCTTATTTTATTACTCTATTTTATTTTATTTCTATATATGTATGTATATGTATATGTATATATACATGCATATGGTTCATACATACATACCTACACATGAATCTAAACATATATATGATTGGTGCCTATGGAATCTAAAAGTCAGCCTCTGCTGTTCTTCCTTAGGACATGCCCACACTGATGTTTGAGACACAGTCTCTGGCTTGGAACTTGAATGCCTCTGTTTGTCTGGTCTGGCTGACCAGGTTCCACCTGCCTCTACCTCCTCAGCATGGAAATTCCACCCCCAGCTTTTTGTGGGAGTTCTGGGGATCTGATAGCAGGTGGTTCTCATCCTTGTATGACAAACAATGTCCCTAGCCTCTTTCCAGGATGAGACAATCACCCCAGTAGGACACCCTCAAAACTTTACAAAGCTCACAGAGATGAAACCTCTGAGCAAGCTTCCTTGCATACTGGAACAAGCCAGGTATTCCAGAATAGCTATTTTAGCAGTTCTCCCAAAGTCAAAGGAAAGCAAAGGGCACCAGGATGGAAACTGCCAATCGGAGTATTCAGGGGTAACTTTTCTACTGTTTGGATGAATTTTTATCAGTGCTTTCAGCACTTTAGAAACCAAGAAAACTCCAGAACTCGTAGACTCTGCTGGTGAGGGAGTAGCTTTGTCATCTGCTGAACCAGAGCTCTGAAAAAGATTTCCAGCTTGCATTTTGAGGCTATTCCTATGGACTCAGGCTTCTAATGCAAAACAGAGAGCCAGCTGCGTTACCTAAATTGCTCCCAGAAGGAGTAGCTCAGAGCTCTGTAGTGGCTGCCAGTGTCCTGGCCATGCAGAGCCTGGGACAGTTGTTGGGGTGGTTTTCTTATCTCACTGTGTGCCTCAAAGTTATTGGCTCCCATGCCCCCCTGCTCCTCACTTTTAAAAAAGATTTATGTTTATGTATGTGTATGTTTGTGGATATGTGCACTTGCATATGTGTGCCCACAGAGGCCAAAGCAGAGCATTAGATCCCTCAGAATGAGAGTTATGGGTGGTTGTAAGACCCTCCCCTTGATGCAAGTCCTGGAAGCTAGACTTGGTCCTCTGAGAGTGCAACAAGTGCCCTTAACTGTGGCTAAGCCCTCTTTTCCACCCCCCTTACCTTCCAGATTTCTCTCCAATGGCCTTTTTTTACTTCCTGTATATTTTATTTGTGTGTGTATGTATGTAGGGATGCATGCATGTATACAGGTATGTGTGTGTGTATATGTAAGTCTTTGCCTGTTGGCCGAAGGATAACCTCAGGTTGTTCCTCGGGAGCCTTCTACCTGTCTTTCTTTCTCTTTTCTTTTCTTGAGTCAGGACCTCTCATTGATCTAGAACTCTCAGAGCAGGCTCGGCTGGCTGGTCAGCAGACCTCTGGGATCTACTTTTATCTGTCTCAATGGCACTAGAATTAAAAGTACCTGCTAGTATACCCAAGACTTTTATTTAGGTTCTAGGGATGAAATTTGGATCCTCATGGTTGCACAAGAACCTTATCTGTCATTTGGACATTATATGTATCAATCTTTAAAAAAAAAAAAAACTGTTGAGCACTTTTCTAATTAGACCAGTCTTTGATATATGAAAACAATCTCTGCCCTGAAAGAGAAGAGGGAAAATACCTCTTAAGACCCTCAGGGACACTCAGATGGCCACCAAGTCATAATCCAAGTGTACCTGTGACAGTTTACAGCCTGTGACAGCTCACAAAGTACACTTTTAGTTCTTGGGGTCCCAGCAAGCTATATCCTGACCCTGGAGACATTTTGAATTTATATTATTTCTGCAGTTTGTTCCTGGCATCGGGCATTCATTTAATATTGACTTACATAATAAATCACAAGATTCCAAACAGGAACATATTGTTAAATTATATAATAATAAATATGTGAGTAATAGCTTTTTTGAGCTCACAACTGGTTTTTAAATATCATTTGTTGTAGGAACAGAAAGAAAAGCTTGTATAAAATTCAGTAGCCTTTCTCGACTGGGAAATCTGGCTCTAATAGATTTTGGTTACTACCAAGTGTGGGCCACTCTTAAAAGTGCTGTACAAATAGTAACTTATTTAACACTAATAATATATTTAAGGGCCAGTTTTCCCCATCTCTTTAGATATGCATGTGTGCATGCTGGGTGCACATATGTGTAGGGGTGTGTGTATAAGCCAGAAATCAACCTTAGTCAACCCCCACCCACGTTCTTTTGAGACACAGTCTCTCGCTGAACCTGGAACTTACCAATCCAGCTTGGCTGGCCAGCAGCAGCAAGCCCCAAGGATCTGCCTGGCTTTGCCTCACCTCTGCTGGGGTTCTAAGCACATGCCTCCGTGCCTGGAATTTTTCAAAGTAGGTTCTAGGGATCAAACTCAGGTCCTCATGTCTACACATAAACTCTTTACTGACTGAGCTATTCTCCAGACCCAATTTCCCCCAAATTTTAGCTAAGAAAACCAAGGTTCTGAGAATTTAAATATCTGTCCCAAGAACATGGCAGTGCATGGTAAGATGAGGCATCAGTTTTAGAACTTTCACTGTCATGGTTCTGTTATTTTTGTCCCTGTTAAGTCATCCTAACACATAGAGGGCTTATACATGCAGTTGAAATGGAGTCATCCCCATGAACACCAACAATCCCTTCTACTAAAAATAAGTAAAATTTGCTATTTTCCTGGTAAAAGATAGAAAGGTACTGAGGACATCCAACTCTCACCTAGCTTCTCAAAACTGACCTTCAGTCTTCTGTGCAACTCCCTACAAACTCTAGTCCTATTTTGTTGAGCAAAGAATGCAGGAAATGACCCTCCTCAGACTCTGTCCCTTGGGGTTCTCATGATCCCCTGTGGCCCCTACCAACTTTCAAGATTGGTCCACAGCTCTCACGGGAGACTCGGAGAGGAGGGGTGCGCCTTATCTCGTCAGGAGACTCATAGCGTCTGACTTTGTGGTATGTTAAAATACAGCATGGACAGGCTTAGCACAGGAAGAGAAGGGGTAGGTGGGCGGGGCCTGAGTTTCCCTCTTGTGGTAGAACAGATCTGCCACATGCAAGCTCTTGCTAGGCCCTGGCTCCTGGCTTCTCATCTCTGCTATCAGTGTGACACTCCGGACCATGGGAAATCTTAGAGGCACACACTGTAGAAGCTCGTTCTCTGTTCTCTCTAGCATACCCAAGCTCTATGGTAGGATTTCTTCTGATTCGCAGGGGAGCTTTGAATGGTGCAATTTCCAAGAGGAAAAGGGCAGTGTCAGCAAATCACAACTGCCCCAGCAGGTCCAGACAGTGGAGAGTTTTCTGAAGAAAATAAATGATTGGAAGTCAAGACAAACAAATGTGTGTGCTGGAGAGAACAAGAGTAAATCTCATGAAAATGCCTTAGATATACTCCAGTGTCCACAGCTTACAAAGCAGCTCACTTTCTGATGGAAGTTGCTGGTCCATTTTAGTGTCTGCATTTAGTTAATACTCAGACTTGTTGACAGGGGCTGGCTGGTATAGTGATCCTCTGAAACAGCCATATTTGTTCCTAAAGTCAGTCACCGCTAGTCATTTTGAAAAGGCTCTAAGCAGAGATGGAAAGATGACTCAGTGATGAAGTGTGCATACTGCTCCTGCAGAAAACCCCAATTCCCACCAGCCACACTGGGCAGCTCACAACCACCTGTATCTCCACTTCCAGGGATGCTAACAGCCACTTCTGGACTTTTTGAGCACCTGTACTCATGTGTACATACCCACACGGAGACATATACACATGTGATTAAAAACAAAAGTATTGTTTTTCAAGTAGGCCATCCCCTCACTGTCCCAGTGTGCTAGTTTCTTATTTAAACTCTAAAGTGCCATTGGAGAAACACTGCCAAGAACACCTATGGGTTTTGTTTAACACCAGAGAATGCAGAAAGGAGACCAGAAGTTAAGCTTGGCGTAGCTGCGCAGCATCCATATTCAGAGTGTGGACTCCAGAGCTGGCAACCCATGTTTGTATTCTACACTAGCTACTTTGGGATGGAAGGAATTTGACAGGGTTGTAGAAAGCTCCGAGGGGTAGAGGGTGGGGTGGGGTCAGGATGTGAGTCCAAATGTTTGCTCCACATCTCCTATTTCTGAAACCTGCTACAGAGCAGGCTTGCTGGACCTCAGAGTCCCACAGCAGAAGGAAAGGACCATGGCGTCTATCTCCCAGTGCTCTGACAATGGATGCAGTATACTGATGCAGCAGCAGCTGGTAAGTATACAACAGGTGTTCAGAGCAGCAGCCGCTGGTCAGTATACAGCAGGTGTTCAGAGCAGCAGCCACTGGTCGGTATACAGCAGGTGTTCAGAGCAGCAGCCACTGGTTGGTATACAGCAGGTGTTCAGAGCGGCAGCCACTGGTCGGGATACAGCAGGTGTTCAGAGCAGCAGCCACTGGTCAGTATACAGCAGGTGTTCAGAGCAGCAACCACTGGTCAGTATACAGCAGGTGTTCAGGCCACATCAGTTCTCTCCTTTACTTTTCTGCTCCTTGTTGCCCATTCTGTGGAGAGCGCGAATATGGGGACACCATCTTTCATTTCCCATACACTTTTGGAAAATAAAGCTAGCATCTGGAAAGGTGAAAGGGTTCAAGAAGCTGACCTGTCAACATCAGTGAAAGAATAGCTACCACAGGGATGCTATGGCTAATCCCCAGTTATCTGCATAGATATGCAGATATACGTATGCAGGTGCACATGCTAACTGCAGAAACCTTTCCTAGACATTCATCAAGACACAGAACCTATCAAATGCTAGAGTGGCAGGTTGACTTGTCTTCCCTCCTGACTCCTCCCACTGCGGGTTCTCGACTCCCTATAGTGAGGCTGTATGTCTTCTGCCCATTCCCCCGGAGCAACCTGAGCACACCTTCCTGACTTCTTGACTATGGCCATTCCATTTCTTGCTCATGGAAACCAGTTCCTCACTTAGGTAAACCCATGTGCCTTTCGAAGAGTAGTTAAGTTTAAAAAAATCAAATGGCACTCCTATATACCTTTTACCACCTCCAAATAGACCCACAGGCCATCCCTGTGAACCTCTAGAATATCCACCCAATTCCCACTTCTCATATGTGATTGCTTGCAAGATAGTTAACAGTGCTAAAAGCCCCTCATTCCAGTTGGTTTTTCTACCCTTAAAGACATAGTTGTTCAATTCCATTTCTTATTTTACCACAATGCTTAGCACAGGATCTTGCAGAATCAATGTTCCCTGCATAGTTAACATTGTGAATATTTATCACCCAATTACACAAATTAAATCTAGTGAGGGGCTCTTCCTTTGTTTATTTGAAATCTGTTTGGTTCAATCATCTCTGATATCTATTTCTCTTTCCTAGCAATCATCACAGAACTGGGATAAAAGACTGAGTATCGATTCTTCACTCCCAAGTGGCTTTGCCAGCCCTGCGGATGAACTACCTCCAACTCGTATCAAAGAAAGTCACATTTTGGAAGGGCTGAGGAAGCTACAGAAGCGGAAAGTGTTACTTGAGCCACCATCAGTGATAGCAAAGTGGGGCTATAAAGACTGCATGAATTCAAACGAAGGGATCTATTCTCCAGGAATTAAAAACAGCAGCCTCAAGGAGTATCCCCCCTGCCAACAGCCTGGCACAGGCACCCCTTGCAAGGATCTCCATCACACTTTCATCTGTGATACAAATTCTCATGAGGATACACAGGAAGATTTCCCATCCTCAGTCTTGCCACTAGCAGTTCCAAACCAGAGCTGCAGGATACAGGGCAGTAAATTAACCCACAGTATTTCAGACAGTCTATTTAGCTGGGAGCCACGTGGAAAATACTTTTTAGAAGGCGCAGCCTCAGTTTATACCAGGGAGATGCCTGAAAGGCTAGCTCGTTGTGCTAGCCACTGTCCCTTGGACAGGAAGCTATGTCCCAGCATGCACCTGCCCTGGGTGCAAAAGGACAGGGACTCACGCAGCCAAGGTCATGGCCGCGTGGCTCTGAACCTTCAGCTTTCAGATACTGAGGACAATGAAACCCTAAATGAATTACACATAGAGAGCAGTGATGAGAGAAGCCCTTCAGACCTGTCAGTGACCGGGGACACGAACAAGTCCACGGAGAACCTAGATGTGGGATTTGGAAAATCTGAGTGTGACTCTCATGATGGGGACGAAGAGGAGTGCCCCACCCTCTTAGAGATGAGGCCAAAGACATTCAACTTCATCAAGCAGCAAAGGGTTGTCAAGAGGACCTCTTCAGAAGAATGTGTCACGGTCATATTTGATGCAGAAAATGGAGAGCCTGTTGAATTTAGCTCTCACCAGACTGGAGTTGTCACTGTGACCAGGGATGAAATTTCTATCAACTCAGCCCCTGCTGGGCCCTCAGAAGAACTCACTGAACTTTCACCTCAGGGAATTACTCATTTACAGTCAGGCGCTACTGCGAGAGACTATCCTTTTCTGGAGAAACCTGAAGAGGAGACTGAGAAAAACATTCCAAAAGATGAGAACTATATTCCCACAGCTCTGAACGACTCCTTCAGCTTTCAGACTGTAGTAACTCCGAACTCCCGGCCACTGAAGCTCACCAAACCAACTCAAGGTATAGCCTGGCACAGTAGTTCTAGACCTGTGGCAAACATGGGTGTCTGTGCAAAGCAGGGTCTGACAAAAATCCCTTCCAGAAGTAAGTCTTCGCCTCAGAAATCAAAACTGGTGGAGCCTGTGCCTGCTATGCTAGTACCTTCCAGTGGGCTAGTGACGCTTGAAAAGGCACCAGCATTTCCTCTGGGGAAACACTCACAGGGCATAAAGACAGAGAGCCCTGGTTCTCTCTGTGATGTGCGACCAGAATCACACATTCCAAAACATCCCTCTCAGCTTCCTCGTATCCCCAAAATTTCCAATAAGAAGAATTGGATCCAGTGTCCCAAAGGTCAGGCTGCAGGGATCCAGTCACGGTGTCTCACAGGGAGTGGTGACAGTGCTGAATCCTCCATGAAGGTCAAACGCTGTAGCTCTGGTCCAGAGACAAGAGTGAGGTCTCCCTCTCCTCCACCCCCTCCAGGGAGGTCAGTCTCCCTTCTGGTCAGACCAAGTTATGACTACCCACCGCTGCCATCACCTGCCAAGCCTAATCCTAGGGTCCCTGGTGACCCTGTAAGCGCAGGGTTGAAGTCCCCACTGTTGAAAGGATCCTCCACTCCCATCATCTCTTCGAGTCCAGCTGTGTCAGAAATACAGAAGAAGAAATCATCTCCGGCCTCCAAAAAGCCAGCCATCCCTCCAGGTCCTCCTCAGACTGAAGCAGTAGTGCATACCCGGTACCCTGAACATACACCTTCCAGCTCATTCGTTGTGATGGCTCCAGGGCCTCCAAAGGTCTCTCCAAAGAGAGGCATCCCCAAACCTCCCCCTCACCAAGCACTTGGAACCACACCCATGGACACGGAGTTACAAGTACCCAAGACTTGTCCTTCAGCATATGAGTCACTAGAGGTAACATCCTCTAAAAGCCTGTCTCCAGGGAAAAAAGGACAGTTGAGTGACAGCACTGTGATACCCCACAGGCCTTCCTTCTCAGGGGAAAATGATCCCTTGACACCTCAGGTTAACAATCCCTCCTCATCTTTCTCATCCTGCAGAAACCAGGTCACCTCACAAGGCAGTCAAAACTCTCCCGAGAAAGGACCGAAAACTCGACTCCCAGTAGGACTCAAAGTTCTCATGAAGTCTCCTCAGTTGCTCAGGAAAATGCCCATGGTGCCAGGGAAACAAGAAAAGGATAGTTTAAATGAAGCTTCTAAAAGTTCTGTGATGGTGAACAAGTCTAATCCTGAAGACTCCAGAGACTCAGCAAGTCTGGAGGCCACAAGGGATGAGAGAACAACAGCCTCGCTAGGACCACGAGGTCCAGAGAGTTTAGATCGAGGGCTTCCTTTAGAGTCAGCATTAGCAGAGTCATTGGAAAGCAGCATCTCCAAAGCTGATGGAAGAGATGAGATGGAGAGCAGATCCATAAAGAGGTCCTTCTCCTCCAGTAAGCCACACCTAAAGCCAGCTCTAGGCATGAATGGCGCCAAAGCTCGGAGCCAGAGCTTCAGCATCCACTTGGGAGAGAAGCCCTCCACACCCCCAATGGAAGGGCCAGGCAAGATTCGAACTCAGATCATTACCAACACAGCTGAGAGAGGCAATTCCCTCACCAGGCAGAACATCTCCATGGAAGGATCCCCAAGCAAGACCCCCTCTGTGTCAACATCTGATCATCTGCCCAATGCTGGAAGGCCACTGGGGCAGTCCTTTTCTAGGCAGGGCTCTATGTGTAGCACAGGAAGTTCCAGCAGCCAGCACGGAAGTCCAAGCAAGTTACCTTTGAGGATGCTCACAAGGCCAGAAGGACTCCTCACTCCTAGAGCGGAAGACCAACAGATCTCTGCCCAGGAAGAATGTCCTGGGAGAGATGTATGTGAGCAATCTAGTAGCAACCACCATAGGCATCCATCCACCCCACCAGACCCTCAATCCCTGCACATCCCAGCGAGGATGCGTCGCCCAAGCGATTTGGAAACAAGTGGAATATCCAAGCTAGAAACTTCTGGAAGGCATCCAGATGCTTCTCCAACTGGGACTAGTGTCGCGAGCCCAGAAGTCCCCCTCTCCCCCTCCATTGAAGAAAAGGTCATGTTGTGCATTCAAGAGAATGTGGAAAAGGGCCAAGTACAGACAAAGTCTGCCTCTGTGGAAGTGAAGCCCAGGGCAGGGCCTTCCTTCACCAGCTGGTTTGGTTTTCGAAAGAGCAGACTTCCAGCTCTCAGTAGCAGGAGAACGGAAGCCTCCAAAGGCAAAGTGGAAAGGAAAGATACGAAACTGAAATCAGAGAGGAAGAAAGAGAAGAAGAAAGCCGAAGTACAATCCAAGACAGAAAATGAACTGAATAGGGGCACCAAGGCGACAGATGGTCTGAGTCCAGAGGCTGCTTTGCAGGGCACAGATAATCTGAAAGCATCACCAGACATTTATAACCAAATGAAGTTGGAGCCGAGAAATAGACCGAGCCCTGCTGGGTGCTCAACAAAAGATGCCTTCATGACAGAACTTCTTAACAGGTAACACATGGCAAGAGGGAAGAGCAAAGTAGAGGGGTTCCTCTGCTCCCCCAACCCAAGGAGAGCTGTTTCTCCCTCCTGATCATTAAATACTAGCCAAGCATAGTCTCCATACACACAGATAATCTTATCTCTTATACATTAGCTATAATTTAAACAGTGAAATAAAAGTTAGCAATAAAATGATAATTTAGTTCATGCTCCTTTCTTAACCAAACCAATGGTCTTTGAAATTAAAGAATGGTGAGTTACATCCAGGTTGATAGCAATTCAACCCACACCGGGAACCATGAATGTACCCACATTGCATGAAATGGAAGAAAATTACACACACATTTGAAAGCATGCCGATTTCATTGATCGCACTGAGCAAATGTATACTTAGAACTTTCCAGAAGTAATTACTTTTCCTGCCGATTTTAAGCCAGAAATGTATTTAGCAATCACCCTTTGGCATTTTATATTCTGTCCCTCCCCAAAAGCAATTATAAAAATAAAATAGAGGGCTATGGGGAGATGGCTCAGTCAGTAATGTGCTTGCCTTGCAAGCATGAACACCTAAAGTCTATCTCAGAACCCACATAAACAAAAAGCCAAGCATGGGTGGCATGTGCCTGTAATTGCATTGCAGAGGATGTAGAGAAGACAGAGCCTTGGGCTTCTCTCACCAGCCAGCCTAGCCTGTTTGGAAGCCCCAGGCCAATTAAATATTCTGTACCATAAACACCGAAGGAATAACACACAAAAAGACATCCTATAACATACATGCACACACACAGGCACATGTTCACCCACATAAGGCACCAGTACACACAAACCTGCTATATTTGCACACACATGAATAAATAGTGTAATAAAATGAGTTATTCCTGCAAATCCAAATTGACGAGCTAGTGAAATATTTGAAGATATTTTTGCTCAAGGCTAGAGAGCAACACTTACCACTGAAAAGGTTTAAAGACAAAGAGTCACATTGAGGTTACCTTAAACATTAAAGGGTTGGAAGAAGGGAAGAAGAGTGTGATTGAAAACAGCCGATGTAATTTATCAGAGAATCGCTTTCTACCTGCAGAGTTGATAAGAGAGGCGCTCTACAGACAGAAAGTGGATCAAAGGGTGTTTCCTGCAGGAGAGTGTTAGAGGGCACCTCCCAGGGCTCCTGTTTCGCCAGCAGCTCTGTCAGCACTCAAGGAAGTCAAAAGAAAAACATCAAAACCAAAGTCGATATGGAAAAACCAAGAGAGTCCTTGGTAAGTGCGTCTCCATGCTGGCTAGAAAACTCTTGGCTCTGAGATGATCTGGTAAAGTGGGGTGGTGGCAATCTGAGCAAAGACAGTTTCTAATGTGCAGACTATGTTTATAAATAAGTCTCTCCCCCTCCCTCCCCCCCTCTCTCTCTCTCTCTCTCTCTCTCTCTCTCTCTCTCTCTCTCACTCTCTCTCTCCTTCCTCCTCTCTTCCTTCTCCCCTCCCACTCTCTGCTCCCTCTTCCTTCTCCCCCTCTGTGTACATCTGTGTGTGAGTATCGACGCTTCATATGCTAACATGAGTGGAGATCAGAGGACAACCTCCAATATCAGTCGAACCCTTCCAGCTGTGAGACAGGATCTCTTGTTCATGGCTGCATGCAGCAAGCTAGCTGGCCTATAAGGTTCCATGGTTCTCCCATGGTTCTCCTGTCTCCATGCCCCAGCCCATCTCGCTGAGATTACAGACATACACTCTAATGCCCGTCCTCACACGGACACTGGCCATCCAAACCCAAGTCCTCACCCTTCCATAGCAAGCATTTTAGCTACTGAGCCTTCTGCCTAACCAGAGAGAAAAAAAAACTTTTAAAAGAAAAGAGAAACCCAGGTGACAACTGCAAGAGGGGGCAGCTAGACCATGTGTGGGTGTGTTTCCCTCTGGGAATATTGCTCTCTTTCGGGTCTATTTTCAGATGGTGCTATAATCCCTGTGCATTGCCAGCAGATGATGTTACCAGTGTCATCTTAGAACAACACCCACTGCTAGAAGTTTATTTTGATAATGATTCTAGCATCAATAGCAACAAAAGAGGAATTGGAGATTTGAAAATGCCAGATGGTTTAAGAACATATTGGCTACTTTGATGGTTTCAGTGGTGTTTATTTTTTATGTACATTGTACATAACAGGTAATCCTGCATAGACAGAGAGTAGTGAGCTACATAAAGTGTTTTTGTTTTGCTATTTCCCTAGGAACAGCTAGTTACGTGTTCTTTTCTTTGCATTGTATTTACTCTCCCTACTATTTATTATATACTATGTGACTGATTTCATAAAAATGACAAGACATTCCCAACATAGAATGATGTTATTAGGGTCTTCAAGCATGACAACTTGAGTTTGGATTCCTAGTGCTCATGTTAAAAATCCAGGTAAAATGGTATTCTATTGTAACCCCAGCACTGGGGAGATAGAGACTGGAAGCTCTCTGGAACTCATTGGTCACCAAATCTACCTCATTCCATGAGCTCTAGGTTCGGTGAGAGACCCTGTCTCAAAAACATAAAGAGGAGGGTGACCAAGAAAAACATCCAACATTACTATCTGTCCTAAGTGACCATGCAACCATGTGTACATGTGCACACACCCACACAGGCTTTCTCAATCTTCATACTTTAATAAAGAGAATACAAAATATAAGCCATGGTAACATGTTTTTCTGAGAGACAATTTGAAACATGAAGTGACTGCACTTGGGGGAAAGTTGGAGTGTTTTAAGATGAGAACAGATTCTAACAGCAATCTTGATTGGCATCAGCAAGTTGCTGAAGTGTCACGGTTCTCCGGTTGGGCTTTCACAAGCACATCTAAAGACAAACACATACTGGAAGTTTTTCTCCTTAGATAGGGCTGGACTCCAAAGAGCTCGAAGGTCTTTCTTTCAAGCTAACTCTGTTCGTTGCAGGGTTGTTTTTTTTTTTTCTTCTTCTTCTTTTCCCCATTTTAGCTCTTGGCTCATATGACATCATACCTCCTTTAAAAACATTGATGTCCCTTGCATTATAAAACTACAAATTATAAGCATATCTGAAGCTGCCCTTGTAGTGTCACTGAAAGGAAAAAGAGAGAAGAATTGTGGAGAAGCGTGCAATATGCTGGAAATTCAATCCTACTGATGGAAGGCTTTGATAGCCCAGCGGAACTCCTTATCACAGGCACTCCATTTAACTATGCCCCATTTAATATGGTTCTGACAGCTTAGGGTATATCTTCACTGTACAGAAGGACCAAAAAAAAACAAAAAAGAGCCGATGTTGAGCTCTTACAATTTGCTTTCTTATTACTTCCTAATGTTAAAGCAATTTAACATGCTTTTCCTTCCTCATCTGAAGTTTTTCACAGAATAAAAGAAGGGACCTCTGCTCTGCCCAGGATATCTGCAGGAAACACTCCTAATATTTTCTGTGAAGTGTACAGATTCCCTAACCATCCCAAGTACACATAATCAGTGAGGATATGCTAATTGTTCTCCTTTGCTCAGAGAGAGAGAGTTAATCATGCTGAGAAGGCTTTCAATATAAAGGAGTACTATTAACCTCGGTAGATGACCAACTGTGTCTGTGTGTCTTCATGTTGGGCCTCAGTTTCCATCTTGTTTGAGACAGGGTCTCTTGTTTGCAGTTATGTAGTCTAGTCAAGCTGGCCTGTGAGCTTCTGTGAAGTCCCCTGTCTCTGGCTCTTGTGTCTTCTCAGGCATGCTGGGTATGCGGGTTCATCTTACGATGTCTGCATGTTTGTGGGTTCCGAGAATCTCAACTCTGCTCCTCATTCTTGGGGAAGAAGCACTTTTACCCACTGAATCATCTCCACAGCTTGTTTTTTTTTTTTTTAAATATAAAATATAATATTGCTATTTGTTTCTCCTGTTCTCATAACCACTTTTGTGAATTGAGCCAAGATTACCAAGTTCAGGAAGGACTGTGCTGTAGTCTCCTTTGAGATCGTAAGAAATAGCAGAGAAAGCATATTTATCATGCATTATCATCCCATGCAGGAGATTAGATGCAAAACAAAAATGTATTCTCATACCATTGCTCATTACTGTGAATACCCTTGAACCTTTTAAAATTCAGAGTTTAAGAGAATTCTCCTTCTCCAGGGCTCAAGGTAAATTTGCCGTCTGCTTATTTTTAAAGTGCGTTGCTAAGAAGTTTTCTCACAGTAGTTGTTTAGTTGCAAACAATAGTGATAGAGAACACCATGGATGTCACAGCATCATCGTGAATACAAACGCTGCTTCATTGTCAAGGAAACGCTAAGTCAAGGGTTTTCTTCTTTCTGCCAGGCAGTACTTGGCATTGAATGGGGGGGGGGCTGTGCACATTCAGTAAGCAACCTCCCTACCCCTGAGCCTCAGCCCTAAAAGTACTACTCTGAACCCTCCTAACACAATGCGCCACCAGTCTAAGCTCTTCAGACAATACAATTACATGTATTCCCAAGAGTCCGAGACATTTTAATCATTTAAGTATTTACTGGTTGTTCATTTCCTTTCTGTTTGCTGTGATAGGATACTGTAGCTGGATTTAGCTACTTTAGGGGTTCTTCTTTCTTCCACCCTTCTCTTCTTCCTTTTCAACCCTCTAATACTAGATACGAGAGAAAAAATGATAGAGAGGGAAGAAAAGGAAAGAGATCCCTGAATAAAGTCAGGGGCCAAGAAGGGGATAATATTGTCAGCCTACTTCCTGCTGATTAGGACACATTGAGCACCTTAGGGCAAGCTTTATCTTTGCCATCAGGACATCTGATTCTTTTCCTTCCTGTTTCTTTTTTGGGCACAACTACTTAACAAACCACGACCAATAGCAAACAACAGCCCAACCAAATGACCAACAACCACCAAACCCACCTACCGGGGCCCTAGCATTTATATACGCTCTGAAAAATTCCCAGAATCCCAAAGGTCACACAGTTGTAGAAACTGTGCAGCTGGCAACACCACATCTCTTCTAGAGACCAGGCAAATCAAGCAGCTCCATGACCTTATACCTAGGATTAAAATGAAAACATGTTCCTTCAACATTGTTGTTATTGGTTTGTTTTTAAGAAACCAGAATTCCAAAATTCTTATTGTAAAATACCCTGACCAAAAAAAAAACAAAAAAAAAAACCAAAAAAACCAGCTACCTGGAGAAAGGGTTTATTGTAGCTCACAATTCCATGTTATAGTTCTCCACTGTTTTGGAGGGAAGTCAAGGCAGAAACTTCATATAGCTAGACACATCACATCTGTGGCCAAAGCAGAGAGAAATGAATATATGCATGCTCTCTTGATTGTCTGCTTAATTCCTTCACTCTTATAGAGTTCGATATCCCCTCCCTAGGGAATGACACTGCCCACAGTGGGCTGGGTCTTCCTACATTGTTCATTAAGATGACCCCTCACATACATGCCCATATGTCTGTAACATAATTACTAATAATTAACATTATTAACAATGTGAATAATCCCACATTAAGACTTTCTCCCCCCAGATGATTCTAGACTGTGTCAAGCTGACAAAACTAACAGTCACTGGTGATCATAATAGAAAGACCGTTGCATATGTTTTACATATTCCACAACTCCCTTTATGTCACAAACCACTTGGCTCACCAATGACTGCATACTCCTTTTTAGTATAGTTAAGATAAAGTGTGCAAAAGTACCATCAATGCCTAACCAAAATAAACCCTTTTCTCTCTATAGAGCTTTAATTAAAGGCTTATGTCCCCACATCAGCTATCATTTGTGGGCTACTTAGCTCTAATTGTTTTGTGCAATTTAGAGCAGTGGCCATGTTACTTGGTGCTTAAAATGATTTTATGTGTTTAAATGAAGGGTGAGGAAGACCACCCCTAGGAATACAAGCCTGGGTGTGCCCTGCTTGCTGTTCTTCCCATGAGTTGAGATCATTTTCTGAAGAGCAAGCTTCACGCTCTTATTTCTCACCTCTAGAAAAAAGTAAAAGTCATTAACAAAGTTGAGGGGATCACACACCTTCATGAGGCATGGGAGAGGGATGGACATTTTAATGCACATGTGTTAATTTAAATGATGGGATTCTCTTCCCCCAAGTGTCACCTCTTCTGAAGAAAACCATATCTGCTAATAAAAAAAAAAATCAAATACCGTCCCATTAAGATGGGACGGAAGAGATGAAATAGCAGGAAAAAGTACCATAATTACACAAATGGTTATCATCTTATTAAGTCCTGCCAAATGTAATAATTTCAGCATCCTTAATTGAATGATTCCATTCTAAATGCTGTTTTGATGCAAATAAGCAGCTTGTACATTTGCCTTCCTTTTGCTATGTTTTTGAAGGCATGAGGCTTGCAAAGATAGCTGCTCACTCGTTTTCCCTTCCAGAATCATGGGCTCTCTGGGCTCTCTCTCTCTCTCTCTCTCTCTCTCTCTCTCTCTGTCTCTCTGTCTCTCTCTCTCTGTCTCTCTCCCTCCCTCCCTCTCTCCTCTCCCTTCTTCCCCTTCCTTGTGTATGTGTGTGTGTGTGTGTGTGTGTGTGTGTGTGTGTGTGTGTGTGTGTGTGTTCATCTATCCCATGGTGCATGTGGAAGACATAGAACAAACCTGGGAGTCAGCCCTTGCTTCAGGCAGAGTGTTTTCTTTGTTGTTCACAGCCCACAAGCTTCTGGGCATTGTCCTCTCTCTCCCTCCCCAACCTCCCCACAGGAATATTAGAATTATAGACACTCACATTACATGTCTCGTTGTTACGTGGATTCTGGAGATTTGAGCTCAGTCCCTCACACTTTTGTGGCAAGTGATTTTACTTACTGATGCATTCTTCCTAGCCCTCGAGTGGAATTTGATGTTTTTTTTAAAATTCTGTTTACCTCAGAAGCCCTTGGGTTAGAGTCATTCAGAGAAGAAAGATGTACAGAATTCCAAATGAGGAGTTCCGACAGAGTTTAATTGTGAAATCACATGTGTCGATCAGTTGATGATGGGTTGTAGTCTCGCTTTTGCCTTTTATGACTTTTGCAAACTCATTTCCTCCTGCCCTTCTGAGAGTTGCAGTTCCCAGTGATGGAGGCAGTGACATTTAATGGTTGCATACTGCACGCTGACATCTAAAGCAGCTAGCTATTGAACCTCATAGTGGGCACAGGTTAAAGATTCATCCTTAGAAGATGAAGATGGCAACAGTAAGGGCCCAAAAGATACCTCAGTCAGTCACTCACTCAAAGACCTGAGTTCAATTCCCAGAACCCACATAAAATACCAGACACAGGGGCGTGCGCTTGTAATCCCATCAATGGAAAGGTAGAGACAGCTGGCCAGCTGCCCTAGCCCAATCAGTGAGCTCCAGGCCAGTGAGAGACCCTGCCTCAAAAAGAAGAGTGTGGACAGCACCTAAGGAAGGGCACCTGAACTCCCGAGATTGCCCGCTGGCCTGCACATACTCACCAAACTTGTGCTTCTACATATGAGTGCACCTGTGTGCAGAGGTGTGTATACACACACACACATGCATGCACACACACACACACACTCACATGCACACACACACACACTCACATGCACACACACACACACACACACACGTACATACATACAAAATGAACACAAAAAAGAAGCCCTCATTTTTAACCAGAAACAGCACCCACAGTCAAAAGCCACCTGGCTCTATCTTTGGCAAGCTCCCATCTTGACCTAGAGTCTTCTCACCTCCCAGGAATGTTCCTACGTCCCACCTGCTGAATGATCCGGAGTGAAAATTAATTTAAACTGGAGCCTATGAAAATATAATTAGGAAGAGAATCTGATGCCAAAATAAAGTATGCCCCTAATTTGCATAGACAAATAGTTTTAAATAATATGTCCTCACTGTGCATTGAAGTCTGTTTGTGTAGAGAGGTAATGCTAAGAATGTGTCCTTCTCTGACACTGCCCTTTGCTCAGCTTGTGTCTCACCAAGAAGACCTTTCAAATCCATAACCCCTACCCCAAACTCTTGGGCATCTGCCCTTCAGAGATCAATAAGCCTAGAAAAGATGAAGAGACTTGGGCCCTGTCCAGAGGGCCAAGGCCTTGGGTTAGTCTAGAAGCCACGTGTAGCACAGTCATAATTGTTTTTATCTCATTACGTGTTGAAAACTAGGAGGTAAAAAGTAGAAAGCTAAATCTAGCCCCAAGGTCAGTAAGCAGACAGACGATTTTCTATATCCCTTGGTGTAAAATCATGGTTGTATCTTACTCAGCCAGAGCCCCTGAGCAGATCCTCCAATAGCATTGCACAGTTCATGCTGTTGTTGTCAGATGCCCATGTGACCAGCTACAATATGTTTTATAGAAGCTCTTGTGGGGACTGGCATTCCACTGAGGATCTCAGCTGTATTGATATCGAGACCATGTCCAAACAAATGTAACAGAATAAAAAATCTGAAAAGCCCTGTAAATGAACATCAGCCTATAGTCAGGCTTTGGGGGTTCAAATCTCAGCTTTTCCATTTTGACGATGATGAATCATCCCTGCTGTCTTAGGGTGCATCCTTCCAAACATAGTACTGTTGGTGGCAGCACCATTCCCTCGCATCAGGTCGAGCATATCAGGCCTCTGTGATGTGATTAGCTGCGACATTGCAGAGCTCCTGGTGCAAATGGTGTAGGTGTTGGCTGTCTTTGTTTATTTGTGTTTGCGGGGATGAGGAGCCACATGCATCCGTGTGTGAGCATGCTACAAAGGCTAGAAGTCAACCTTTGCTGTCCCTCCTTAGGGTCACTGGATTATTTTTGAGGCAGGATCTTTCACTGGCCTAAGGTGGCTGGCCTGTGAGCCCCGTTTCCACTTCTTCAGTGGTAAAACTATAAGAATCAAAAGCCAATGCAACCACACATGGCTTTTTGACATGAGCGCTAAGCGATCAAACTGAAGCCAGCATGCTTGTGTGGAAAGCGCCTTACTGGGTGATCCAACTGTTCTATGACTGGTGGTGTTGATGTCCACAGTGTCCCACTATTAGATTAGAAAGCCAGTGTTTTGATTTTCCTTGCAGTGTTACCACTTAAGGCACATGTGCCAACTTAAAGGATGCTGCTCAGCACGCAAAACCCCCATCTATAGAATACCAGGACTTCATGGGGTGCGTGCTCTCTCTCTCTCTCTCTCTCTCTCTCTCTCTCTCTCTCTCTCTCTC
>OU015747.1:83075243-83093266 GCA_907169655.1 Acomys percivali | reverse complement strand
AGAGAGAGAGAGAGAGAGAGAGAGAGAGAGAGAGAGAGAGAGAGAGATGAAAAATCAGAGACATGACATCCAGAAATTGTCCTCTGGCCTTCACACACACACACACACACACACACACACACACACACCTATGAACGCATAAACACACAGACTTTTAAAATAGTAATAGTGGCAGACAGAGTCCCGTGTGATAACACAAGTCCCATACATGTTGCTGGCCATGGCTCTTATGTTAGTCTGGAGTATAGAGCACACAGGTCTTAGCATTCTTCCTCCTGAGGAATTACCACCAACTCCTACTACTGTGAATAGAGGGTTGTTTCTGTCAAAGAAACCAGAGTGATATGGCTACTTGTGACATTCTCAAGCAGTGGGTTCCCAGGAGATTAGACAGGCTGCCTTCAATACCTATTTGGCTACCCAATGCCAAGATTTAGGTACTCAGCTAAGTGTACCCAAATGTCTCTAGAAGTCAGCCACAATTCAGTGGGCACTCCAGCCAAAGTCCTGCAATGGCTGCTCTCAGCAGTCACCTTAATGAGCTACAGAATCACCAAAGACACGGGTGTCTGGACTTGGCTGTGGGGGATTGTTTTCACTATATTAATTGAAGTTGAAGACCCACCCACTGTGGGTGGCACATTTTCCCTGGGCTGGAATCCTGGATGGTGTGAAGGGAGCAGTCCTTGGTTTTCTGCTTCCTGACTCTGGGTGTGGTGTGATGAGCTGCTGAGCTCCTGCTGCCTGAACTTCACAGTCATGGTAGACTTTGACCTTGACCTTGAACTTGACCCTGACCCTGACCTTGATCAGTGATCCAGAATAAAATCTTTTCCCTTAGGTTTCTTTTGTGAAGACTTTCTAAAATTACAGCAACAAGTAAAGAAACTAAGACAAATCCTATCAAGGGAAACACTCACCCTAGTCTTTTCTCCTCTGCCTGCCTCTTACCCAGCTCTCAGGACACCTGTCATTTCTGCATGTAGAAAGTCAAACAGGAGTGACAAAATGAGAGTGTGGCGGGAGCCATGATCTCATGTTCCTGAGTCACAGCTCTATTTGCTTACGGGTGTTATGGCCCTGGAGAACTAGTTTCCTCCTTCATGAGCCTCGTTTGTTTCTTCACGAAACAGATCTAGAGTTAATCTCCAGATCTGTCTATAAGATCTGAGGCTTTTATCTCAGAAACATTCAGAAAACAGTTGGAAAGTTCTTTCATTCCTAAATCATAGCTAGGGGAATAGTTTTATTGGTGAAGTGTTTTCTACACAAGCATCTGAGTTGGATCCCTAGAGCCATCTAAAAAGCTAGACAGGGGAGTGTGGACTTGGAATCCCAGTGTGGGAGGTGGAGGTGAGTGGAGTCTCAGTGCCTCACTGTCAGCAAGCCTAGCTCTCCTGCAATTTCAGACCAATAGGAGATGTAATCCAATAAAAAGACAAGGTGAATGGTGCCGAAAAATGAGACCCAAGGTTGACCCTGACCCACTGTATACTTCCATACACATGTATACTCATAATACAAATATTCACACACACGCACACACACACACACACACACACACACACACACACACACGACCTTTGGGAGGGGTGATATTGACAGCCTTCTGATGACTATTTCCTGTTCTTTGAGCTGGGTGATGAGTCCATGTGATTTCCCCTCTTTTATCATTTCTGTGAGCTCTCAGCACCAGCTCCTTAACTGCTGCAGTGATTTAGTTGAAGGATTTTATATCTCAGCATGACAAAGTCATGAGGAACCTAGATACTTCTTCAAATGTTGTTCTAGGTACTTCTGTGTGTGTTGGGGGGTAAAGCTAACTTTTAGATCAATAAATGTGTAAAATACGTTTCTCTCCTTAATGGAGGCTTCATCCAGTCAGTGAAAAACCCAAGTAGAAGATGAATACTGATATTCCCATTCCTTGGGTGGCCAGGGAGAAAATTGCTCCCAACTGCCCCGACTTCAAGCTGGGACATTGCATTTTTGCTTGCATTAGGATCATGGCAAAGGGTTAGCTTTCCTGGGGCCTTAGTCTTCTGGTCGTCTGATAGGAACTGTGTTTATATGACAGACAATTCCTTCTCCTACTCTCGCTCTGTCTTTCTCTCTCTCTCTCATACACACACACACACACACACACACACACACACGCACACACACATACACGCACATGCACACGTGTGTGTGTGTGTGTGTGTGTGCGTGTGTGTGTGTATGTGTGTGTGTGTGTATGAATGTGCACATGCACGCACACAAGCACTTTGTCGGTTCTTTCTCTGGAGAACATTGACTAACACAATTACACATAATTAGACGTCAATGGGATAATTAGAATATCATCTAGAAGAAGCTGAAACAGCAGGAGCTGCCCAGATTTGTTCATCAGGCGGAGGAAAACTGAGCTCATAAACCGGCCAGAGGTGGGGAGAGTCTTCACATGCCAGGACTCGGCCCACATCATCACCGCGGATGTGAAAAGTGGAGTAAGTAGTCCTGGTAACAGCCAGTTATAAAATACATCTCCATTTGCCTTGTGTTTTCACACAAGCAACAAAAGTAGACATTTTTTATCTAAGTAATACCTGAACTCAAAATTGATCTTTTCATTTTCTTTTAAAACAATATTCTTTGTGTGGGGTGTGGTATACACATGCCACGGCACACATGAGCGGGTCAGAGGAAACCTCAAGTGCTGTTCCTTGCTTTCTGCCTCTAGCACAGGGTACTCTAGGCCATTTGCCTCATGAGCATCTGGAGAGTCTCCTGCCTCCATCCTCCATATCACCATGGGAACCGGAGGGTTACAGACACACTAAGCATCTGGCTTTCACTTGGGTTCTAGCAATCTGAACTCAGGTCCTCACACTTGTGCCACAAACACTTTGCCTGCTGAGTCATTTTTTCTAGCCTGAAACTTCTCTTGGTGTCAATAAGACATGAACGCCTCAAGCTTGTACTTTCCTATCTCTATTTCCCTGCTCGCTTCATACAAAGGGGACTAAAGGTACCAAAGGCCTGCATGTAGGGAGAATCTCAGACTCGGAAAATCTCATGTCTACATACAACATGGTTATTCATTATGAAGGACTGCATCCTTGGGACAGAGAATTTGTGTGTTACAGCAAGGTGCTGTCTTCAGCTGGCCACACCTGCTCCTGCCGGTCTCAAAGGTCCTTGCTTGACATGACAGGCCACTGACTTCTCAGAATTGTAAGCACTGTTGGCATGTGTGTCATTGAGATGTACTGTTGTAGAAGACTGGGCTGCCAGGGAAGTCAGACTAACTGACCATTTTTCTGGGGACTGGGAGGATTGCTTGGACATTAAAGTGTTTGCCTTGCTAGCATGAGGACCTGGCATTCAGTTCCCAGAACCCATGTGAAATAACTGTATGTGGTAGGGTACCTCTTATTCTGGTGCTAGGGTAGTGAGACAAGAGGATCCTTGGGGCTTAATGGCCAGTCAGCCTAGGCGACCTGGACAGGGGGCTCCATGCTAGGGATAGACCCAATCTCATACAAACAAGATGGTCAGTACCTAAGGAAGAATACGTGCTTTTGGCATCTGTCCTCCACATGCACATATACACGTTTGCCAGATATACACATCAGCCCTCACACAAACACCCCCTCTATCATCCAATCAGCATATCCAAGATCCCATGGAAAGTGGATTTTTGCACTGTTTCCCCCAGATTGTTTTTGTGGATATTGGTTGTGTTGAATTTTATCATGAAATTGGCATGAAGAGCAGTCCAAGTGTGGATTGAATAAGAACCTCTCACTGTTTAGCATCCCTACCTGAGAAAGCAAGGTGTTCACCTTGCTCATGGTACAGGAATCCTTGAATCCAGACAAATATACTGAGCATCTACCCTCCACCATGACCAGTGTATACAGAGAGCCTTGTAGTAGAAGTAGATGGAGCATGAACTAACAATAGACCATGCCTATTAGTGAGTTTATGTTCATAAAGCAATAAACTCTGGTACAGGAAGGCATTCTGCAGGCGTTTGTACAAAACTAAAAGGAATCCATCAAAAGCAGATAGAGTGGGCTGTGAGCCTCACAGAGTTGTCTCTGTCTCCGGCACACTCAATCAGAACTAGCTACACAAACTTTCAGAGCTTCAGCTTGCTCCCTTCCTCTGAGGTACTAAGGACACACAGAGGAACCCACGTGGCCTCCTGGTTCCACTCCTCCTCCCCCCCCCTTTCCCAGGCCTGTTTGGGGAGTAAGAGAGCTAGGCTCCTCCATAAGTGTGCTGTGACTCTCTAGAACTTACAGGGAGTTTTCAAGCCTTTATTATCCCGGAGCTCTTGACTTCCTACTTGTTCCAACCAGCAGCGATGCTGTTTTCATTTCCCTTCCCTCTTCCCGAGCCGTGCAACTGATGGAGAGGATGTTGAGTTTGAACATTCCAGTTATGGCTTCATTACCCGGCTCAGCATTTTCTAGCTGATGCTGCTCCCAATCCCCTCCCCCACCTCCTCCCCATCCCATCCTCCTCCTCCTCTTCCCTCTTCCTCCTCCCTGCCCCACCCTCATGGATCTTCTTTGCCTTCATAGTTTATTCTGTTGCTGTGATGCAACAGAATACCCTGATTCTGTTCTCCCCTGCCCCCCCAAGAAAAAGGCAGCACTCAGGAAGAAGACCTTATTTTGATGGAGGGGTACAGTCATTCTTGATGGGAAAGATACAACACAGGCAGGGAAGGTATGATGGCTGGACCAGGAGCTGGCTGGTCACATTACATCTACACTCAGGAAGCAGAGAGTGAATAGGAAGTGGGGCAGGCTATAAAACCTCAAAGCCCACCCATACTGTCTCACTAAGAGATGTACCTCCGGAAGGTTCCCATATTCCAACTGGTACCTCCAGCTGGAGACCCAGTGTTCAAACAAGTGAGCCAATCCCCATCTCACAATCAGTGCAGCCCCAGCCTCCTCCTGTTATTTTCCCTGCCTTGTTACTGTAGCCTCCCTTCCTTCTGTACTGTTGTTCACCCTTGTGAACAAACTAGCAGTATCTTGTTACATGTCTTCCCATGTCTTCTTGTCTCCGTGCTGTACTTTCTAAAGAAGCAATTGCACGTTCTGTATGATTCAACATGCAGTGACATCACTGTCATTTTCTTGGAAGCCCATGTTATAAATATAGCTGAGAACGGTATCAACACATATTCCTGATAATGGTCTTTCAATTTTTTTTTTAATGTATTATCCTTGGATCACAATGATGCAGTTTCTCATCACATTTTCTGCCAAGTCTTGTTTATTTGTCCTAAACAAAGAAGAAAGCCCAAAAAAAAAATCGGTAAGCTTCAAACTTCAAGGGCAGAATCCAAGGTAGTAAATTAATTCCTGGGCCTCCGCATCTTCCATAGGCCACCACTGGCATTTTAAGAATGAAAATAGCGTGCTAGAAGCACAAGTGAGCCTGAATCTGCGATACCTCAGTTTCTGTTAGGGCCGTGGCGCTTACTAATTCAGGGCATCCACGCCTCCATCTCCTCAGTATCGCTGGAAGGAGTCAAGGAAAGGACGAGCACCCGTCCTTCTAGGTTGATTCTTTGATATATTTTTAAAGGAGAAAAGCAGGGCTACCCTCTTAGACACTCTGTTGTCTGTCCTCTCCTAAGGATATATGAATAAATGTCTGTTTTCAACAGACCAGAGTACCAAGGACCAGCCAGAGAAACAGCTCGCCATCACTCTAGCTTAATGACCTGTGAGGCTATTGGGGTCACCTAGAGGAGTTCTAGGCTTCATTTGTGGCTTATCTAGGGCGCATGAAGATCAATCATCGAGCCCGTCCCCTGTGAGTGTATAGTACTGCTGGTTTCCAAAACAACACATCCAGATGTGGAGCTGCTTCTGAAATCACAGCTTCGAGTAGTAGCACCCCCAAAGTAAATGCTCACGCCCCTGCACAGCTAGGCTTACCCTAACCACTGGTCCTGGCGATGCTCCAACCTGCACCCCATCACACATGTAGTTCCTCTACTTGACTTTTATGAAAACAGAACCATCCTGAGAGCACCGAGTATTCTGGATGTGGCCTCTCGTAAGTGTGACCTACACAGAACCTTCTGGGCTATGCATATTGTCGGTAGGACTTCTCTTTATACACTTTTTAATTTTTTTTCTGCTAATTAGAGTTGTGTGGGTATACCACAGTTCATCTCTTCATCTACTACTTGATAGACGGTTCAGTTGTCTCCAAGGTAGACATTAGGCAGAAAGCTTCCATAATCATTTGTGCAGAAGTCTCTGGGTGAAGCAGATGTATCTTTTTTTTTTTTTTTTTTTGGTTTTTCGAGACAGGGTTTCTCTGTGTAGTGTTGGCTGTCCTGGACCTGCTTTGTAGTCCAGGCTGGCCTCGAACTCACAGCGATCCACCTGCCTCTGCCTCCTGAGTGCTGGGATTATAGGCGTGCGCCACCACGCCTGGCCTGCAGATGTATCATTTAATCTCAGGTAATACTGCTACTGCCTGATAAGTTCTGTGACAGTAACTTAATTTTGTATGAACACGCCAAGACTTTCCTAAGTACACTTATGACTTTGTATTCTCAGCAATACAATGTGTTTCCCTTGTTCCACGTAGTTGCCCTTAGTTGCAGTTCTTTGTTCTGTTTTGCCATTTCAGTGTATTGTGAAGCAGGATTTTTTGTTTGTTTTTAGGTAGACGTGTATGTGTGGTGTGGTGTGTGTGTATGTGTGGTGTGGTGTGTGTGTATGTGTGTGTGTGTGTGTGTACATGTGAGCATGGTATACAAGTATGTGGTCTATGCACTTGTGTGTGCAAGTGTGCATGCGCATGTGTGCACACAGAGGCCAGAGGAGGGCATCAGACATTCTGCTCTATAGCTTTTCACATTGTTCCCTTGAGGCAGGGTCTCTCGCTGGACCTGGAACTAGGCTGGTGACTAGAAAGCCTCAGGAGCTCTCTATTTCCACCCCTAGCACACACAGTGCTGAGGCGGTAGGTATGTGAGCAGCCTCTGCCAGCTTCTTTGCATGGGATCTGAACTTGGGTCCTTATGCTCACACAGCAAGTGCTCTTACCCACTGAGCCATTTCCCCAGCTGCTTGTGGTTTTAGCCCGTGTCCCTTGATGCTGGTCATCATACCCTGCCTTTTTTTAATGGGTATATTCTCTTTGTTGACATATGTCTTCAAAATTCCAATTAAATTTTGTGTTCTTTTGTGTCTTGCTGCTGAGCTAAATTCTTTTTATTTGGGATTAAAATTCCTTTTTAGGTACACTTTTTGCTTCCCAGCCTGTTGCTTGCCTTACATTTTTATATTTATTTACTTATTTTGTCAGAAAATGATGTGGACCACAGCATGCATGTAGATATCCTCTATCACTGTTATTATATATAATATATATGCATATATAATTTCTGGGTATAAATTTGAAAATTTTAATGCTGTCTAATAGCTAGGCCTTTTACACTGATTTTAAATTTAATGTCATTATTTGTTTTACATTTTGAAGACTTATTTTTTAAAAGATTTATTTATTTATTATATGTACAGTGCTCTGCCTCTGTGTACACCTGCACACCAGAAGAGGGCATCAAATCACGTTGTAGATGGTTGTGAGCCACCATGTGGTTGCTGAGAACTGAAGTCAGGATCTCTGGAAGAGCAGTTGGTACCCTTACCCTCTGAGCCATCTCTCCAGCCCTTTAAGATTTGTTTTTATTAATTATCTGTATGTGTGTGTGTGCTTGGGATTGTATGTGTGTGTGTTGTCCGCAGAGGCCAGAGGCCTTGGATCCCTTGGATCTACATTGCAGGTGGTTACCAGCTGTGTGTAGTGGGTGCTGGGAACTACACCCAGGCCCTTCATAAAAAAGCAAGAGGAATGAACCATCTCCTTATCCTCATAATATTTTTATATTTATTAACTTGGGTGGGTAATGCTGGTAATCAGAATACATTATATATGCATATATGCCTATGAAATTGCTAAATAACAAAATTAATAGATATCTTCAAAAACTGTAAATTAGTTTACATTTTTCTTAACCTGTATCTCATATATTCTTAAGCTTTCTGCATTCTTAAAATACAGTATTTGAACATTTTTCATCATTTTGTTGTGTTCTGTTATGTATTTGTGTTCACTCATGTCGGGATGTTTTCTAACTCTCCTTTTAAATTTCGGGTCATGTAGTACTGTTCTGCTTAATTTCAAAGAACTTGGACTTTTCTCTAGGTTTTCTCTCTGCTTTAATTCTACAGTTGTCATAAAATATATTTTGTACAATTTCAGTAAACTTCTAGTTTGCTGAGGCATCTTTTATAGTGATAGGTCTGATCTACCTCGATGAATCTTTATGTGGAAAGTATTAATATAGAATCTGCCCCTGGTGGGCAGACTGTTGGGCAGAATGGAATGAAAATGCTGCCTCTCTCCTGATCGCCCATCTCTGGTTCATGTCTCCGTTTGTTCTACACCTCAGAGAGGTCATGCTGTTTCCATTCCAGAGTTAGCTTTCTCCAGTGTTTCAGCAGGTTTTTCTTCATACATCTCAGAGTTCGAAGCTGTCGGTATTGACGCCTAGGATAGTCACGTCTAGCTGGAGGATGACGAGGCCTCTGTAGAATGCTGTCTTCCTCCCTGGAACGCTGCGCACATCCCTGCTTTTGAAGTTTGCACACTCTGATGTTAGTGTAGCACTCCAGCTTTATTTTCCCTAATTGCTGCATGCTGCTGCTATTTTATTTTGCACATGTGTGCTATATGTTAATTGGACTTCTTTTATTCTTTTTTGTTTATAGTTTAGGGTCATTGATTTATCCATTCAATCAATTGGCGTTTTTAAGACCAGGTCTTACTATGTTACTCAGGCAGATCTTAAACTCACTATATAGATCAGGCTTGCCTTAAACTTCAAGTCCTGGCATTATAGGTATGTGTCACTACTCCTGGCTTAAAGTGGATTTTTTATAGATAGTTTATAATCCATGTGTGGTAGCACACACCTTTAATCCCAACACTTGGAGGCAGAGGCAGGCCAGACTGGTCTACATAGCTATACCCTGTCTCAAAACAAACAAACAAACAATAACAACAACAAACCTGAAAGCTACTTAGCATATAAATGGGACTTGTTTTTATCTCACCCAGTGTGATCATCCCAGACTATTCATATTTAAAACTTCGCAATAAGCTCACCAAGTGGTACCACTTCCACTGCCCTTTTTCTTCTGTCTGAATCCTATTTGCTGTCTGTTTTCCACCTGACTATGGGACCCCCTCTGGCATTTCTTACATAAAAAATACTCTAGAAATTATACTTATCTGTTTTATTTGTCCAGAAAGTATTTATTTTGACATTTCTGCCATCAAACAATTAATGAAATCAAGTTTTTCCATTTTTATGTATATGTTTGTGTTGTGCATGTTTTTAAATATATGTAGGCACACATGTAAGGTGTCTTTGCTTACATGTATGTGTGTGCATTTGTGCCTCTGTGTGTGTATGCATGTGTGTGTGTACACGTGTGTGCATGTGTGTGTGTGTGTTTGTGTAGATCAAAGGTTGATACCAAGAGTTCTCTGTGTTATTCTTTCACCTTATTCACTAAGACAGTATCCCTCTCCATCAAACCCAGAGCTCATTAGTTATGACTACTCTTTGCCAGCCAGCTTGCTCTGTGCATCATCTGTCTCACCTTCCAGAGCAGGAATGACAGGCAGCCCACCACCCCTACCCCATATTTTCATGAGTTCTGGGAATGTAAACTCTGCTCCTCACTTATGTGGGACAAGTGTTTTAACCACTGAGTCATATCTCCAACCTGAAATTAATTTTTTCAGTGTTGCCAGGTGATGTTGTTGTTGTTGTTGTTGTTGTTGTTGTTGTTGTTGTTGTTCCTCTCGACTGCCTAAGGATGCTCACCCAGCATCTCATGGCTTTCACGGTCTCTAACAAGCGATCTGCTGTCTGCCTTGGTTCCTCTGGGAAGCGTCTTCTCAGGTTTTCTCATGAGTTTACCACAGGATTGCAAGCAATTTGACTGTGGTGTGTCTTGCGTAATTTTTTTCCCTCTATTTTAGTCTGGCTAGGATTAATTGAGTCTCTTGGATATTGTATTTTAGGGTTATATATTAAGTTTAGTAACATTTATGGTTATTTTCCATTTCTTTCCTCTGTTATCTTTGCTTCCGTGACTCCAATAGAGTCTATTTACCTACTTAGTATTGACTCCCTGGTCACTGACACTCAAATGCTTCTTAAATTTTTTTCCTGCCTTTGTATTCTGTGTTTTGTTTTGAGCCACTTGTTTAATCTTTAAACTCACTGGTGACTTTTCATTCAGCTGTACCCAGCATCTCTGTTGCAATCTGAAGCAGTGTATTTCGCATTTGCACGTAGCTTCGTGTGGTAATGATTTCTGTGTGGCTGTCTTCATTATTTTGATCCATCCTGATTGTGTACAACTTTTACTTTGCATCTCCTTATATTTTTATAGTGTTAACAATAACCATTCCACGTTCTTGTTTATTAACTGCATTACCTCTATAATTTCTCTTTCCATTTCTTCTGGCTTAATGCTCTCTTGGCTATGAATCCCAACCACCTGCTCTTTTGTATGCCTGAAGACTTTTAATTGGATACAAGAGAATGTAAATTGCATCTTATTGTCTCTCTATAGACTTGGACTTTGTTCTGGAACACACCGTATATATTAACACATAGTTTTTATTTTTCCAAGGCTTGCATTCAAGTTCTGTTATGACAAATCTAAGGAGCTTTTATTCTGAGTAAAATTTAATTTCACTCCTGAGGCCTGACCCGTCTTCGAATTCTGTGTTCGTTGTATTGAGAAGCCTCGCCTGTTCAGATGGTAGAAATGCCTTATTATTTTCTGTCTTGTGTGAGATCCAGGAATTATGTGACCTAGTGCTTCACTGTACCTGTGTCTGAGATCTGAGCCTCACCGCTCACATGTGCTGCACTCAGACAAGACCATAAGGAAGCCTTGTTGCCAGTTTTCCTCCCTGGTGCATTGTCCTGCCAATCCTAGCTTCCAGATTCCTTCTCCCTTAACGGCTGCATTATCTCTTCAATCCAACGAGACCTCCAGGCTCTACATGAATTCTCTCTCAAAGTTCAGAAACCAAATCCAGGCAATTGTCTGAGGAAATTATAAACTCACCTCATTTTGATTCAGAGATCAAGTTCTGTGCAGCTTGCTGTTCAATTTTTAAAGACTACATGGCTTGTGTATGTGAATGTATGTGTGGGTATATGAATGTATTCATGGATGGATGGATATATATGGATGTGTGTATGTGCATGTGTATATTCATGGGTATATATGCATGAATATGTTTGCATATATGTATATCCATATGTGTATGTGTACACATATCTACTGTGTGTATGCATATATATCTATGCATGTATGTACGGGTTTAAGGATTAATATATGTATATAAATGTGTATAAGTATATATGCCTGTCTGTGTCTGTGTGTGTGTGCATGTGTGTGTCTGTGTGCATGTGTGTACAATTGTTAATTGACATTTTATTAGTTGTTGACAGGTCTGAATCTCTGCGTGCATCTTGATTTGTATGCTTCTCGCCAAATCAAGCTTTTTAAAATCCCCTTTCACAGCATCCCACCCCTAATTTATTTTCTTTCCTCCCTTCTCTCATGTGCCTTATCAAAGCAGGTGAGATGGGAAGTAGAGGCAAATGTCTACAGGATGTATCAAGCTTGATTTGGAGTAGAAGAGATTTAGAGAGGCAGAATTACCCATAATAGCCATCAGTGCCTATCAGATTCAATGAGATAACTGTTCACTTCTCACTTTGTTTTGTCAAGACAGCTAGAGTGGCTGGAGGGAAGGAAGGAGGGAGGGAGACGGGGGAAGAAAAGCTGCAAGTGAACAGAGAGACACGGGTAACCTTTTAGGAGAGCAATGTTGTACATCCTCCAAGGAGAAACCATAACTTACTCATCTGGGAATGTAATGACTTTGTACACAATATAGAACCAGCAAACGTCATCCATCTAGACCTTTAGAACACCTTACATAAGTACCAGTTTGAAAGTGGATTAAAGGCGTTACAGATACAGGTTTATTATAATCAGGTTTCAGGGGAGAGCTAAGAAGAGATAAGGATAACAGGAAAAAGAGGAGAGATAAATTGGCTTCTGTACAATTAGAAAAAAAATGATGAACAAGGGGCAGGGCTGGAACAAACCGCTGTAGCTCTACATTTGCATGGTAATGTAGAAAGTTCTGCTGATAAAATTAATTCTACCGGGCACTGGGGAGATGGCTCAATAGATAAAACACATGCTTCACAAGTGGGAGAACCTGAGTTCAACTTCCCAGATCCCAGATAAAAACTAGACAGGGTAACACACATGTCTGGAGTACCTGCTCTTCTAGAGCCAGATAGAAGGTAGAGACAGAATTCTCAGAAGCTCGTAGGCCAGTTAGCCTGGCATATGTAGTACAAAGAAGAGAGCCCACCTCAAGCATAGTACACACACACACACACACACACACACACACACACACACACACACACATTTAAAAAGAAATAGTAAAATCAATAGAGATCCAAAGAGTTGTGTAGCAAATCCTAGACTAGCCATGCACAGAACAATGTCAGAAGGCATCCCTCTGTGGTAGGGAGGGACACACCTTAAGGAAGTGTTCTTGCATATATAAGTGCAAGGGAGATTTCTGAATACAAAGTCTACATGGGCATTTGGAACACATTTTTAACCTCTTCTAGTTTATATTCTTTAGTGACATCCTACCAAAATCATTTATGTGATGCTCCTGCCCCCGAATATGAGTTTTGAAGGGTGCTGACCCAGCCTTAGGTATATTTGTATATTTTGTATATTTGTATATTTGTTCAAAATAACTTTCCCTTCATCTTTACAAAGGGCTTTCTTTTTTCTTTAAAATTTTTAATATAAATTTACGCACACTCTCTCTCTCTTTGCCCCCTCCATTTGTTTGTGTGTGTGTGTGTGTGCACGCGCACGCGCGTGTGCGGGTGCACGCTCGCGTGTGCGGGTGCTCGCATACACATGCACGTGTGCATTAGCGCATTCATGGCATAGTATATATTTTGTGGTCGGGACAACTTTGGGGAGTCAGTTCTCTCTTACTGCTTTGCCAAGGCAAGGTTCCCCCTGCTGTCTCTGCTGCCCTGTGTACTCCAGGAGTGATTCCTCCTGCTGTCTCTGCCGCCCTGTGTACTCCAGGAGTGACCCATCGGCTTCTGTGTGGCTGTCCTGCCACCCCCCCATCTCTGAGTAGGAGTCCTAGCATTACAGATGTGCGCTCCTGTATGGGGCCTTCTGCATGTCCCGTGGATCCAACCCAGGTCATCAGGCTTGCGCTACAAGCACTTTTACTTGCTGAGCCATCTTACCAGCCCTTCTCTTTTATGTTTTCTTTCCTCTTAATGTTCTACTTTTTTGCTTATACTCAATCCCTATACGACAGTGAACCAAATTCCCAACATCTGGTGCTTTTCATGCCAAAGAAAGCTCAAAGGATCACAAACACATTCACATCCTCCTGCGCATTCTTCAAACCTCGGCAGGCTTAAACTCGGCTTGAACTTAGAGACTGAAGAGGATTCTAATGCGTCCCAAGTCATCGTGTTGAATTTAACCTTCTAGAAGGTCATCTTAGCACCACAGTCAGAAGTTACCAAATGATGGGAGATAAATCACCAGTTTAATCTTTTTTTTTTTTTTTTTTTTTTTTTTTTTTTTTTTTTGTACCGCCTGACAAAACTGTGGAACAGACTTAAAACAAATAACCTACATTTAATGGATAGGGTTTTGGCAACTGGCTTGGATTTTTTTTTTCCTTAAACTTATTTCAGCCAGACAGATGAACAGAGGGATGTGCAAATAAAGAAATCTGTGTTCCCATCTGTGGCTTAAGTTTTTATTGCCAGTCCCACAGCATGTAGCTTAAAGATGTGTACAAACCTGGTGATTATGCTTAGTAAGGCTTATTTACATGACCACTCGGGTTATAGCCAAGATAGAAAAGCATGCCAAATAATAAGATGGTCTGAGAATTGAACGCCCACAAACCACTCTTTCTGGCTGTTGAATTGTGATGGTTTTTCATTGTGTGTTTAGTTGTGTGTGTGTGTGTGTGTTTATAGAAGTGAGAGATAAACTTTAGCTATTATTTCTCAAGTGCTGTACACTTCGTTTATTTGAACAGGGTCTGGACTGTTCTAGAGTTCACCATTGTGCTAGGCTGGCTGGTCAGCATACTCCTGCGTCCTCCTGTCTCTGTCCTCACAGCACCACCACACCTGCCTGTCAGCCAAAGGTTTTATAGACATAGCACAAGTTTTCAAAGTGAAAAGAGCGAGGTCTAAGTTTCATGTTTTCAGTTTTCCTGGGATCCTTGGGCATTAAAGATATAAAATGCTTAGTAACATAACTCATAACTCATTTGAATCTACAAGTGACTCATTCATTGCATGTAAACAATTGTAGTCTGGGTCTCCCTAATATAAGATCCAAAGTCCAACATGCTTTCAGGCTTTGGAAATACAGGTTTAATGCACAAAAAATGTTTAAGGGTTAGAGACCAAGGAGAGAGGTAAATCTGTAAAGTGTTCATCTGGTAATCAGAAGGACTCACGTTCAGTCGCTAGAACTGATGTTTTTTTTTTTAAAAAAGCCAGGTATGGTGGCACAAGCCTCTAATACCAGCTCCAGAGAGACAGAGACATGTGCGTCCCTGGAGCCCTCTGGCCAAACCAAAGCAATCAAACAGAACCAAAGAGGATGGTACCCAAGGAACAACAGGCAAGGCTGTTCTCTGGTAACAAGTTGTACACACAAGCACACAAGCATTGAACAGGTATACACACAGAACATGCGCACAAATACTGTGCACACATATATTCATAAACATATAAAAGTGTTCTGATTTTGGACTGTTTCTGGTTGTGAATCTTCAGAGAATCATCTAAAAGGCTATGTGAATACTGAAAAAGCTCTGAAGCAGTTTTGGTTCCGAGCTATTTGGGTTAGGGATATCCAGCCTACATAGGGGCCCCAGGATATGTCTCAGGACACAGTGATGGGGCACTGACTACATACAGATCATGTGAGTTAGCTTTCATCTGTTCCCTGTAACATCCCAAGGCTATGTTAAAGGCAATGCCATAAACATCATTTCTTTGGGGGTTTTTTGTTGTTGTTGGCTTTTTTTGTTTGTTTTTTGTTTTTGTTTTTGTTTTTGTTTTTTTATGACTGTGAGGATACTGGCTCCAAAGTGGATCTCTTAAGAAAATGGCTCCCTCACTTTTATACACAATACAGATTGCAACCAACCACAGGTACTCTGTTATCCACTCACTAGTTGCTCGTTATTACTTCTGATGTACTCATCCACAAGGATATAGTTACCAAAAGGTAATTGTTTAAGATTGCTTCTGTGGCTAAGAACACTGGCTGCTCTTCCCAGGGGTCCCAGGTTCAATTCCCAGCACCTTACATGGCAACTCACACAACTGTCTGTATCTCCCGTTCTAGGGGGATCCCACATCATAACACATGCATGCATGCAGGCAAAACACCATTGCACATAAAATAATATAAACAAGTAAATCATTTTTTGAAAAATAAGAACATATTAAAAATAAAAGGATTGGCTGTTTAGTAAAAATGTACCTAGCCACCAATGAGTTGAACAGGCTGCAAGACTGACACCTTGGTTTGCTTTGGGTCCCCTGAGTGGATAGGTGTCTGCAGGAGCCTTCTGCCCCACCCACTGCTGCTAACGGAGCCTCACTAAACACTGCTGCATCCCACTCTCCTAGACCCAAGTAAAGAAGTGAACTCTGATTTATGAAAGTCAAACATCCCTTGCTTTTTAAAACTCAAAACCAGCAAGAAACCGAGCAGGTCTGAAAATCTAAGCCTTCCAGTTCTGGCACATATTACCTCCTGTTTCATCCTGAATCTTCAGATTCACCCCATTTATTTACTTGCTTGTTTGCTTACTTAGGAAGTGATTGTGTATGTGTGTGTGTGTGTGTGTGTGTGTGTGTGTGTGTGTGTGTGTGTGTTGAACGTACATGTCAGTGGGGTTTGTGAACGTGTGCGTGTACAGAGACCAGAGGTTGACAGTGGACATCTCGCTCCATTGCCTTCTACCTCACTCTTTGCTGTTAGGTCTCTCAGGGAGCCTGAAGCTCACCCGTTAGTCTTACTGGCCAGTGAGTTCACAGTTCCTCCTGTCTCCATCCTCCCAGCTCTCACTACCACACCCTGATTTCCACCAAATTCAGATCTCCGTGCTTACCCGGCAGGCACCCCTGAATGAGATGTCTCTCCCCAGCACACACATGGGCATTTTGTATCTCATACCTGAAGTTAAAAGGTTTAAAAAGCCACATAGGAACCATTTCTCAAAACCTTTCCTGCCTACTGCCATCCAGCACAGGACCCGCACTGACTGCTTGTCCCTCGGCTACTATTGACCTTTCTAATAAGGTCACTCCCTTCACTCCTGAAGTCTGTGCCAGATGAGGCTCCTAAGCTGAGTGCTTTTGGAGAGGTCCTTGCAGAAATGCCTGATTCTTGTTCTGAGAAAGGAAAACATATCCATCCCTGTGCATCCCAGCATGTTCCCTGTGTCAGGAAAAGAGTCTGAGTCCATCCCTTTGTAAGATTCCTTCATGTCCTGATGCTGACCAGCCCCTGATACATCCCAGATGTGCTGGGATGAGGAGTGCTCATGTGACCAGTGGCCTGAGAGCTGGGATTTTTCTCAAGGGGTCAACTGGTTTTGTTCTGACATCAGCTTTGAAATGCCTGGGCTGCCTTGCTCTAAGTCATCCCATGCGACTTCTGGAGGTTGTCAGTGATGACAGGTATAAGAGCTTGCATTTAGAGACCAATAGGAGACAAATCGGGCAGTGGAAATAGGTGAGAGGGCCAGCCAAGGCCAGAGATGTAATTGGTGACCTGGGAAGGCTGAAGCCTGCTGGTACATTGAATGACCCAACCCTTGAACTCATTAGTGAGGTGCCTTTGGCAGCCACACTCACAAATACACATATGAACTTGACATCTATCTAGGGCAAGACCAAGTCAACTCATTGTAGATTCCAAGCAGGCTTGGTCCTGTGAACTTTGTTCTTACTACAGCCATTTAATTATTTTATGAGTTCTTATAATTCTCTGAGAAGGGGAAAAAAATAACTGGCCTCAGAAGTACAGTATCCAACACTTTTTCAAGTTATGATATTGTTGTGAACTACAGGAGACTAATAGTGCTTTAAAGAAACTACAGAAAGGCGCATCAGCACTTTCAGTACAATCCTGGCTTCCCAAGGTAGACGGATTCTGAAGGAATTTGCTTGAGGGTAAAACTCTGGCATCTGCCTAAGGCCCTGCCTATCCACAGTTCATGTCATCAGTTCTTCCAAATGACACCTTCACATCAGCCACTTGGGGCATTTGGGATCTTTAGAAAGTATAAAAGAAAATGTTGTTAATAGCAAGTGGGTTCTGAGTTTGTCTATGTATAGAGTCCTCTGAGAACTTAGGAATTCGAAGAGCCCTGTTTATACATTGTGGTAAAAACAATACTGTGTGTAACTGGAAAGGAAAGAAGGCGACAGACACCAAGAAATCCCAGTCCCTGGCATGGCCCCAGACATAGAGTTCCTTCACTGTTTTGTTTTGGACCCCAAATTTGTCTTCTGTCCTAGTGTCTGCTATGGTCACTAGGTCTTTATTAGAGACCTAGCAGAAACATTCAGGCTTAGATAGAGTTCTCTGAAAGGAAGACAAAGCCTCCCTTTGCTGAGTCTGTGTGTATGCATGTATGTGTGAGTGCACGTATGTGCATAAATGTGTGGAGGTCAAAGTTTGCTTTCAGATATCTACCTCATTTGCTTTCCACTTTATCATCTTTTATTGTGTGTGTGTGTGTGTGTGTGTGTGTGTGTGTGTGTGTGTGTGTGT
>OU015747.1:83048370-83075233 GCA_907169655.1 Acomys percivali | reverse complement strand
TGTGTGTGTGTGTGTGTGTGTGTGTGTGTGTGTGTGTGTGTGTGTGTTTTCCTTGCATAGATGTCTGTGAACCATGTGTGGTACCCTTTCCAGTAGGGGTCAAAAGAGTGTCAAATCTCTTGGAACTGGAGTTACCTACAAATGTGAGCTGCCATGTGGGTGATGGGAACTGAGCCTAAGTCCTCTGCAAAAGCAGCAAGTGCTCTTAATCACTGAGCTGTCTATCCAGCTCCTATCATTTTTTTTTAATAACAAGGTCTCTCATTAAACCTGGAGTTGACCAATTTGGTTCACTGGGCTAGCCACCCAGCTTTTGTGATCATAAACACACGCTAAGGCACTCAACATGTTTATATGGAAAGAAGGAATGCAGAGGACGAGGGAGAAGGAGGAAAGGGGGAAGGGTGGGAGGGAGGAGGGGAGGGACAGATTCTTGGCAACATCTTCTCCTGCACACAGCCTGTCATCTGTCCTAACAATCACTCTGTGATCATGGAATCTCCCTAACTGGGGAGAAAATAGAAATGGTGAATGTTTTAGTTGCTGTTCTAAGTAAGGCAACGAATAGAAGGAAGCACTTCTGTAATTGCGGACTTGCTTATAGTTTCAGAGGCCGAGTCCATGACCATCATGTCAGAGAGCAATGGTGGCAGGCAGGCATGGTGCTCGAGCAGTAGCCGCCAGTTTACATCCTGATCCACAGGGAGACAGGCCTGATATGGGCTTCTGAGACCGCAGCTCCCACTCACAGTGACACACCTCCTCCAACAAGGCCACACTTCCTAATCCTTCCTAATAGTCTACTATCTGGAAACAAAACATTCAAACAATTGGGCCTGTAGGGGCCATTCTCCTTCCAAGCACAACAGTATATTATATGTGAGGGAAGTTGAAAGTAAAACTGACTGAGTAGAGCCCTTGAAATGATGAGGCTAGAAAGTTCTGTCCTGGTGATCCTAGGATGTAAGAGCACCTCTCAGAGCTCAGCCAGAGGAGACAGGGAACCTACAGCCCAGAGCTGAGCCCAGATCCCACGGTATGCTGAGGGAAGGGCACCTCCACTCTAGTCCGTGTATCCTGTGTGTGAAGACCAGAGCCGCTTTTTAGACAGAGATGTTGGTTCCGCGTTACTTCCTCCTCTGTTGCTGTGATGAACTACCATGGCCAAGGCAATGTACAGGAGAAAGAGTTTATTTGGGCTTACAGTTACAGTAATATGAAAGACACCCTGGCAACCAGGGACAGCAGCGAGGGACAGGCGTGGCAGCAGGAGCAGAAAACTGAGAGCTCACTTCCCAACCATAAGAGTATGGAGCAGAGAGGGTAACTGGGAGTGGGTCAAGATGAGTAGCACGGAAAGCCCAGCCCCAGAGTGGGTCAAGATGAGTAGCACGGAAAGCCCAGCCCCAGTGGGGGTTGTACTTTCTCTAACAAGGCTCCGCCTCCAAAATGGTCTACAGCCTCCCCTGAATGGTAGAACCAACTGAGAAGCTGATGCTGGAATGCGTGAGCCTATGGAGGATATTTCCTACTTAAACCACCACAGCTTCCTAGTACTTGCAAAATCAAGTACTAAATGTTCCTGGTCCTAGAGAATCCACCTTCTTTTTATTTTAACTTCTGTATTTGAAAACTCTCAGTAGGATATTCCTTATAGCAAAGAAGTTTAAGGAGGAGAAGGGGTAATGAGCACATTGGGGTTTGCACACTAACTGATAATGAAATGAGATTGTGTGTGACACACGTCTTATTATTTGCCTCTTGGGCCTGACGTAATATGTAATCAGCACACTGAGTGTTTGACCCATGTGATCGTCTATTCTTCCAACACTTTTCCATGTGGTAGTATGATAGGTTCCAGTCTAAATTCCAGAGACTGCTTAAAGACCAGCCTGCAAGGCGCTTGAGCCCACTCTTGTGCAGAGACCCCAGTCAGTCGGCTGCCATACCACAAACCATTGTTCTGTAAAGCATAGAGACATGGCAGCTGGTAAAAACAAAGATTACAGCATAGCTATACCATCCCCCCACTGCTTCCAAAACAGTGCTAAATTATACCTCTTACCTACTTCTAGACTTGCAAGACTCTCAAATGATGATGACCAGGGCATTTCATTCTGAAATTTTGTTGTATGATCAGAAACTCTGACAACCAGCTTTGGAGGCTACCTCATTAGCTGTTATAAACCACATTTCCCTCTTAGAATTAAATAAGAAGTAAATTTTGTCAGAAATTTTCTACGTAAACTTTTCCTGAAGATGAGATATAATTTATTCAATGTGTCATATACATAGTAAAAATAAGCTTAATTTGTTCTAGAAAATACTGTCCTGTCTGGAAGAACTGAAAAACACAATAGGCAAAACTAGGGAGATGTCTTAGTCAGTAAAATGATTTGCCATGCAAGCACGAGGGCCTGAGTGTGATCCCCTAGAACCTATGTGAAAAGCCAGGAATGGAGGCAGCATCTGTAACCCCAGGCTAAAGCTCACTGGTAGCTAGTCAACCTGAATGAGTGAGCTTCAAGTTCAATGAGACATTGCCTCAAAAGTAAAGTGGAAGAGCTGGAGAGATGGCTATCAGGGAAAAGCACCTGCTGCCTTGCAGAGGTCTCAGCTTTGGTTTCTGGCACCCATAAGACAGCTCACAACTCTATTTGCAGGAGGTTTGGTGCCCTCTTCTGGCTACTGCACTCATGGTGCATGTATACACATTCAGGCAAAATACTAATACACACACACACACACACACACACACACACACACACACACACACACATAAATACACACCACAGGGCAGAGTAGCCCTACCCATTCTCAATAAAGTGTCTAGCACACACATATCACGTAGTTATGGCCACTGTGACTCCTAAGTACATTTGGAATAAACTGTCCTCGCTGTCCAGTTTAGAGGGACTGAATCAGCTGCTGAGTGGTGATAATTCATGCAAGAGACACGCCATCACCTTTGTCAGGACATCACTCCAGTCTGTTGTGTGTACTCATTACTCACTTTATTTCAGTTAATAAACTTCCCCTAATTGAAGCCATATGAGTCCCAGACTGAAATAAAGACAATCAAAAATAATTGCTGGTCTCTAATGATAGTTCTTTTTCTCTCATCACGCTAGAGAACCATCTAGTGCATATGGGCATGCAACTATGGCCACCCATAATAGACCATTATGTGAAGGAGATGCTTTCATATTCAATTAAAACTCATCTTCATGCAACTCACTGGATATTTAATGTCCTGTTTTCAAATGTGCATCATTTTTCTTTTATATTATTATTATTAACTAACATTATTTGTGTGTGCGCATGTGTGTCCACACAGTATCAGGGAGCGTGTATGCCATAGTGACCATTGAAGGACAGGGGACACCTCTATGCAATTGTTTTCTCCCACCTTTACATGGGCACATGCAGGTCACTGAGCTTCCAAGACTAGTAAGTGCCTTTGCCCCTGAGCCATCTTACCTGCCCTTTACTCAGCATGCCTCTTTTCCTCCAGATCATATCCAAATAAAAACCATCTTTTTATCTTTTTCTATCAGCAAGCCCCAGGGTTTGGCCTTTCTCTAACTCTCTACCATCTCTCTGTGTTTCTCTGTGTTAGAATCAAACTGCCAGATGAGAACACTGGACAGTGGAATTGGAACCTTTCCCCTCCCAGACTCAGGAAACCGCTCCATGGGACGATACCTGTGCCAGCCGGACACCCCAGAGGACACTGAGCCCTTCCTGCCTCTCCAGCATGACCCTCCCATAGCATCCTCTGCCAGAGCCCAAACTCTTGACCGTGAAGTGCCTTCCTACACAGACAGCCAGAGCTCCTCAGAGGCCACCATCATCCATTCCACATCTGACCCCAGCATGATGACCAGAGGGATGCGAACTCCACAGAGTCACCTTCCCAAACCCACCTCCTCAGGTAAGGTACCATCTCCCTTCCAGTGAGATTGTTCCCCCACATAATAGCTTGTTTGCTGATGATCATTTAAAAACTACCCAGCAGGAGACAGGCCACACAGTGACCTCTGCCCTACTGCAATGCAGATTTATGGAAATCTCTACATACCCTCAGTCAAATAGTGCAACAACACCCATAAAACTCATCAGGGGCTGGGAAGATGGCTTAGTGGGTAAAATACTGAAGTGTGCAACTGCAAGAACTCTAGCTCAGTTCCTAGAGCTGATGTAAAAATCATGTCTATAATCTCAGTGCTGGAGAGTTAGACAAAGGCCAGTCCCTAGGGCTTGCAAGTCTAGACAAGTCAGCAAACTCCAAGACAGTGAGAGAGCCTCTACAACACCCAAAGTTTCTGTCCTCCATACTGCAGAGTACATGCTCTCCCATGTATACATGTGTGCACACACACATGTACATGCCTACACAACCCCCATATGAACATGTACATACTAATACCCATATATATTAATCAACAAAGTGCCATTATCAACTTTTAGTGTTACGCTAAGGAATTCATACAAGAGAACATCACACCAGTAGATGGCTACATAAATTAATGAAGAAACAAAACACACAGCATATATTCATAGGATTTTTATTTTTAAAAAAAAACTCTACATAGACTACATTGAATATAGGGACTGGAGAGATGACTCAACAGTTAAAAATATGTACTGCTCTTAAACAGGACCTGAGTTCAGTTCCCAGAACCTTCATTGGGCAGCTCACAACTGCTTACAACTACAGCTCCAGGGGTCCCAATATCGTCTTGTGGCCCCTGCAGGTTATGTGCACATACCTTCACAGAGACACAGCAGTATGCATAATTGAAACTAAGAGAAATCGTTTATTTTTTAAGGATATACTTAATATAGAATAGCAACTTAGCCCCAACACACAGGATTTTCCTAAGATGTTTGTATGTGCCCTCTAACCAGAAACTGTAAGTTTCTTGACATATTCCTATCTCATTCTTGTACATTTATATACATTACATTATATGGACTCAGCTTGGTTGATCAGCACCAGGTTATGTATTGAGTACAGAGGAAGGTAGCTCGCCTTCCCACGCAGACCCGCCTGCAGCCAGCGGAAAGACGCTTTCATGATCAAAGACAAGGCTAGGCCAAGGGTCAAAGTTTTGTTCATTGTTCCCTCTATTAAAAATATTTATTGCGGACCAGGATGATGCTCTATAATTCTTAATATGTGTAGCTTCCCTGGCTCTGATAACATGTATATAAGTACAGGAGCTAGGACTCTGAAACTGAAAGCTTTTGTTTATGGCTAGAAGATCAGGAACGAGCCACAATAGGCAGATATACTATGGGTTTCTGAGAAATTAGAAGAGAAGGCTGTTAATTAACCATGTTTGAGTGGATGTTCCAGACTGTTCACGTGACTAGACTCTTTACACAGTAATAGCAATGGCCAAGGGGCCTCATCAGGACTCGGCGCTCCTTCCAAGCCAAGGTTACATTTTTAAAGGCTTTAATGCATATTATTTTTGAAATAAGTGCAGTGTTAATTAATGGTGCAGCCTGCAGAGCTTCAGGGGCGAAATCTCAGTCGTAGATTATGTGCTCCATGCCTGAGTAGTCGCATGTGTGACCTCAATTCGGCATCGGGGTGCAGAGTGGACTCCATGATTAAACACTGTCATTATAACAAGTTGAATAGAAGCCACGGGCTTTGAATGGCTTCATAAGACGGGGACAGGAAGGAGATTGTTCTGATCTTGCCACTTACATCGCCGCATCCAAATCCCAAGGGTTGTGTTTTAATTAAATTGTCACAAAGAGTGGTAAAAAGCTAGTATATGGGACAGAGTGAGGGGAGCAGACAGGAGGCCATCTTGGGGTCACCCATTCTGGAGTTTTCTGTCCATGACATCCACGGAAGCAGGGCTGCTTTCTGATGCTTTTCTCGGCGACTATTTGTTAGGTTTGTTTTATTTTTTTAAAAAAGTGCAATGCAGAAGTTTCAGGAGCAAAAGGAAAATGGGATTCCGTTTCCTTCTTCCTAGCAGCCACTTCCTGTGTGGTTTACACTGTGGCACATGGCCTTTTTCTTATCCCTGTCTCAAACAGGAAGCATCTGAGACATCCCCCAGCGCTGATGAAAGCACACTGGGGTGGAGGGCTGCGTGGTGTGTTCCGATAATAATTGGGGTTTTGTTTGTGAGTTTTGATTTTTGTTTTTTGTGAGGGTTTTGTTTTGTTTTTTAAGACAAGGTTTCTCTGTGTAGCCGTGGCTGTCCTGGATTTGCTTTGTAGACCAGGCTGGCCTTGGACTGACAGGAATTTACCTGCCTCTGCCTCCCCAAGTGCTGAGATTATAGGCATGCACCATTGTGCCCAGCTATTTAGTTTAGTTTAGTTTTTTTTTTTTACTTATTTTTTAAAGATTTCATACAAGTGTATAGCGTGCGTCGTGCCTGCTCTTCCTCATGCTCCCTTTCCTCTCTTTTCTTGCCCTTCTCTTTCCTGCGAGTCCCTCTTGGTCCACCTACATATTTTCCCCTCTACTTTTATGCCATCCATAAATACATGATTTTGTGTAGCTATATAAAATCTAAGAACTATACATGAGAGAAAACATATGATATTTGTCTTTCTGACATTGGTACAATGAGCTTAATATTTATTTCTGGCTGCATTATTTTCCTAAAATTATTTACTTCATTCTTCTTTTGTATGTTTCTATTGGATGTACCATATCTATATCTATATGTATATATATGTATATATATATATATATATGTGTGTGTGTGTGTGTGTGTGTGTGTGTGTTTGTGTGTGTGTAGGTATAAATATGCTATAATAGGACATTCATTTACAGAACACCTTCCTTCATCATTCCAAAGGGTAGTCACCATTAAGGGTCCTTCAGCTTCAGCTATGAACACATGAAAAATATGTTCAACTTGACTATTCATCAGAGGATTGCAAGTCAAAACTCATTAAAATTCTATCCCACCCCAGTTGGAGTAACAGTCATTAAGAAAATAAATAACAACAAATGCTGATGAGGATGTAGACCAAAGGGAACCTTTATATACTGCTGGGAATGTAAATAGTCCAGTCACTATGCAAGTCAAGTCAGTATGGAGATTCCTCAAGCAAATAATAAATCTTCCATATGGCCCAGTTATACCACTCCTAGGTATTTCTCTAAAGGACTCCAAGACAACACTCCCAGAGGCCATTGCAAATCCATTCTCACGGTAGCCCTAGTTACAAGAGGGTAAGTTATGGAACCTGCCTAGGTGTCATCGACAGAAGAATGGGTAAAGAAAATACAGTGTGCATACACGATGGCATTATTTTTCACTTGCAATGAAGAACAAAGTCACATCATTTGCAGGAAAATGCATACAGACTATAGAAAAGCATACTAAGAGAGTGAAGCCCTTCTCAGAGTGGAAAATATCACGTTTCTTTGTGATTTGTGGTTCATACACTTTTATGTAGAAATATAAAGTCGTGAGTGTGTCTGAGTGTGTGTGTGTGTGTGTGTGTGTGTGTGTGTTGAAAGGAGAAGGAAAACTATAAGGTCACAAAGGGAACTAACAAGAATGAGGCAAGACGTTCTTGGTGGGGAAGTACAAGGCAGAATATGCCCTTCACGTAATATGTCCATGCACAAAGCTTTGAAAACAAACAACAGCACAAGAAAAGAACACTGCTCAGAGATGCTTAGGGAAGGCTGAAAGGTCAGATCCTTTCCTGGAAATTCATTAGCTCAGTGAAGGGGGATAGTATCAGGCCTCTGAGTTACTTCTTTTCTCAAACAAAAGTAACTTAAGAGAGAAAGGGTTGGTTTTGGTTCACACTTCCAAGGAGATGCAGCCCATCTTAGTAGGGAAGACAAACCAGCTGGGAGGGAAGCCATGCAACAGAAGAAGGAGCCTGTCTGGTTACATGGCATCCACAGTTGGGAACCGAAGAGAGGACAGGAAGGGAGGCCAGGCTGCAAAGCTTCAAGGTCTCTTCTTAGTGACACACTTACTCTAAGTGAGGGACAACCCTTTTAAAGGTTCCATTACCACCCCAAACAGCATCACCAGCTGAGGACCAGGGGCTCAGACGTGTGACATTCAAACCACAGCAGCCTCCAAAATGTGGTCCTTATTTGATAAAAAGTATATATGAAAGGTAGGTAGCCTTACTGATTCCTAATGGTTTGCTTGCTGGACCCTTCTTAATGTGGAAAGCCTCAACCTGTTTTGAAAGATATCAAATCCCAGGACAATACACTATAGGTCTGCTCTGTAGATATGCATACTCAGTTATGCAAATATTTGGACGACACAGACTCATATAGGGTAAAGAATGTCAGGAGACCCAATTTTCCCTGTACTCATACCTTCATATTATTTTTAAATGTCTCCCCTCCTCCTTCCTAAACTTGTCAAAGGTCAAAGGTAAATGAAAGCCTGTTTTGTTTTGTTTATTTAATGTACCTTTCTTCATTTAGGAAAACCCAGCTTCCAAAAGCAGAATGGACCAGAGGCAAAGACCCAGGCTGACCCAGCATTTGAATATGCTGAGGATACAGTGGCAAATGAGTCCCTTTCAGGATGGAGGGGTGAAGATGCTACTACCACTGAGACCCAGGTGAGGGGGTGCCATCTACCTGTCTGTCCAGATTGCATAATCTGAGCTCCTTAAACGCTATAGAGATAGGTTTAATTTTAAATCAAATCTTGCATTGGTTTGCCAAGTCTGCATCAGTTACTTCACTCGTCTCTGCGATAAAATGCCTGACAGAAATAATGGAAGGGAAAATAGGTTCATTCTGGCTGAGAGGTTCAAGGGATTTGAGTCCACAGGAGGAGGAGGCAGGGTAGAACGATTCCTTCCCAGGGCAGCAGAAGCTTACAACTATAACTTCTTCATCTGGTGGCAGCTGAGAGGCAGAGAGAGAGCGAGAGTGTGTGCTAGGCTCAAGCCAGAGCTGGGCTGAGTCTTCAGATATTCACACACATAGCCTAGACCCACCTACCTCATCCAGGTGTTACCCCTGAAATGTTCCATAATCTCCTGTTGTAGTTTTATTTCAATTTCTGTGACAAAAAAAAAAAAAAGCAACTTTGGGAGGAAAGGGTTTATTTGGTCTACAGTTCCAGATGATAGTCCATGATTGCAGGTGAGTTGAGGCAGGAACTAAAAGAATTTCCACATCAAATTAACAATTAGAGCATTTTTCCACCAACATGCCCACAGACTAGCTTGTCCTAAATAATTCCTTATGGACACTTTCTCCTCAGGTGATTCCAGGTTCTGTCCAGTTCAGTTAAAACTAACCAGAACACCTCTCAAGATACCAACTAGGGGCATGGATTCGTAGGGTCCAGTGCACACCCAGTTCATAACAGCATAGAAACGTTCATCTATGTCTCAGCCTCTACCCAGAATTAACATTAAATTGAACAATTATACAGTCAGCAATTGCATAACTTCCTAAAGGCCCTCTTCCTTTCAGGGATCAGAAAGGCAGTTATAAGTAGGGCAAATAATGTTCTTTGCTTCCCAAGGCTCTGCGTTGATTGAACCATGGAACCTGCTTTTCTCATGACTTCTAAGAAGCTAGAAACAAAGCTATAGGATTCCGATCAATGAGAGATTCTTAGATGCTCTACAAACATCTCTCCATTGCATCATTAAGATGTTTCTGATGACCTAGGGTGGATTCAAAGAAAAGCAAGCAGCAGATCACAGTGCGTTGAGAATTTATCTGTGAGGAAATGCTGACAGCTCTCATGTAGCCCAGACCAGCCTTGAATTCATTATATAGTTGAAAATGACCTTGAACTCTTTATCTTTCTGCCTCTACCCGCTGAGTGCTGGGATTTCAGGCGTGCACCCTTTTACCTGGCTAATAAGTCCTCGGTATGGAACCCAGGACTATGTGCACTGAAGAAGCACTCTACGAGCTGAGCTACATTCCCAGCCCTGAATATATGCACTTTTAAATAATTTTGAGAGTATAATGTAATTCATCATTTTCTCCCTCCTTTTCTTCCATCCCAAATCCTCTCATATACCCTCCCTTGCTCTCTTTCAAACTTGTGCCCTCTTTTTCTTTAATTTACATTAAATATATGGTGTGTGTGTGTATATACACATACATATTCATATATATATATGTGTGTGTGTGTGTGTGTGTGTGTGTAACATTATACTGACTGAGCAGGTTTCTATTTATGCATTTAGGAACATACATATTTTTAAGTACTGAGAGAGAATGATTTTTCTATTGCCAGTTCTGCTTCAAAAAGAAAGCTAGTCGGGGAGGTTGAACTTCACATGGATGCTGTTCATAGTGGTACAAGTGACCAGCTGAGCAGCATCCCCAGCCCAACAGCTTGCCTCTTTGCATCCTGTCAAATGCATCAAATGTGCCTCCTTGCTAGAGCCCTGCCTCCCCTGTTCATAAAGCACCAAAGTAAACACACATCTTTTCTTTCAGGGTTGCTTTCTTTTGCTTTACTGAAGAACATTAAGAGCCCACTTGTTACCATCCAGTCTGCCCACAGATGCAGGATTTCGGAGCTAAATAGGTGGCCCAGTGGGTGAGGGAGCAGAGAAGCCATTTTGTAGCTTTCTTTCCACTGAGCTACCCACTCTAATCTGCCAAGTCAAGAGGAACAAATATTTCTTCCCCATGTATATAATAAGGGACTTGAGCACTTGTAAAGCTGAGCACAGACAAGATGGAAAAGGGGTCAAGCCAATGGCTGAGTGTAAGCTGAAGGCAGGACTGTAGAGCAACATCAGGAAAGCACAGCCTCTGTTCGCAAGGGAAGAGAGCCTTAACTCTGACTGGAGCCCTTGCATCCGCTTGCTTAAAAGCAAATGAAATATGCTTGAAGCACCAATAGCTGTGATAACCTGCAAAAGACAAACACAGGATTGGGCAGGTAAACATTCCATTATAGAGGAGAGGAGGCAACCCACAAGGCCTCACGCCTCACTGAAGATCTGTAGGATGGTCATAGTTGCTGGAAAAAGGAGAAACATTTTCTTCAGTGGGGCAGCCAATGGTTAGGAGCATACTAGTAGGAGTACTTGTTGGGAAATAGGACAGGAGTGATGGGTAATAGAGGTTTTGGGGGGCAAATATGATCAAAGTACATTATATACACATATGAAAATACCGTGATGAAACCCATTATATGTAGCTAGTCTATGATAAAGAAAACAAAATATGCTGCAGAGGAGCTCCTGACTGACTCACCAACATGGCCACCATTCGTGGTTATCAACTCTTCTGCTAGTCAGCTCTCTACTGCTGCGGCGAAATGGCATAGCAGCCAAACAGGGTTGCACACACCTGAAATCCCAGCTACTCAAGAGGTCTAGGCTGAGGTGAAGATCCTGTCTCAAAACTGGACTTCCAGGCTAGGTCATAACACAGTGCAGAGCACTTGTCTAACATGTGGAAGGGCCAAGCATTTAACTCCAAGACCAAAGTCATCACTCTCCTCAATCTAGTCCTTGATAAGTTGGGACCATGGAAGAGAAACACATCCTTGCAGGAATCATGGGATAGGGCAAGATTGCTTACCTCATGTTTGGGATGTGCAAGATAGAGGAAGGAAATGGCTATCTCTCTCCTGATTCTTAAGGAATGGCTCTGATGACTTCACAACTCCCTAGACACCACCTCTTGACTATTTCCACCAGCTCCCAATAGCATCCAATTGGGAACTACACCATTACCACATGGGCATTTGAGAGACAAACCAGATCCAAGTCACCAGTAGTCCTGCCAGCTAAGGAAAAAACATCCAAGCTGGATCTCCTCTGTTCTCTGTAGAAAGCTGCCCTGCCTCCTAGGCGTCTCATCCTTACAGAATGCCAGGCACCATCTCCTTAGAAATACTAGCAGTGTCCTTGGCTCTTCATGGTCTTACCCATTTGGGCCACTCCAAAGTCCTGCTAGCTTCCCTCCCACATATGTCTCACCTCCTCTGCCCCTAACACAGTCCAAGCCCTTAGCTGGCTTATGTGGCCCCGTTGCCTCTCCCTCTCCCTGCCCCATGCCCATGCACTCTCACCAGAAGGCAGTATACCATGAGATGGTCCATTTGCTTAAAGATTTCCAGTGCATCTTCTTTATTCACAAAGTCCAGTCTCCCAGGAGACTTGACCTCCAACCTCATCAGCCTGCACAAATTGAATCTATTCATCTTCTTGTATGGCAATCATACTACACTGAAGTGGATTTTTCTACTTTAGTTCTGGGTTTTCATGCATGTATATATTTCATGTTGAGCATATTTCTCCTGCATTCTCCTTGTTTACCCTTCCGCCTCTGATGAGTGCCCTTTGTCCCTTAGACAGTTTCACTTCTGCTTTCACTTCATATATACATACATGATTTTTTATTTTCATATAAAACCTGAGAATCACATAATAGAAAACACACATTTGTCATTCTAAGAACAGCTTCATTTACTTGAGTGTCATTATCTCCAGATGCATGCATTTCCTGACAAATGTCATGACTTCCTTCCCTTTTGTGGCTAAGAAAAAAAAATCCATCATGTACGTATACCACAGCATCCATTTCTCTTTTGTTGGATACCTCCACTGACTGCGATACTTAGCTATAATGAGTCATGCTACAGTAAACAGTAAACACCTATGCCTCACGTATCTCTATCTTTGTGCTATTCTAACCTAGATTCCTTCAGACAAATACCCAGGAGGAGCATAGCTGGGTCATGTAGTAGTTTCTACTTTTAGGTGTTTTGGAGAACCGTTCTTAGTAGATGACTAGTCTACATTCCCTAGGTTGTTTTGAAACAAACTGCAAGGTGAGAGGTGCAGCTCCCCCTTTGCCCGGGGGCTTTGCTAGGGAAATGTGACTTTTTTGTGTGTATTTTACCATAAAGTTTATTGTTCACACTTAAGCTATACAAATAAAATATCATAGAACACACATATATTTTTAAATGCTAAATATAGTGGTATAAACACAGCCACTTATCACTCATTTCCCTTTGAGAGTGGCAGGAGGATACAGTAGTAGGGATACTCGCATTTGCATAAAAATTGGCTCATCCGAGGCTGGGGGGGGGGCGGGGAGGCTAAGCATATTTCCTCTGTTCCATTGCTATAGAAGATATTGTTTATTTCTCCTTGAATTCCTTCGCTCTACAGCATGCCACTGAGTCCTTTGCGTTTCTGCCTATGCACTCCAGCACAACTACTGGGACTGACAAGTCCACTCTGAAAGGCTAGTGGCTTCTTCTTCAGTTTTCTCATTCATTCCTCATGAGAACCTATAAAAGAGATGCTTTGTCTTGGTTTTATAGATGAGGAATCCAAGCACCCCTAACCTGACACTGATTGCTCAAGGTTCACCAAGCTGGAGTCACTTACGGGAATCTCCAAGGAGTTTGAGATTCTGTGCCCCTTCCCGAAAAACATAGTATCACAGCTCAGGGAAAGACCTCGTGCAAAATCTGATATGCTATAGAAGACTGCTTATTGAATAAATAAATGTCTGGCTGATGAGCCATGCCCATTGATGTTGATTAATACTGATTATAAGATACACTTCATAATGACATTCTCAGTTATTTCTGGTAAAATAATACTTTTAGCTCCAGAACACAGTCAATCAGATGGCTCCCTGGTCAGTGGGTCACAAAACAAAATGAATAGCTGTGAGCCTAAGAGAGAGCTTTGTGGGGAGGAAGTAGGGGTAGACAGGGTGGTAGGAGATAGGAAGGGGTGGGTGTGAAGATGCTCAGGTGTGCTGTGCGCATGTGTGAAGGTGTCTAAGAACGTATTGTAACAATTGAAACATTTTTATTAATTCTTTGAGCATCTTGATCATATCTATCCCCAAACTCCTCCCCCTATTTCCTACTATTTAAAATATGTATATGTATGTGTGTATGTGTGATACACACACACACACACACACAAACACACACACATATATATATCCCCAATTTGTATACTGTTGCATATTATGTTACCCACTGAAACATGGTTAAATTACCAGGGACTGCACCCTTAAAGCAAACAAACAACTCTCTTTCCCAGAAGCCATCAACTGTCATAGCTCCTCAGTTAGGCTCTGGAACCTTCTCCTATTCTGTGCTGGAAAGCTGACTGGCCTGATTTTCTGGAGGCAGCATGAACTCTGAGTTCACGTCCAGAAGACACTGTTTCACTCCAGCCCTCTCCAACCTCTTCCTCCAACAATGTTTCTGCCCTTTTTCCTATGGTGACTTGCTAATTCTATGTTTATAAGTATGTTACCTGCATCTTTCCATGCATACCACATGCATGCAATTGCACACGAAGGCCAGAAGAGCATGACAGATCCACTGGGACTTGAGTCCCAGAAGATTGTGAGCCACAGTGTAAGTGTAAGTGTTAGGAACCAAGCCAGGTTCTCTGTAAATGTAGCAACTGTTCTTACCACTAAGCCGTCTATCTAACCCTCACAAATAAATGTTAATTTAAAATTATTATTTGTGTTTGTATGCAAATTAGACACTTTTCCCAAAATGTTGGGGAAAGTGTCTAATCTAGCTCTTCTCTGACAAGGGCCCTAAGGTATACCAATATACATTTTTCCTCTTCCTCCCCACACTATTTCTTTTTCATTTCCCTGTATTAAACTGGATTCACTGTGGACTAGGGAGATGGTTCAGTTGGAAAAGTGCTTGCCGTGCAAGCATGAGGACCTGAGTTCAATGCCCAGAACCCCTGTCTTAAAAACCAAACAAAAACATGCTATTTTAATAGTCTCAGCGCTGGGGAGGTAAAGACAGGCAGATCCCTCAGGATTGCTGACTACCAGCCTAGCTCCTTGGTGTGTTCCAAGTCAGTGAAAACCCTGTCTCTAAAGACAGGGTGGAATGCTCCAGTACCGTGATGCCTGAGGTTGACCTCTGCCTTACACATGCCCACATTCTCTTTCATACATGTAATTGCATGCACTTACATGCAAAAGCACCCCACACATGAACAAACATAGCCATGGGCACATACAAAATTTCTTCTTAAAATCAAACCTCACTAGGGTCTACAGATCACCACAGTGTGGGGCTCCTTGGAAACATACCCCCTGCTTTTCAGAATCCATGTGCACACAATGCTGTGCTTAGGAGAAGTGAGCAAAGCTTTTGGGACTGGGTTCTCACGGCCACCTGACGATGCTCACCTCATCAAGCCCTGGTTTGCTGAACAAGAAGTACATTTTCTTCACTTCAAGGTAATTACATCCAACAAATTACAAAGAGCTGGGCCAGTTGAGTTAAAAACAATTGGTTTTGCAGTAATTAGAAAAACACAAGGAAATGATGACTGTGGAACAATACTGAAAGGGACACTGAGCGATGAGGGCCCTGGTTCCCAGCTCATTCTTCAGCTTGAATATTTAGAGATTCACAACTAATTATGCAGAGATGATGAATTTTAAAAACCCTGCCATCACGCCTTCCCAGGGCCAAAGGCTGGCTATTAATAGAGCTATCAGATTTTGCTGTATTATAGAGAATTCACACAAAGTTGCATCTATTTTAAAGTGCTCATCTGGGCATCACTTAAAGATGACGAATCTGTGCAATGTGCAGAATCAGCATTGGGCTAAACTAAAATCCAAACTCATTACAATCACTCCAGATTTCCCTAGACAGATCGGTTGGCTAAAATGGACAGTAGAGGTAAGAGCTCACTTGGTTCAGGGCATTGAACTCAGGTGCTATATAGAGGGTGGAGATGGGAAGATGCCTGAAGCTCTCTGTCTCCTCCACAGTGATGATAGCACAGGCATGCACCAGCACACTGATATTTTTATTTAGTTATTATTTTTTAATTACATATGTTACATTTTTATTTTAAGGTATGCATATAGGTATAGGTGCTCCCAGAGGCTAAACACATTGTATACCACTGAACCTGGAGTTACAGATGATTGTAAGCCGCTAGAAGTGGGTGCTAGGAACCAAACTTGGATCCTCTAGAGGAGCAGAACTGAAACCTCTCTCCAGCATCCCCTCCCTTCTCCCTCCTCCCCTACCTCCCCCGCGCGCGCACACACACACATACACTCACTCAGGTCTTTATCTTGACTGCGGACTCTGAGGATTGAACTCAATTCTTCATGCTTACAAGGCAAGGCATTTCTCAACAGCCATCTCCCCAGCCCTGTTTTCATTTGTTTTTGACAAGTCCACCCCAGCTCAAAGTGAAGGAAAGTGAGCACTGACGTGCAGGCAGGGTTTTGTTACCTAGCATGGCTGGAGGCTGACACATGGAAAGTACTGACTGTAACCAGCAGGCTGCTCTGAGACCCTCCCCAGGACCATGCTCTCCAGTCTCACTGCACCACCATTTAGGGACCTTCAGAAAACCAAGCGCCTTTCAGTTGTTCACTTTGAACCCTGTGCCTTGCTGGGGTTTGATGTTTCCGGTGGCCTGAGGTTTGGTGTTTCACACACAATAATGAAACAAACAAAGGCAATCCAGCCAGCTTCCGCAAATCATGTGGTCAAGAGCTAGCCATCAGAAAGGACCCACTGTGCCGTCAGCCAGGTTGGAGAGGGGAAGGAAGCTGCGATGTGACCTGCATTTAATTACCTGAGCAGCACGCGCGCCATTAGGCCCTTAAGAAAGCAAATGCACTGACGGACAGAATGAGTTTACTCTCCTGTCCAAAGAGCAACATGCCGTAGCAAGGACATCACTCAATTAAATTGGACCGTGGGAGATGAAGGACACAGAGGTGAAGCCTGGGAACCCTAATGAGACATTTGGAGGGAAGAGATGCCAACCCCCCCAGAGACTGTCCCCTGCGGTAGACGTTCTTGACCCTTTGTCATTACTGTAGCACCTCCAGTGTTTCGCCCTTGAGTTTGAACACACTGAAGCTCGAAACATTTTAAAATAAGCTTTTAAGTAAAACAAAACAACAACAACAAAAATAAACCAGTGCTTGGTTAACAGGGCCCGGGTGTGCTGGGGTGGGCATGGGGACCCTCAGGTTATACGTAATGCTGTGAATCTTCCAGATGACTCAGCTGAAACTAAAATGAGAAGAAAGATACGGCATAGCTTTGTTTGTCCACCTGCATATCCTCCCTGTCCCCATCCCCCACCCCAAGCCACTTCCTGGGAGTGGAACAGCACGAAGTGTGGCATGGTAAGACCTAGCGGTGTCACTCCTGGGAATCCCAGTGCATACGCAATCCTGGTCACGTGATCAAGGATGACTTTCGTTATGTGTAGTTCCCTGGTCCACATAATAAATTGAGGGTTCACACCCACTCATCAAGCCACTGAGTTGTGTCCTGTTGCGGGAAACAGCTGTCAATCTGGAGAGATCTGGGCTGTCACTGTTCCAAGCGGCCAGGGGCTGCTATCTGCTGTGTATACACAAGGCTGCAATGCACAGGATGGCCCCCAACAACAAAACCTAAATGGGCAGATGTCGGGAGTGACAAGCAACTGCCAACAGTGGGTTAACCTTTGGGCATAGGAAGTGTTCACCAGGTCAGAGAAGCTGTCAGATGCTGGAGTCAGAACATCACAGCAGCCACATCCTCCATGCCCAGCAGGGGCACTGAGGCCCAGTCCAGCTGCAGAGCCAGTATTATGATGTGCCTCATTCAAAAGGAATTTTGTAAAATTTTACATTTTAAATCTTTTTAGTGTGCGTGCATGTGTGTATATGTGTATGTTTGTGTGTATGTGTGTATATATATGCATGCATATGTGTGTATAAGTGCTTCTGTCTGTGTATATGTGTTTGTGTATATTTATACAGGCATATGTGTGCATGTGTGTATATGTGCTAGTGTGTATGCATATGTGTATATATACATGTGTGCATTGCTGTATGTGTATATGTATACATATGCATATATATGTGTGTATGTGTGTAGAAGTGCTTGTGTGTACGTATGTGTGTGTTTGTATGTGTGTGTATATATATGCATATTTGTGTGTATGTATGTATAAATGCCTGTGTGTGTGCATACATGTATGTTTGTGTGTATGTGTATATATGCACGCATGTGTGAGTATGTGTGTATGTACACATGTGCATAGGTGTGTGTGTGTGTGTGTGTGTGTGTTCTTCTGTGGATGCAGGTGCATGCATTCCATGGTGCATTTGTGGAAGAGGTCAGAGGAGCATCAATGTTCACCTCCTACCTCATTTGAGACATGCTTTCTTGTCCTCTGGTATGTACACCAGGCTAGCTAACCCACATCCCTTCAGAGATGCTCCTGTCTCTGCCTACCATCTTGCTGTAAGACCACTGGGTTTACAGATGGTCTCTGTTACATCTGGCTTTTATGAAGGTTCTGTGGGTGCAGATTAAAGTCCTCACACGTCTTCAGTAAGTGCTTTACCTATAGTGCAGTCACCCCAGCCATCCCCCCCCCCCCAGGCCTTTCAGACTTGGCTACTGACCTGGCCTGGTGCCTTTGTCGAAGGAGTTAGGAAGATGCTGAGCGCAGACTGCAGAGGCAGCAGCACGTATTGCAGTCTGTCTCTCTCACAGATCATGTGCCCCAAGGAGGCAGAAATCCTTCACAGACTTGAAAGTGGCTCCAGGACGGTTAATCCTCACTGTGCTCTATTGTGGCAGGTAAATTGCAATTAGATGGAAGAGGAGAGGAAAAGAACCAGAGTCAACAGGTGTTTGAGGCTCCTCTGGGAACATTGAGTTTTTAATATTTGGCTTAAAAGTACATAGTGACATTTGGAGAGAGTCCCTTGCCGGAAGTATTCCTACTGAATAGTCAAGACAAGGAAGATTAATAATAATCTAATGAAGCCCTCAGGTAGATCTATACGAGACACTTCCTTGAAGAAGTGGGGCAATTAGAGTAAAGAGGGAAGAAAGATCTTTCAGAATTACTATAGCGCATAAGAGGGGGAAACCGCGTATACGCCTTTGAGATGCTACAAGGGAGGTGTTTTAGTTGCTTGTGTCATTGCTGGGATAAAATACCTGACAAAGCAACTGAAGGAATGAAGGTTTATTTTGGCTCACAGTTCCAAGGGGACATTGATCCTCATGGCAGAGGAGGCCTGATGACGGCAGAACCATGTGGCCGCTGCTTACATGACATCCACAGTCACGAAGGAGGCGGGGGGGGGGGGGGGGGCGATGAGCGCTGGTGCTCAGCTCAGGTCTCCTGTGTATTCAGTCCACACCCCAGTCCATGGGATGCTGCTGCCCACAGTCCCCACCTCCACTAATCTACTCAAGAAGCTCCTCCCATAGATGCTTACCTCCTAGATGATTCAACATCCTGCCTATCAGCATCAGCCACCGCGCGCGCGCGCGCGCGCACACACACACACACCGAGAGACAGATGTTCTCATTGTTTTAGATACCTCACTCTGCAACTTTAAGACTCCAAGAAGAAACTACTTCAAACATTCTCTCAGCCTACTTGCCCCTCTTTAGCCCCAAACCTAGAAATATTTACTTACTGCACACCAAAGCAGATGATCTTGGGAAAGGGGCGTGGTTTCTTCCTAACCTGCCATCAGAAATCTTACCAAAAAAATTACCAACCATTATTCAATACCTCACACAACTGGATCCTTTATAGAACTGCTGAAATCCATAGCCCCAAAGCCCAGGCTGTGCTCCAGAGATGCCCAAGTCTGGAAGGGACACCCGGTCTCTAGCCATGGCTCTTCTGGCTACTGACTTCATGATCTTGGATGGAAGATGCTGGCCTCTGCCACTGAACACTTACCCTGCCACCTCACCAAGGCATATTTGAATTAGGACAGCAGACGATATAGGTGCTTAACCCCCAGAGTGCTCAAGAGGTGAGAATTAATGCATGACAAAAAGCAAGTGGAGCTGGGTGGGTGGTGCCCACCTGTACGTAATCAGCACTGCTTGGCAGGCCAAGGCAGGTGTGTTTGAGCCCAGCACAGACTACACAATGAGATTTTACCTCAAAATTAAAATTAAAAAAGGGCTGAGATACAGCTCAGAAATAGAATGCTTGCCTAGCATGCACAAGACCCTCAGTTCAATCCCTAGCAGTAGAAAAATAAAAGGAAAGGGAAACAAGAGAAGGGAAAATATGAAATAATTTAAAGTTTAGAATGTTCAAATAAGAGCACAGAGCACAGGGACTTTAAAATAATATGTACGCTGAATAATATAAAGCTGAAGCCCCAGAAAAGAAGCCACCTCGTAAATTAGCCAGAGCTCTACGGTTTCATTAGGGGAAATATCTGCTGTTCAGATTCATTCTGAGGAAGAGCAAGCTGATTTAAACTTCCCTGAAACAAGGCCAGCAGCATTCTCTATCCTTTGTATTTACTCTCGCAGTGAGTAGTAATATCCCAAGCCATCACTCAGCAGCAGCGTTGTGCGCACACACCTGTATGGGGGCTCGGAAATAACGCGGTGAGGCTAAATCAGACAGAGGGGGCGTCCTGTGTTTAATTAGAGCAGGGATTTTATGATAAAGGGCTAAATCAACTCACTCTCTAAGGAATTTCATTAGAGAAGAAGACTTTCTTCCCATAAGCTGAGCTGGCTCTGGACTGTGTGCACACAGAAAGGAGGTGGGGAGCTGACTCCAAGCTTGCCTGTTCAGGAAGCCTCTGCCTCAGAGGCATGCTTGAATTTTCTCTGCATCCCTCCTTTGTCTTGATTTATTTGGTCCCTTCTTACTCTCTGATGCATCATTTTTACTCTCTTCATTCCATAGAATTCCTTCAGCACTGGCTAGTTTTATGTCAACCTGACCCAAGCTTTGGTCATTTTGGAACAAGGACCCTCAGTTGAGAAATTTCTCCCATTAGATTGACCTGTGGACAAGCCCGTGGTGCATTTCCTTGATTTTGGAGGGCCCTGCTCACTGTGGGCATTGCCCACCCTGGGGCTGTTGGTCCTGGATTCTATAAGAAAGCAAGTTGAGCAAGCCATGAGGAACAAGCAAGTAAGCAGCACTCCTCCACAGCCTCTGCTTTAGTTTCTGTCCCCAGGTTGCTACCTTGAGTTCCTGCCCCAACTTCCTTCTATGATGGACTGTTATCACAACAGAGAAGCCCTTATTAAGACACCTTCCACTAGGTTCCTCTAAATATTTCCCAAGTGTGAATAGGATTCTTTAGAAGGCAAGACTACAAGGTCAACTGTGTCTTTGTGGAAGACCAGTAGCTATGTTGATGCTGTTTATTGCATTCTGTGTCCCGGGAAGTGTTTGCAGTGCACTAAAGGACCTGAGGGCTAGGGAGATTGCTCAATAGGGAAAGCACTTGCCATGTATGCATGAGTGCTTGAGTTTACCCAAAATACATAAGGTTGAATGCAGTAGCATGCATCCAATATTCCCAGTTCTCTCACAGATGGGAGACACATGGGAAATTTTCCAGAAATCTATGGGCCAACGAGCTTGGCAGACACAGTGACAAACAGCAAGAAACTCTGCTCAAACAAGATGATTGGTTAGGCTCAATGCCTGAGGCTTTCCTTTCACATCCACACAGGTGCTATCTCATACACACTCACACACACACACACATCATCATCATCATCATCATCATCATCATCATCATCATCATCATCCAGGACCAGTAAGTACTTGGTGATTGTGTAAGTAGCCTTTGTGCACCCGAGACAACTTAGCCATGTGAACAACTTAGGGGAGCAAGTTGCTCATGGTTTTGGAGTTTTCAATCCATGAAAGAGGTGGGGATCTATTAGATAGAGCGGCTTATATCTTGACCAACAGGAAGCAGAATAGAGCAGTCACAGGAAAGGGCAAGATATTGCCCTTAAGTGTGCCCCCACCCTCTGACCACCTCCCATCAATCTGGTCCCACCTTCCCCAGTTCTCCCACTTCCTGACAATCTATTTTAATCTTGAGTTGATCAATGGAGTAAAGTACTTTGTGGTCAGGGTCCTAATGATGTAATCATCTCTGGAAGGGCTGTCATGGGTGCACCCAGAGATGACCTGTATTCTGTCTGTGAACCTTCTGCTGGTGACTGTCACTGAGTTTTAACTAGCCTTGTTTGCCTTTGTCATCACAGTTTCTATAAGCTCTTAACAGTCATACAGGGATTTCCATTTGCCTATGATGTCACATGTGAAGTTCATGTTTGTGTATGGTTTATTTTTCTAATGGTCAAACCTCAGTTGTTTTCTGGCCAAAATCTCCCCTGTTCCCAAGATAATTTTTAAAATGTCATAGTTCTTCTAATGTCTCTGTGCTTAGGTTTTAACTTTACCTATAAATGCAAAGTATTTTTTGCTTTGTATACATGTATATTTTGTGTGTGCATGTGTTGTGTGTGTGTGTGTGTGTTGTGGTTGTTGTATGACTGTTTTAAGTTTCTTATGTTTCTCTTGCAAGTGTTGTGTGTTATGTATCTCTTGTTTATCTATCTGCGTGTGTCTGTTGTGTATATCGTATGATTCTCATATTTGTATTTTGTGTGCATGGTATATTTATATCTCTTATATATGTTTGTTGTTTCTGTGTTATAGTCTACATTGTATGTCTGTTGTGTACATGTTATATGTTATCCACAGTGTGTCTATTGTGTGCCTTCTGTATGCTGTGGGGGTGTTGTCTGTGCATGTGCGATGCTTTAGAGTAAACACAAGGCTTGCTAGGCAAGTGCTCTACCAGTGAGCTGCATCCCCAGCCCATTTTTTAAAACTTGGCTTTGCAGTTGTCTTAAATCACTTTCATATTAAAAAGATAAAGGGCAGAACAATTCATTGCTTTTATTGCCAAGTGTGCAGGAGGTAATTGGTAACTGGGTAAGATGAATCTCCATTTCTTCATTGCTGTGATTAGCTGGCTGGCCTGAGGCTCTCACCCCTGCCTAGAGTTTGCTACATCAGTCATTCACCATCAGGCGTGATTAATTACAAAGGCTTCTCCAGCCCATATGCAGTAAATGGGGAGGGGCCCTTTGTCTGCAATGGCATCCTAAGGTTCATGGGTATGCTGTCCTTCTGTCCCTGAGTAATTGCCTTTGGCACACTTGCATTGCTGACACACAAGAAAAGGAAACACGTGCGCAAGAGGAGGGTTTTAGCCCATTTCCGTGAGTCCTCTGCATGCGATGATCATACTTGTGCTTGGCGAGGACCTGTTAGAGACTCACCAAGAATTGTCACTTATGTGATCACTGTGACAAAATACCTGACAATGGCAACTTAAGGAAGGAAGGGTGTTTGGGGCTCACAGTTCCAAAAGGACACAGTCTATTGTTGGGAGGGCATGGCAGCATGCGCGACAGAGAGCTGGTCACATTGCATCCTCAATCAGGACGCAGAGAGCAACAATGCTGGGACTTAGCTCACTTTGTCCTTTTTGTTCAACCCAGAACCCCAGCCAAGCTTTGGTCCCACTCCGCTTAAGGGGGGGGGGTGTCTTTCAACCTCCATTAGCCCAGTCTCCATCACAGGCATCCCCAGAGATTTGTTTTCATAGATAGTCTTAATCCCATTTGGTTGATAATCAAGATTAAGCATCACAGATACGAACTTCAACACGCAATACAGTCCTGCCCACAGAGATTACAGGCTAATTACAGAGAAGGCACAAGAAACCTTAAAGAGCCACCATCACTACTAGCAACATGTAAGTGCCCCGAAAATATGACATGGGCTCCTTTCCACCTGTGCCTTCTCACCCTATCACATAACTTCATGATAGGTCATGATAGGATTTTATTGTCCTGTGTCAAGTAAGTGCTAGGAGATGATCATTGTAAAAGGCCAGAACTTTAGAGACACCCTGATGGCCCTCCTCTGGGATCTGATGGTGACGACGTTACTATTACCTTCCTCTGCCCATTCTGGTTGTCCCAGTAGGTATGATATTTCATAGTAGACCATAAGTACAGGACAAGTGTTTATGGAATATTGACTAAAAGGCGGGGTGGGGATTGTCTATGACCACTAAGATTGCGTATTCAACTTGACCCTGAGAAAAAGGAATGGAGTAATCATGGTTTCTTCCTGGAGGTGATTTTTTTAAGTGAATTTTAAAGGATTAAGTTTGAGTAGATAGAAAAAACATAATTTCTCTTGGGGTGAATGAATTGAGGGATAAAGACAGGGTTGGAAGAGACCAACAACATATTCCATACCTTACAACTAGAAGAACAGAATTGATTTTATGAGAGTATGTCTGCTATGATAGCATACCCACATGGTAAGCTGTGTAGGTCAGTTGACCTGTTGACCTGTTGAGCAGAGGACCAGCCAAGAGCACTGATGTGTGTAGGTCTGCATCTGTCCTCACTGGTCTCAGAAGTCATCCTGATAGTTGAGTCTTTCCTTCAGCTATTGCTCAACACATCAAAAGCATGCTCCTGTGTTTCTACTTCTCTCCAGTTAATAATGAGGATCTTTTGTCTTGGAAGAGGGCTTAGAAGCTCTGCCCTTCTTCTCACAGGAACATGAGCTTCATGAGGACAGAGCTTTCTGTTAGGTGTCATAGTCTCATAATTTCTTATATTTGGTGGATATTTATTGGATGGATAGAGGGATTCATGCTTTCGTGCATGTATGCATGTATAGGTGGATAGATGGATGGATGGATGGATGGATGGATGGATGGATGGATGGATGAATCCCGCTTCCTTCCTTGTTCATCCTCAGCTTCACCTTACCTATTGTTAGGTAACTATGGGACATGCCATTTTACAGGCCAGTATATGCCATTGGAAAGAACTCTAATTAAAACTTGTGTTTTATAATTCTACACCCAGTGGTTAGAGAAGAAAGGCAGGCCTCCAACTCAGAGCTGGGGGAATTGGGTATTTATAGATTATGGATAAGAACTATGCTGAGCAAATACTCAGGAGAACAAGAAATTCTGCATTCTCTTTGATATGTAACTTAGTATTTGCTGACACAGAGAATGAAGGAATGAATGAATGAGTTAACCAAATAGTCTTGGGATATGTATGGAGGCTTTGGACTCACCTTTAATTAGCGTCTGTCAGTGATACTCATGAGCCACCTGTTCCTCAGATTCTCACCATTCAAACAATGAGGACAGAAAATGCCATCCTATCCAGGTACTGTATACTGTGAATACAGCATGTACACTGTGTATACAGCTAAGTTGTAGGCTGGCATAATAAGTGTTCGGTTTCATCATGGAGTCTTCATGCATATGTGTCATCCTTTGTTCTCAGTTATTCCCCTGACTCAGCACTCTCCTCTATGCCTTCTTCCTCCTCCAGTTGGCCCCTTTCTTTCCCAATTCTACTTTACTACTACCTGTAGTCTGTTTCCTGCTCTATTTCCCCACATCCCTACATATCTCTTTCCTCTCCCTCATGATCCCATTTCTAGTTTTAGGAACTATAAGCTTATATAAATATACGTATGCATGTACGCACATATATAAAAGTTAAATTTAGGCTCCACATACAAGTGCATACATGCAATATGCATCTTTCTAAATCTGGCTTATCTTCTTTAACATGATTATTTTCCAGCCATATCCATTTCCCTGGAAATATCATGATTCCACTCACCTTTACACCTGCATGCAGTTCCATCATGTACATGTTCCGCGTTGCTCTACTCTACTCATCTGTTGATGGATGGTTAAGCTGGTCCCCTTTCCCGACTTCTGCAAATCACACAGTGATGAACAGTGTGTGTCAAGTGTCCTTGTGGCATGTAACATGTATTTTCTAAAGGTATGCTTGCTACACTGTCTACTGTTACTATAAATGGATGCACCAAGAACAGCTCCATGAAGTACAGCTCTGGCAGGATACAGTGGCCAAGGCCTGGATGGCAATCAATACAAACATTTTTCTTCCCTACCCAAAAGACAGTACAAAGAGACAGAGGGGGACATGCAACCAGGTGGGAGCTCGTGGTACACCCTGACGCTCACTGTGAACATCACTACCATACCTCTACCATTCATGAAGCTGAGGGCAAGGCTTTCACTTTGTCCACTGCTCTGTGGTAGTACCTAGAAACAAGGCTAGTACAGAGGGAATCAAAGACATCAGTGAAAGGTGAAAAAGAACAGCTCCCTCCATTCAGAACTACTGCACGTGCAGAGCAAGGCATAACTGAACAACTGTTTTTAGTAACCTGCCAAAAGTGGGAGGGGCCAGATCATCTTTTTAAAAATTGCCATTTCAGTACCATAAAATGTCTCTTTAGTTCCCCATTGGAGTGCAGAGTTCACTCACATAATACATTCAAATTGCAAATGTTATTCAGTGTAATATCAGTTAGATCCAATGGAGGGGGAAATTACAGGCTAAAACACCTTAACTTCTGCATTTGTTGAAGAAGAAAAAGCAAAATGAGCTCAGTTCCTTGGTCCCAAAGCGAGATGCTATTTAGCCTGGGTATACAGATGACTGTCAAATTATGGTTTTTCTTTTCCTGTACTCCATAACTCAGCTCCCGGGACGTGCTGTGCTGCCTTACTCCGGGGTTTATAAAATGGGGGTGGAGAGGAGTGTTCTGCCCCTGGAAGCCATACTCTTTGGCTTTGAGGACACCTGCTTTGAAAGGCTCACAGTTAAAAGGAGGGCCCCTGTGAGGAGGCCGCAGACTTCCTGCGGAAGCTCCTCCTGTTGCTGGACTGCAGTATGCTGGTCACAGGCAGTCTGTCCTGTGGACTTTCAAACAGAGCCCTTTATGCTTCCCAACTTAGAGTTATGGTGTTGGTTGTAACTTCTGGTTTTAATTACCAAGATAAGAGAGTCATCTTCTATTTTATTTTTATTTTTGGTACTGGGGATTGAACCCAGGGATTCATATCAAGCAATGGGATACAACCCCCATGCAGGAGCATGCATTTCACATTCTCTCTCTCTCTCTCTCTCTCTCTCTCTCTCTCTCTCTCTCTCTCTCTCT
>OU015747.1:82994323-83018421 GCA_907169655.1 Acomys percivali | reverse complement strand
TGTGTGTGTGTGTGTGTGTGTGTGTGTGTGTGTGTGTGTGTGTGTGTTTTCATCCTGGGAACCTTCCTCTGTTACTTTTCCTACCTTATTTCTTGAGGCAGAGTATCTCAGTCAACCCCGGAGCTTGTTGATGAAGCCAGTCTTGCTAGCCAGCTTTCTCTAGGGATTCCCAGCCTTTAGAGGCCAGAATTTCAGGTAGGCCTACATTTCTATGGGTTCTAATGATCCAACCAAATGTATCCTCTTGCATATACCTCAAGACTCTACCCTCTGAGCCATTTCCTCAGTCTCAAGCTGTGTTTTAAATTCTACTTGTGGATGCATCTATTATCAGGAGTGGGGATGGGAGAATGAAAATTTTCAAATGGGCATTTCATATGATAGCCCCCACATCAGAGTTTTACAAATAGCAACCATGCTTCCATGTTTATTGCAGTTTTACACATTAGTATACCTTCCCTCATCCAAAGTGCCCTTCTCTGACATAACAAAGTTTGTGATACTCTTTTTATTATGTAGCGAAGAGTACATTTTTACCTATTTTACACATCTGAGAATGTAGCCCTGTCGAAAGATTATTAATATTTAATGTTGAATTATTATTTCAGTAAAATCAGTGGTTACTCCTTAACCAGCTTTATGCCCAAATAACCACACAGAGAAACCAGGATCTATTTTAGTTAGCCTATAACGCAATGCAGCACAGTAATTACTCCGTCCTCAACCTCTATGCTAGTATAGTTTCCTCCCATTCTGATTTCCCACTTTATCCTTGTTCTTAAGTCATTTCCTAGGCCTGGTTTATTTCTCCTAGTGTTTCCTGGCCTTCTCCTCACAGCTCCACCCTCCCTTCGTTCTTTCTCTCCTCCCCCCACCAGATCAGAATGTCCCGCCCTATTCTCTGATATTGTTCAGCATTGGCTACTTTGTTTTTACTGGCAACACAGAGAACAAATGGTGGGATGTTTACACAAACTTGAAACAGGAGATATATGACAATGGGATGTACAGATTGATCCAGAGAATCAGGTGGAGAAATCAACATTTTAATGAACAAGGGTAAACTATACACAGTCCACAAGAGCATTATGCCAACATATCCCATTTGGTTAGTTTTTGTCAACCTGACACATCAGATTGGCCTATGGGCATGTCTATCATGCCTGTGGGGCACTTTTTAAAAATGGATAATTGATGTGGGAGTGTCCTGCTCACTGTGGCTGGTGCTACTCCTGGACAGATGCTATCATGAATTATATAAGAGAGCAAGCATAGCTAGCCCTGCAAACAAACCAGTAAGCAGCTTTCCTCCTTGGTTCCTGCTTACTTGAACTCCTGCCCTGACTTCGCTCAGTGATGGGCTGTCATCAGAACCCCACGTTGGTTTGGCTCATGGTATTTATCAGACCAATGGAAAACAAACTAGGACATCATCTCATTACAAAATGCGTTCCCATTCCTTTTCTCTTGTGTTTAAATGTCTCTCTTGTCTTTGTTTCTCTTTTGACGTGTATCCCTCCATCTCTGTTACATACACTATTTTCTTCCAGTTCCAGGCTTCTTACTAACCTTCTTGCCACTTCATTTTTTCTCTCAGCAAAATTCATTTTGCACACACTGGGTTCAAGAGTTCCTGCAAAGGTCATTGGAAACCATTGATCACAGTTGAAGACAGCAAGGGAGTTAATACAGTCATAAAAGCACATCGTGGCTGAAAATTACTCTCTCACCTAATAAAACCAGTTTGCCCAGGAGATGCTAAAGAATTAGCAGGACCCCAGTAAGGAAATAGTGCCCCCAGAGTGCTGAATCACAACTCTCTGCCTGGGGTTGAATGTAGAGAATGACTCTGTTACAACAGGTCATATTAAATTTTCAGGAGAGCAAGTGAAGTCATGTGTCCAGTTGAGTTAATAGAAGGAATGCAATGCCAGGAGAGTGTAATTATCTTGTGCCGGAGTCCGACCAGGCTAACAGGGTTAACACCACAACTCTCGAGAAGAGCATGGAGGGGTCTCTAACGCATACCAGAGGTCCTGCTACCTGTTTTTATGTCTCGTTCAGAAAGTAGCTCCACCAGGAATACAGCACAAGAGATATTACGGGTTAGATTTGCTACTGCCTCTTTAAAAAAAAGAGAAATGGCTGTATCATTATCTTTGAGATGGGTGTGCCCCCAGCAACTGCCACTTAAAATGGACGTGAAATTATACACAACCTTCTACTAAAAGATCTGGATTAAAAATGCCTCTCCCCAGTCCTTCGCATGAGAGGATGACAAAACTACACAGAGTTGCTCTTCTACAAACCTGTCTGTCCTGTGCTTAGACCATGAAACGCACCCTACCACCATGTGTTTGAGACCTTGATCCCTAGCGGGTAGCACTGTTTAGAAAGGTTGGAGAACCTTTAGGAGCCTTGCAGGAGGAAGTGGATGGCTGGGAGCAGCCTGGAGGCTTTATAGCCCAGTGACAGACACCTCCAGTCTGCTCTTGACTTTCTGACCTCAGAGTATGGGCAGACACTTTCTGTTCCTGCCATCACTCTTTTCTTGCCATGACAGACTGCCTTCAAACTGTGAGCTACAATAAGCAGTCTGTTAAGTTGCTTCTTATGAGGTATTTCTCCCTGGCAACATAAAATGATAAATAATACAAAACCAAAGCCCTGAGTTAGGGGGCGGGGCCCTTTATTTGACTTACCTGCTTCCAAATGCACGTTCTCTTTCTTCCATCTCTGCTAAGTCACCTCCATCCCACATCTACACCTGGAGAGGCTTCGCTGTCCAGCCCCTCTAATCATAGTCCCTGAATTATCTTCACCATCTTGGCCCCAATGTGTCAGTGACTATTTGGTTAAAGTCTGCATTGCAGAGCTAGGCACAGTGGTCCATATCTATAACCCCAGCACTCAGAAGGCCAAAGCAGGATAATTGCAAGTTTGAAATTGACCAGAGTTACATGGCAAATTCAAGGCCAGCCTGGCCATGGTAGTGAATTCAGGACACAGCCCCAGTGGTGGAGGGGCACCATGGTGATGTGGCTCCCTAAGAGTGGGTGTGCCCTTGCAAATGAAGAGAGTTGCTGAGCATGATGCATCCAGCCCTTTGTGTCTGGGCTCCTCATGCACTTCTCATCAGCAGAGGGAAGAGTGACTCATGCATTAGCAACTTCAGGAAGGGCTCAGGTAGCACACAGACATCCCAGGATCTTCCTGCAGCTCTCTCACATTGGGCTAGTTGTCTGAAGCACACATCCTTTTTTGTTGTTTATAATATGACATTTATGGAAAGGTTCACTCTCCAGCTCTGAGATGCCAGTTGTGTGTGTGTGTGTGTGTGTGTGTGTGCCCGCATGCACGCACGCACATGTGCATTGGCGCACACATGTAGGTATACATGCATATAGAAGCCAGAGGTCAATCCCAAGTTTCTTCCCCATTTGTTCTCTGATGTTATATTTTCAAACAGGATCTTTTGCTAAGCCTAAAGCTCTTGGATTGTGCTAGGCTGCCTGGCTAGTGAGCTGCAGGGGTCCTTGTGTCTCTGCCTCTCCGCTGCTGGGATTTACTTACATGTGCCACCCACGGCTAGCTTTTCTCAGTGAGATCTGGTGATGGAACTCATGCTTGCCTGGTCAGCCCTTTATTTCTTACTACCAGTGTGAGGGAGCTCACTTATTTAAAGATTGGCACCTCATTCTCTAGTGGAAGCTTTTGTGATTGGGAAGTTGATATCGGAGTCTACTGTCAGCCTTTTACTTTTCCAAGTCACTGAGAACTAGAATGGGGAGGAAGAATGTTAAGGTTGTTTATTGAGCCAGTAATAGATACATGCAGGACACCCAATTAAGGCTCCGGAGCTTTATAGAGTGGGAAGATTTGAAAAGAACTTTAATGTAAAGAACCAGAGTGTCAGAGGGGTTACACAGCTAATTAGCACCATGTCAGCCATCTTACGCTGGGTTCCGGATACCTGCTATCATGTGCACTGATTAGGGTCTTGCATTCTGTATTCAGGCTGTTTTTTCTCTATTCCTGACTCTCTGGCAGATTAGCCAAGCATATTTGGACCAGTATTTAGACCTCATTGTCTGTATTTCCCCATTTGTGTAATGGTGTTGATAATCGGACTCTCTCGTGGGATTGCTTTAAGGATGAAATGAGATAACTCATGCAATAAAATCACACAGTACTTGACACAAAGTAAAAATGCTTTCTAAGTATGGCTATTTGCCTACAATGTGTTTTCTAGGATGATTGGCAGTGGCTTGCTATTGCAATAGAGAATTAAGAGACACCGGATGTTAATTAAGACCCTGTTTGCACTAATTTGGGCCGAGGACTCTGATGCTGAGTGAGTGCTCATCTGAGGAAGGAAGCTCAATTTGAATTCCCACAGCAGCTCTGCATAGTTTTCTGACATCTTACGGTAGACATGATAACCAGTATCATTAAGATAAAAATCTATAATGAAAACTTATTTGAAATGATGAAATGGTAGCCATAATCATAGGTTTACTGTATATTTCTCTATGACTGAGGGAGAAGTTCTAGCTATAGAATTTAACATGCATGAATCTCTTAGAAGTGGACACCAGCATGCACAGAGAGATGGTAGATAGACATAGATGATAAATAGATAGATGACAGACAGATAGATAGATAGATAGATAGATAGATAGATAGATAGATAGATAACAGATAGAAAGGCTGACTGATTCATAGAGATCCATTGATAGGTGTGGGTATATAGTCATAGATATATCTCTTTTGCTGGTTTAATCCCTTTGGCTTTTCAGTCTCTCCTCAAGTATTGTCACATCTTCTGCAAGAGCTTTTCTTTCCTCCTAATTAATCCTTTCTGACATTAGCAATATTGCTTTAGGCTAAGTTTCTTTCATGAGTATCATTAAACAGTGAAAACATGTGCTATGTGTTTCTGTTAAAAGCAAAACAAAAACCAAAAACAGACAAGGGAAACTAAATTTCCAGGTCAAATTTCACCTGCCTCTTAACCTTGTGCAAATCACCGGTCCCATAAACATCCCGTGTAAGGTACAGTTGGCTCTGGCCTTGCTTGCTTCTATGTTCATGTTAGATATCTCTGAGAACACAGGGGGGAAAGGGATTGGAAATAATTATTTCATCCAACCTACCATGTTGATAGTTCTGAGAGTCTGATGGGTCTACATCTCAGTCTGCGTTTCCAGCTTTACAGTGAGTGTGTCCACTACAGAATCTACTAGAACAAGAGATGGACTCTCCTGGCATATGCTGACTTGAAGTGGACTACAGAGCAGTGTACCGAGACAACAGGAGCATGTTACATGGCATCATGCTGGAATGCTCACCCACTCCCTTACTGTATTGAAATTCTGTTTACCCTTCCGAATCTGGCCAAGAATGCCCTCTCTTATGAAGTAGCCTCTGTGACTCATAACCATAAGATTGTGTGTGCAGAGTCAGCTATATAGCAAGTGGCTTTGATTGATTCCTGTTTGACAACAAGGCACTAAATTAGTTGCAATGTGATTCTCCAGAGATTTCTGGAGCATACCTTACAGTTCCTCACTGGGATTACTGTTAAGAAGTCTATGCTTTCACTGAAGACAAGAAAATGCTATCTGAGTAGGCAAGGATGCTCATCTCTAACCTTAAAACGTGTCTTCCTCATGCTGGCTTGCTCTACTTTTGCTCCCAAGTGCAACGTAAAGCCCCAACAAGAAAGTCACTCATACAACTGTTGCCACCTATAGGAGACAAATTTAATACAATAATTTTATTTTAAGTCTGTATATAACACATATGAAGAAAGGTGATGTTTTATGGAACTGACAAGATTCTTGTTGAACACTGACATGTACTGGTATTATTTTCATCATCGTTTTTCTATATTTTTATTGAAGACACACTAGACTGAAACTTTTTGAGTGCTCTTCCAAGGTGAACGTTAAGAGCCTGGGCTCTGCAAGTGTCTTGCCACACTGCAACAGGACTACAACAGGACCTTAAATGCTTTTCTAAACTTCTTCAAGCCTCCCCACTATAAATAGAGATGCTAATGACAGCCTCCATCCACACAGAAGCAATTGGAGAACCAGGCTCAAGGCTACAATCTCAGTACTTTGAAATCTGAGTGAGTAGGGTTTATAGCAAGTTTGATGTCAGCCAGGGCTCCATAGTGAGTTCCAGGCCAGAACAGGTTACACCTTTGAGACTCTGTCTGAAATATGTAAACAAACAGGGCTGGAGAAGCAGTAACATGGGTGAAATGTTTGCTATGCAGGCTTGAAGGTGTGTGTTCACATCCCCGGAGCCTGTATGAATCCAGATAGAGTAGAGCATGTCTGTAATGCCAGCACTCCTAGGGTGAAGTAGGAAGAAGGAGACAGGACAATCCCCAGAAGCTGGTGAGCCAACCATCCTGGTGTATGCAGCAGTGACCACAAAGAGACCTTGTCCCCAAAAAAGATAGAAGACACAGACTGACACCCAAGGAAGTCCTCTGACATTTACACGCCTGCTGTGGTATGTTTCTAGCTGTGTGCACATGCACATTCCAATGCGCAAATCATACATACATACATACATACATACATACATACATACATACATACATACACACACATCAAAGATTATGAAAATGGATAAATAAAACAAGGAAAGGCAAAACGTACTAACTAGAAAATGAATCAGAAAAATCTCTTCAGTGTTCTCAGCGTCTCCTCCGGTTCACTTGAGATGTCGTCACTGTGGCTAGTGTGTGACGGTCACACTATTTTGTTACCATTTGCCAAGTAGATCATTAACACATTACCATTTGACCTCAGTCACTCTCCCTATTTAAATTTAAAGTCAATGTGACTTCAACGATTTATAAATAAATGGCACCTGACAAGACGGTATCTAGCCTGCTTCCAGGTATTCCTAAGCAGGGGCAAGAGGAAGAGACAGTCTCCAAAGCAACTGTGGATTCTGGGAGGAAATAAACGTGGGCAGACAACTTGGTATCTGGATAAGCCTTGTAGAAAATTGATAGTAAGGGGAGGGACTGATAGATGTTAGATAAAACATCTGTTTTTTTCCTATTGAGACAGAGTACACATGTTTATACTCACCCTAAATATGGACAGACCAAAGTAACAACTGCACTAAAGTCTAACTTGGTCAACCAATGGATTTTTCTTGGGGTTACTAACAGGAGTTGGGGTGGGGGTTGCTTGTAGAGGCAGGGACAACATAAGGAGGTGCATTACCCCAAAGCCTGTCCCAATACTAGTGACCACTTGCTAAACTGTAGCACTGGAGCTCTCTGCACAGTTTGCAGGTAGCTTCATAGGTCCGAGAGAGAGCCTCTCTGCAGGTTGGCTGGTCACAGTTTCTCCATCCTGTAGCTGCTAATTGCTTCTGTAAGTCTGAGAAGGGCCCTCATGACTTTTCCAGCCCTTACAAACATCCCTTCCCATGAGGAGACATAAAGCAATGCCTGCCTGTCCCTCCTTTTAAGATCCCAAGGACAAATGGACAAACAGGGGGCCTGATTCTGACACAGTTCACTCTGGAGAACCGATGAGTTTATGGGGAGAGAGGGAGGATCCTCCCTCCCCATGCTTCCTGCTCCATAAACAAAATAGAGAAGGAAGATCTTCAGGACAAAGAAAAACTCTGGGATGACAGAGCCACAAGCACCATGAAACCATGCTACAGAGAGGGAGATGAGCTGAAATGCAGCTTAGCAGCGAAAGACGCGTGGGCCCCTCCATCCCTTGGATTGCTTCTACATTTAGCTTTTTATTCTTGGAGGGCCAGAGGTGCTGCAGGTCAGGTCAGTGCCCAGAGAGAACAGGGCTGAGGGTGAAGCTATTGACCTACACCTGAATACACCTGGGAGTAATGATACCTCAACATACCACAAGTGAATTCCACTTGAATATAGCAAAAAAAAAAAAATGCCAACTAAACACACAGGTGCCTTTAAAAGACTCTAACCAATGACCTAATCCTAGAGTCCAAATTCCAGTAAAAGATATGAAAACAAAAACAAAAACAAAATACAACTCCTTCTAAAGTTACCAATCCCACAGTGATGGATTCCATTGATAGCAAATTAGATGAAACCTAAGAAGACAAAGGAATTAGTATAAGAACATTGGATAATTTTAAAGACCATATGAAATAAGCTGAATGAATTCAAAGAGAATAAAGCAGTACATGGAAATGAGGACATCAACACAGGACATGAAAACTAAATCCAGTAAAGTTAGAGAAATGCTGAAGATCTCAAGTTGAAATTTTGGAAATGAGAATTTCAATTAAACTAAAAACTCAGTGAAAAGGTTTACAAATAGAATTGGTCATGTGGAAGATAGGAACTGGGGGCAAGATAGACAAATTATAAAATTCAGTCAATAGTAAAGATAAAAGAATAATGTTAATAACCTCAGATTTCTAATCAAAAGAAAAGTGCTTGTAGTTAGGATTAAAACAGAATCCATACGTTTATTACCTTCAGTAAACATGCCTCACTGGCAAAGATAAACACAGGTAAAAGGACAGAAATGGGCATCGTAAGAAAATGAAACTAGAAAAAGACATTAGTATCTGACTACTGAATTAGCAGGGATTAAGATTATTGCTTTATATTGGGTAAAATATAATTCCTGAAGAGAATAAAGTAATTCTAAGCATATATACAACACACACACACACACACACACACACACACACACACACACACACCATGGCTAAAAATAAAATTTAAATAATAAGTAAATGCTTCTGACCTCAACGTGTCCTACTATATAAGGAAAAACTTACGTTTTCCTCTAAGATCTGGAAGAAGACAAAGGTGTTCACCCCCTTTATACTTCTTCAACACAATGCTTAAAGTCTTTAGCTAGAGCAATAAAACAAGAAAAGGATATAAACAGGCATGAATTGGAAAATAATAAAATTATTCTTATTTGCAAGTGGTTTGATCCTATAGATAAGAGACCCTACACATTCCACCAGAAATAAGACTGAGGGACAGAAAGTGAATAGTGAGAGGAGGGAGGAGTGGGGGGCAGGTGTGACTATGGTCAAAGTGAATGATACACCCACGTGAAAGTGTCTCTATGCAAACTCATCACTGTGTGTAATGAATATGCACCAATAAATCATAGAATAGAAAGACAGAAAAAGATAAAGATATACAGTAAGATGCCTGGTCCATGAGCTCAGACAAGGCAGATGTTACAAGCTGATACACATGTCCAGTTTTTGTTTGTCTTTGCCACTCTTCTTTTTAAATTTTTTTCTTATGAACAAATGATTTAAAAATGAAAATTTTTAATGAATGTAAGTAGTACCTAGATTTTTCACCTTTGAAATAAAAAAATTCTGGACCCATGTTTCTGACATTAGACATAGCCCATGTTCCTGAATCACCATCTTGACTACTTCCCGGGGCTTCCATGGTGAGGTCAGGTGAAGAGTGGCCTTTCTTGTCACTTGCCCCAATGGTGTTGAGGTAAGAAATAGTGGACACATTCTGTCTACAACAAGAAGAGTCTTTCTCTCAATAATCTGCATGGCCAGAGTTAGATTTTCAGATAAATATCCAGAGAGATGATAGAAACACAATTATTTAGGTAGATTCTAGAGATAGATGCATACATACATACATACATACAGACAGACAGACAGACAGACACACATACTATATACATACATAGCTTGTTTTATTTCCTTGCCACTCTTTTATTTTAAAGCTTTCATACATGTATTGCCTTAGTCATGGTTATCATTGCAGCAATGAAACACCATGAGCAGAAAGCAAGTTGAGGACAAAAGGGTTTATTTGGCATGAGCTTCCACATCAGAGTTCATCATCAAAGGAAGTCACGACAGGAACTGAAACAGGACAGGAACTTTCAGTCAGGGGCTGATGCAGAGTCCGTGGAGGAGTGCTGTGTACTGGTTTGCTCCTTGTGGCTTGCTCAGCCTGCTCTCTTACAGAACCCAGGACAACCAGCCCAGGGATGACACCACACACAATGGCTCAGTCCGCCCCCATCAGTCACTAATTAAGAAAATGCCCTATAGTCTTGTCTACAGCCCAATCTTATAAGGCCCTTTTCAGTTGGACTCCCCCCTCTCTGATGATTCTAGTTTGTGTCAAGTTGACACAAAACTATATAGTACATGTATGTATTCCACACCAAGAGTGTGTCACAATCACATTGTGAGCTTGTTGGAAACAGGTGGCAGGTCCAGGTAAACATTATGAAATTGCATTTGCAGCAAGCTCCTTGGTGTACAGTAGCTCCTGATAGCCTGGAGAATGAATTCTGGGTACCACCGTGTGTATGTGTGTGTGTGTGTGTGTGTGTGTGTGTGTGTGTGTGTGTGTGTGCAGGTGCACATTTTGTTTGTGCATGTAGAAGCCCAAAGACAACATGGAGTGCCATTCTTCTGGCACTGTCCAGCTCATGTTGTTTGTTTGTTTTGCTTTTGATTTGGGGTATGTTTTTTCTCTAAAGACAGGTTCTCACTGGCCTGGGAGTCACCAAGCAGGCTGGGCTGGCTGCCTATGGAGCTTCCTTTCTCTGCTTCCACAGCAGTTGGGTTACTAGTGTGTACCAACACACCCATTTCTTTTAGATGGGTTCTGAGGATCAAACTCAGATCCTTAGGCTTGCAACAAAGCAATACACTGACCGAGCCATCTCCCTAGCCCAAGACACAAGTGTGAAAACTATACTGTGTGTTGTGTAGAACTAAGACTGTTGTATGTATGTCAACCAAAATGAAATAAAACTTAAAAAGGAACATTTGGATCAAAAAGTTAAAGCCACATGAAATGTTGGCACGTGTGAAAGCCTGATAGAATGTGTTAAGTGTCTGACTTTGTGGAGGCCTAAAAGGTGGCTCTTGGTATCATATTTAAGCCACTGTTGCTGCTTTTCCCTGTGATGGTGGGACTCTTGACTCAAAGGAGAATAGAAGATGGGCGATGATGCTTTAGTGGCTTCACCACTGTCCTTCCTCTCATTACCTCTGGTGCCCCAGCCTCCCTTTGTCCTTTCCCCAGCCTGAACAGCTTGTGCAGCTGAACACATTCAAGCTCACAGCGTCCCTACAATGATTGCCTATTATAACTGTGGTATTTCAGGAAGTCCTGGATGGGCAAGTTCCCAGGTATCCATGCCTGGGAATAAATTGTTATAGCTAGACCTTCTGGAAAGGAAGGGTTAATAAATTGCAGACCTGTTACTTGGTTTTTATGCCTCTGGCTCTTCTGGACTTTGCAGCCAGCGACCTGGAACTCTCCTTAAAATATCTTAGGTACTTAAACGGGACAAAATTCAAACATGACAATATTCTTAACAAGCTTAATATGTGCTTAAATTTTATGGCAATTTAAGAGATTTTATGCCTTTTCCCCCCAAATGACTAGAGCTTCTGGCTGAAACTCAGTTCATACCCATTTTAGAAAAAGTGCAAGGAATATTTATGAAGAAAACAGAGGGCTTTGAACTTTTGATAAAGAAAAATAAGACACTTTACCTGAGAAAATTTCAAATGGATCCATTTAAAATGAATTAAGTGGCACTTAACTGGTTTGCAAATTGGGATCTATTTATCTCAGTAAAATGATTAAAGTCTTGATTTATCCCTAAAATTAGCTTTATTATTGCATTTAATTACACTAAAAGATTGTTAAGGACTTGTAGGTTCTCTCTATCCCTTTAAACTGTACTTTATTCAGACAATAATTGAATATCAGATAGGATAAATTGATTTTTTCCAAAGAATTATGTTTCTAATATTTTCCTCCTCTTTATTGCAGGAACTGAAACAAGTTGAAGAAACAAAAGAAGATCCTGAGAATAGATTATCTGAAATTTCCCTGGAGTCGGTCAATAAATTTAACAGCAATACTGTGATTTTATTAGAGAAAGAGAAGTCTCCAAGCGGAGTTGAAGGACAAAAGGAAGAGAAAGGCAAAAAGACAGAAGCATCTTCGAGTGGCTCGGACAGGCCTGGGGTAGACAATGTGGAGTCTCTGAGTGACTCTCTGTATGATAGCTTCTCCTCCTGTGCAAGCCGAGGTTCCAGCGAAGCCTAGAAGAGCATCTTCCACGAGAAGTCTGTATAGTGCACTAGGAAACAGGTGCGGGAGCTGGGATGCCAAGAGGACCAACTCCAGTGAAGCTCTCAGCAGCCAACACACCAGAGTTTACTTCTCTCATGGATGGATAAAGATTGCCTCTACTTACTGTGTTTCAAGACGATTAAAAGCAAGATACGATAGACACGTCTCAATGTTTGCACTTTTTGATTATTTGTATAAAAGCTGTACATTTTTGGGAAAGAGAGAAATTATATTTGTAGGGGGAGAAAGATAGCAATAAAAAGATTTGGCATCACGCTCTTGAAACGATGTATTATGTTTTAGAAGTTCATTATATATATTTTAAGTCCAAATAAAGATACTGTCAGTTTAATCATCCTGGTCCTCAAGTTAGCATATACTGTGTCAGCCAGCAGGTTGAGGTCATCTCTGCCACCCCAGGTCTCGCTTGATTGAAATTTAAATGGCGGTCCAGTTTCCAGTGGGTCACTAGGAAGACTCAAGTTTGTGATGATGTTGGCGCTTCTGCTGAAGAATTCAGCATGGGCACTGATTGGGAGGGTAGCTCTTGGATGCTGAAGGGAAACAGGCTTCACTCCCAACATCTTCTAGCCTCTCCATTGAATTTCTCTACAACTCTGAGTGTTTGTTGAATTTTTTATCTCCCTGCTTTTTATTATTATTATTATTAAAACTCTGGGTACTCTATTTGCCATATCCACTTTATACGAATAAATGAATAGTTGGTGCTATGAAACTTTCTTACTTTTTAATATCCTTTTTCTATTAAAGACTGTTTATATGTGAGGATAAATTCTATTTTAAAGGTTATGTGTATTTTTTCTAGACTTGAACTATTTATAATTCCTTCTGTACAGCAGCCTGCAGATGGGGCAGGGTAGAGCTATGTTTAGGATTTGTGCAGTTACCTTAGCACACTTGTATCTTTATAGAGTATTGTATGACCAGTGTTATTTTATTTGTGCAATTTGTATTTGGATTTCGTTATCTTAAATTCAAACTGTGTAAAGCATCTTTGTCTTTCAGACTTTAAAAAAAAAAATCCTTTTGTTTCATTTCATTTCGGAATAAAAGTCCTATCACAATCACACCGTCTAAGAGCAGAAAAGAACTTTGTTCAAGGAGCAGTTGGTCCCCGGGATTATTTTAATGGACTCTCCTGCTTGCTCTGTGGATAGGTTTCCCCTGAGGAAAAAATGCCCCCGCCCTTTTGTTCCTCTAATAGTAATTAGAACAATTGTTAAGATCCACACTGCAGACAGGGCGAGTAATGGTCAAAGTATCCCTGCGCTCCCTTCCCCCCGCCCCCAAGGAGTTAACCAGCTAGAAATGAAAGCAAGGGGGTGGGGGAGAATGAGCCCGAGGCAGCTATGGACTGATCTCTGCAGAGGAATTACAAGAAAGTCATTTATGCCTCTTCCAGACCTGTTTTGCTGGCAGGGTGGGGAAATAAATGATCACAGTCCACCTGGAGATCTCTTTCCCTGTGGAGGCTCCGCAGGAGAGGGGTGAAGCTTAGCCACCGGTTTCCACTGAGGCTCCGAAACTCGGGGGAGGGGGGAGTGGGTGGAAACGCGCGGGGTTGTGGGCGGGGCACCAAGAGCTTTGGTTGCCAGCGCTTGGCACAGCACAGCCTTTCGCAAAGCTCCAGCAGGAGGGAAAATAGCACCGTGGTGTCCCGGGAATATGCAAGGTGGGTCACTTAGAATTGTCAGAAAGGGGAGTATTGGAGGAGCTAGGCAGCCAGTGACTACGTGGCCATGCCTAGCGCTAAGGAGTGTACACCCATCGCTGGCGGCTTGAAAGAGCAAGCAGCCAGGTTCGCTTTTCGCTGAGAGCAGAGATCCGGGTGTCCACTCCCCAAGGTAGCTTCCCCCCGCCCCCCGGGCTAGGCGAACAGGGCACCCTCCAGTGATGCTCGCAAGCAGCTGAGGAGAGGATGGTCATGTTAAGAGAGCCAGCTGCAGTAGGGTCACTATCATACTCGCAGGCTTTCTGATGGAGGACCAGGGTGACCTGCCTGAGATGTGGGTTTCTCCCAGGAAGAGGCGCGGCTACATCTGACACCCCAGGGAACTCGCTACCATGCAACTTTGCCAGGTGCACGAAAACAACCCTTCACCTTATTCCAAGCAGTCACACACAGAGAGGCTGATGTTAGAAGACCCCTGGCTGATTACTGGGCGAGACCCAGTTGCAGGGGTGCTAGTTAGCACTGGTAAGAAATAGAACATCTGGAAGGGAAGAGTATTTCAGTGCGCCAAGGTCCAGCTTAGCACTCGGGTTTCCGAGTTCGCTTCGGACAGGTCTTGGCAGCACCTGCTGCGCCCTAGTCACCTCCGCGTTCTTACCCTCTATCAACGACTACTCCCGAGCCCTGCAGGCGCTCCTTTCCAAGGACCTGGAGGAAGCTGAAAGGGTGGCAGAAGGGGGTGGGGACAGTAGAGAGACAGTCCCAGCCTTCCCCGCCCTCCACCCTCACCACAACTCAGCAGCCATCACGTGGTAACCGGAGTGGGAGGGGTGGGGGCAGAAGAGGCTAGACTTTTTTGGGTGCTCCGGATCGCCAGTAGTTCTTCAAGCTTCAGCAGCCAACTCCTCCGGAGGCTCTGCGCTCCGCCCCAGGGAGCGCGAACCCGGAGGAGCCTGGGACTAGCCAGCTCTGGGAGTCCCGGGCGCGGGCGATGCGGGCGCCGCGGGCGACACCTGCGGCTCCTCTCGGTGGCAGCCGTCGCCTGGGCAGCAGCAGCTCGAGCCTCGGCAGCCTTAGCAGCTACAGTCGCCGCAGCCCGGAGAGCCTCCACTGCGGTCGCGATCTCTGATGCTCCTGCCCGCTCCCGGCCCTGCCGATCCGGGAGGATGTGGGTTCTCGGCATCGCAGCAACTTTTTGTGGATTGTTCTGGCTTCCAGGTAAGAAGATGAAGAGGCTAGCTGCCTAGCAAGACACGCTCATGCTATCTCTCCGATTGTCCCTGATCTAAGCCCCAGTGCGCCCACCACTGGTCCGCGCTGAGCTGGGGCTATCCAGCAAGAGTTCTGGTGCTTGAAACTGAGACCCAGAGGCGCTAGACTGGGACGCTCTCCAAGTCCCGCGCTGCAGGAGAGCGGGTAGAGGCAGATTGGCGCGACTCTCAGTTGCAGCTGCTGGGGGTACTCAATCGGGGATGCAGAACTGGGAATGGGGAGGGTCTTGAGTTGGGAAAGACAAGAGGCGCGACTAGCCTCCAACCTAGTCAAGTTATCAAGTGTTTGAGGCCACCCAAGGGAGCGGAAACGCTGACAGGTGAGCAACTCACCGGACGACCCGCAGCTGGGCATGGGGGCGGGGGAGCAGCCCTCCTGTGCTGAGTAAACTAGCTAAGCTCTTTCCGGAGACGCTTGCTAGGAAGGGGACACATTGTGAGCGCTAGGCATGGGGCCCAGAGACAATCTTCCAAGATCTGAGGAGAGTGACCAGGAAGATATGGTAAGTAACTGGCCCTGATCGCGGACTCCAAGCTATCAGAATGTTTGTTTTTCAACAGCCATGTTTTTAAAAGAGGGTAAAAAGGAAGGTCTAAAAGGGCTGCAGTGTAGCGGTTCCTGGGAGGGCGCGCACATGCAACACGCGCGCGAGCGCGCGTACACACACACACACACACACACACACACACACACACACACACACACACACACACACACACAGCTCTCTTCCACCCTCAGCAGCTGCCCCCCACAGTGATCACAAGAAGAGACTTTGAGGAGCATGGACACTTAACACCCAGTGCCTCCTCCCAGGTTACAGGGTGGTCGCTAGGAAGCCTCAGAGCCCCAGCTCCTGAATGCTGACTTACAAGATTAAATAAATAAACCGAAAAGGCGTCAGTGAATGCGGCTATGAATGGTGCCAAATAGTAATTAACCAATTTGTAACCAATTAGCAATTAGGCTTAGACAGGAGCTGACAATTGTACCCAGCTACTTTGATCTGGGATTTGACCTCTCACCCTTCCCTTTGCAACTTCTTGTGGAAAGGCCTGCAGGGATGTTACAAGAGCTGTTTGTGTCTAGAGAAGAAATTTAGGGTCTCTGGAAGGGCTTTATCCTCCTAGACACTGGGAACAGATGCCGCCGCCCCCTGCTGGCTTCAGGCACTGCCAGTCCTACTGAGGAAGATCAAGATGCAGAGGCCAGAAACCTCTTGTTGTCTGGGACTGAGCATGGTGATACTAGGCAGCCAGGGTGAGCTCTGTGCAAGCCAGTGTTTCTGAACCCCTCCACATCTGTGCCACAGGGTCGGCGGCACTGCAGATTCAGTGCTACCAATGTGAGGAATTCCAGCTGAACAACGATTGCTCATCCCCTGAGTTCATCGTCAACTGCACCGTGAATGTTCAAGACATGTGTCAGAAAGAGGTTATGGAGCAAAGTGCAGGTAAGCTGGGCGCACGTGCGTGCGTACACACACACACACACACACACACACACACACACACACACGTTAGCACAAATTTACTTTGTACAGTTTCAGGAAAATGAAAAGTTGGAACTCATTAGAGTTAATTACCAGGGGACTCTGGAGGGGAAGTCATTGTAAGTCAGTAACTTTCCTTTTCTTATTTCAGTATTTTTATTTATTTACCCCTTTCATCTTCCTGGACTAAAAAAGCTGATCAGGGCAGTGAAAAATATATGGAAAACTGGTCCAGGTTCCAGCAGCTAGACAGTAGCCTGTGAGCGATGTCAGCCTGAAATATGAAGCTACTTGAAGTTCCCAGAGGTCAGAACTTGAAAAATGTGTTTTGTCATAGCGCCACACCATATTTCTTTGAAGAACACTATAGGATCTTTATTTAATTTTAGAACTAATGCATCAAATTCCAGGCACAAATTGCCAAGATCTTTCACAGGAAGGACATCACACGCGCGCACACACACACACACACACACACACACACACACACACACACACACACCACACCCCAATTCTAGCAGCTTAGCTATTGACTAGTTGAGCAAAAAGCCTGGATGCTACACAGCCGAAGACTTTTGAGAGGTGGAATCCCAACCACCCTGAAGTTAGAATGAAAAAAACTCACCCCCAAAATGGAGCCAGTACTTTGAGAAAATAAACAAAGCTATTGCTTTGATTCCAAGGTCAAATAGAGACTCTGCTACTTAAGGGCTGTTGAAAACAAGGGGAATACCATCTCGGGGTGAAAGACATTGAGTGAGCCTTGCTCCTCTTTAGTCCAGCAAGGTGCCCATAGAGCTCCCTAGGTCATTAAGAGGATTGATTCGTCTAACTCCCTGGCAGAACAATGCATGGAAGCTCCCACTGACAACAGAACATTGCAAAGCGGTTTCCTCATAGCTAGGAAATGAAAGTATCTTGCCGTTAATCTCTCGGTTGCTTAGGGAGCATATCCACCCGTTCTTCATAGCGCTGGGGTATGATGTGAGGGGGTGTGTGTTATTTTTTTATATGTGCATGTATGTGTGTGTATGTGTGTGTGGTGTGCATGCCTATGTGTATACGTGTTCACATTTGTTGGCACATGGATATATGTAGGTGCACATATATACTTTTTTGACATCTTATGTGTACATGGTATTCATTCCTGTGTAGATACATGTTTGCATGTGTGCAAACAAAGGGTTACTATCTGTGTCTTCCTTGATTGTGCTCTACCTTTTGTACTGAGGCAGAGCCTTATACTTGAACCCAGAGCTCACCAATTCAAACTAGACAGGCAGCTTGATCCGAAGATCCCAATCTCTGGCTCCAAGAGCTCGGCTAACAAGCAGGCATCATCCCAGCTGCCCTGCTGGCATGTGCACGCATACTTGGGATCCAGACGCAAGCCCTCACACCTGCGTGGCAAGCCTTTCACCTGCTGAGCCATCTCTCCAGACCCTTTGTGTGTGGCTGCTCTATGTGGTACATCATTGGCTGGAGTGCAGGTACCTTGTACAAAAGTGTTCTTCTGGGAAGTCTAAGATGTCACTGTTCTCAAGAATGATGTATTCCACTACCACCCCCTAAACCTCAGAAAGCATTATTTTTAGCATCTTGTATTTAAAACACGAGGACAACACAAAAATTAATGATGACCCTGAAGCTAAGATGGATATGAATAATTTGGATGGGTGATTTTCTATGCACTGTATTTTACCTGAGCTAAACATTTCCTGCCTTTTGTATTTCTACAGCCCTTTTCCTTCCTGCCTTTTGTATTTCTGCAGCCCTTTTCCATGAAATAGGTTTGAGGCAGCTATGAAAGGAAGTACTGACTTACCTTAAGAACTTCCTCAGAATCCTCAGGGTGACTGCTACTTGGGGGTTGTGTTTCACAACCTGGGATGTGATTGACAAAAGGAGTTACTCAGAAGTGCCCAGAAGGGTACTTCCTAGAAACTCCCTTTTTCATCCAAGGTAACAGTCACACATCCCCTTTTCACAATACTGTTTCTCATCTTCGCCTCCTCCTCTTCTCCAAGCCATATTATAGAAAAGGCCATATAACTTCATAATACTTGCAGAAAGCATCCCGTCAGTCCTGAAGGAAGGCCTTAATTTAGGTTGCTCATTTTCTAGTGACACAGTCAAATTGCTTCTTGTCTGCAAATCAGGTGTCAATGGCCACAGGCTACAGGACATGGACCACAGGTCAAAAGTGAAGAAAAACTAAGCATAAAGCAATGCCAATCTTTTTTATTTCTTGATTTGGATGTGTGTGCATACATGTGCTTCTGAGAGTGTGATGTGTAATGTGTGTGTGTGTGTGTGTGTATGTGTACCTGTGTGTGTGCTGTATATACTTGTGTTCTGGGTGTACACACACAACACATATACATATACAAGGGTGCACACACTCATGCAGGAGCAGGTGGAGACCAGAAGGACATCCAGCTCTGTGGAGGAATGCTAAGTGAATGTATCAACCATCAATAAAGCGCTGTTTAGCCAATCAGCTGGGCAGAAGGATAGGAAGTGGGAGACGGGACTTCCTGGAGGTAAGGCGGAAAAAAGTTTGGCAGTTGGAGAGGGAGGAGAATTTTTGGATGGTTGGAAAAGGACGGTGGGAACTGGACGTGGACCGGCCCAGGGGTCAGGGTCATAGTGGCAAGTGTTTGGAATATATGTATGTTATAAGGTTTAGAGTAGTTTGTTTAGTTTATGAGTAGATTAGAATCAGTTCAGACTCTGCCCGGTGAAGTGCTGACAGCTTTAAAGTACGTTTTAGTCTCTCTGTGTCAGTTATTTGCTTTGTAGGACAAACGGATACAAAATACTGTAACACAACTCTATCGGTCTCCACCTTTTCCCCTTACGAAAAGGTTTCTCACTGACCCTGGAGCTAGCCTGGCCACCAGAACGCCCCAGAGACCCTCTTGTCTTGGTCCTGCATGTCACTGGGTTTGGTCAAAGCATGCTTGACCACACCTGGCTTTTTTATTTATTAGCATGGGTGCGGGGCTCTGAACTCAGGTCTCCGTGCTTGTGCAGCAAACCCTCTTATTCACTAATCCCCAGCACCCCCAGCCCCAGCCTCAATCTTGGTATCTAAAAAAAAAAAGAGAGAAACAATTAATGAATCCAAAGGGAAAACCAGTCATGGGCAGTGTATCAAGTTTTGTTTGTTTGTTTGTTTGTTTGTTTCCTGTTGTCATTATGGTCTGACAAAAGGGACTTAATGGAGACTTTATTTTTAGCTCACAGTCCAAGGCGTAGTCCAGTTAGTCAAGGTCACAGCAGCGGGAGCTTTCAGGAAAGGGTCATAGCTGGCGCGCGCGCGCGCGCGCACACACACACACACACACACACACACACAGAAACGGACTAATGCATACATGCTCTAGTGTTTGTTGCCCTTCTTCACGTCTATAGCACAGGACCACAGCCAGGGAGCAGCCCTGCCCATGACTAAAGTCACTCTGCTCATTTAAAGTAACACAAAGATAAACCCTCGCAGCCACGCCCTGTCTGCCAGATGGTTCTAGAGTCTGTTGAGTTGACAACACTAACCGTTGTAGGGATGGACACAAGGTGTAAATGGATGCAAACCATTCTGAGTGGGCAGTCACTGGAAGCCAGGCAGATGTAGCTACTGTTTCTGTTGATGGTGCTTGGAGTTTTTTGTTTGTTTGTTTGTTTTTCCTCAGCAGAAAGCAATGTCTAGGGACTGCTCTCTTGAAGGCATTCAATATTAAATTTTGCATAATTGTTATAGACCAGTCAGTTCGATCTTTTGCCAACAAGGATGGAGAGCAACTTTGGTTGCTAAGTGACCACAATATAATAAAATCATGACTGCATGAGCTTTCATTACGTGCACTATGAATCTGGCACTAGCTGTGTGGTATCTCACGAAATCTAGTAGCTCTTTTCATAATGGCCAATTCCCTATACTTTGACCAGCTAGCCTATGGTTCTACTGTCTTGTCAACTTCAACCCCACAACAGATCATAGTGCCTGCTGAGTGGTCCCATCAGGAATAAAAGCCAGATTGCTTCCCAATGTAGCCTGTGCTGAAAATCTTGGTGCAATGGAGCTGAAAAGGCCTAAGAGCATAGAAGTGTCTTCCTGGAGTTATGTTGAATTTGACTGCCCCCTTGCTCTTGAAGGTGTTCATCCTGTGTATCCTTGTTTTGTGTGGTCATGGGTCTTTTCTAATCTCTCTGAGAGACTCTGGGATGCTCCACACTGAGCTACTGATTTGGACCAGCCTTTCTATTTATAAAGAAACGAAGGGAGATCTTTAAAACATTATATGTCTGGCCCAAGTCCACCAACTCATTGTTACTGTGTGGTTCTTGCTTCCCTGGCCAAATGCATTTGTTGCGATGCTAACTACCAGTCTCCAAGCTACCTACCAGTCTCCGACAGAGGGAAATGTCCTACTATACACACCCAAGAAGATAACTTGGGCACAATTCTAAGGACTGAGATGACATTATTATTATTATTATTATTATTATTATTATTATTATTATTATTATTATTAATGTCTGTCAAGTTCATCTGGCAGGCCAAGTGGACAGACACTAAGTGGATATTGAAAGAATCAGAAAGCTAGCCAGAAGGAATCTTAAATTTTTTAGGGTGGCTGGACTAGCATTTTCCAATAGACATAGACATATCATGAATTAAACTAGACTAAGAAACTTTAATGAATTAACCTAACCTGACATTAAGCAGAAAGGAAAGACAGTCTCCAACAATATGATATGTGCAAGTTTTCAGTTGGTCTCTCCCGGCTTACATCTACAAACTAGCTCTTAGGAATTTTGAGGAAGGTAAATTTAATTTTCAAGGAGGGACATTTAAAATTAACCTGTGCCTTTCCTCTAGAGTGGTGCTCTTATTTAGGAGCTGAGGTCATTCCCTGATGCTCTGCCCCCTCCGTCATCTCTGGAATAATAAAGTGTGGGCTCTGGGGAAGAGAGGGCCCGTGTTCTTGCTAATTGATGGTTAAACGTTTGCTTGACTAATGACTCTTGTCCCAGCTCTGCTCTTCATGGGTTGGTGTTTCTGAGCAGCGTCCTTGAGAATCACATTTATTTTGCTTATTTATCATTGCATTCCATAAAAATATTTCAAATATTGATTTTCATTTCAGAAGAGAAGCCTGCCCCCAACCTTCCAGTATGAATTTTTAAACCAGGATATAAAGAATACAAATTTGCATTTGTTTGACAGTGCAATCTTGTAATTAGAGTTTTTCCTCTTGACTAGATACAGTGAAAGGGGCATAATTTAATTTTTATGGACTAGCCAATTTCTGCCCTTACTAAAATATAGCTCTGTCAGTGAGCAAACTGTTACAGGTTCTCCTAAACCTTATTTAAAAGTTAAATGCAGTATATTGAGAGAAAGTTCACGGTCTGAATCGGTAACCTGATCGATCTTTTCACCCATCCTTGCAATATGCATTAATCTATTTGTCTGTTTTGCAATACGAGGGTTACTGATTTACATGCCTTCTTGCGTCTCCATTATGGCTAGATAAGGGATGGCTGTTTTCCTTTTGGATTAGTTAGTTGCTCATTAAGTTGGACAAGGATGGCTCCAGGCTTTGGTGAGGTTCATTTCATGTCTTGTTTTTCCTATGAGCTAAAGGAGGACCAGCAAATGAGGAATGAACGGACACCTGCCCCTCCTGGTAAAGATAAAGGTAACCACTCGAGAAAGCCAGTGTTTTCTCAAGTCCGGGTGTTCTTAAGTTTACCATGTTTTAAAAGTGGATTCTTGTTTGTCCTTGTGGGCTTACCAGAAAGGAGATCAGCCCTGCTTGTCAATTTTATGTCGCAGTGTGGTTGCCCTTGCATTCTCTTTCTTAAAGCACATGGCCCAGTGGGTAAGAACACTGAGACTTAAGAGAGAAACTGAGTTCAGATACCAACACCCAAGTAAGAAGCCAGGCATGGTGATGCATTTCTTAAATCCCAGTGCTGGGGAGGCAGAGGCAGGTGGATCTCTTGGGTTCTGGGGCAGCCTGGTTTACATAGTGAGTTCCAGGCCACCCAGGGTCCACATGGTAAGCCCCTGTCTCAAAGCAGAGAAACAAACAAAAGGCTGATGTGGCCATGCTGCCTGTAACTCAAGCACTAAAGAGAGGAGACCAACAGATCTAGGAGCATAGTCATAAACCGACATATCTGAAAATGTGACCTCCAGATTTAGTACGAGACACTGTCACTGGGAAATAAGGCAGAGTTGAACAGAGAAGAACACTCAAGGTCCCTTTCTCCAGTCACATACACACAGACACATGCACTCACATACATTCACACATGCATGCATGTACATGGAAACACTATGTATATATCCACAGAATGATACATATGCACCCGAACATATACAGGATGGCATATGTATGTATATTTACATTTTACATTATTTCTCTGTGTTTCTTAGAGTAACACATAGTAAAAATTCTTGTTTGTGTGTATGTGCATACATGTGTTCCTATGCTCACACATTTTTGTAGGTACATGCATGCACAGCTCTTGTGTGAAGGCTAGAAGGCTAGAATGCAACCCTGGGTGTCCTTTCTCAGACACTTTCCTTTTTTGTTTGTTTGTTTGTTTGAGACAGGGTCTCTCATTGACCTGGTGCTTTGGTAAATTGGCTGTCCGAGCTGACATTCAAGCTTCTAGTGATTTGCCTGTTTCTATCTTCCTTCCTACCATCACTAGGTTGAGTGTGTGTGTGTGTGTGTGTGTGTGTGTGTGTGTGTGTGTGTATGTTCCTGTAGAGGTTGAACGTAACTCACAGAAATCAGTTTTCTCTTCCCTCCACGTGGGTTCCAGAATATTCCAATTCAAGCAGTAGGGCTTGGATGAGCCATCCCTTAGCCACCCCATGTCTTCTGTCTTCTTCTTCCCAGGGTTCCTACAACACGGTCTCTCTTTAGACAACCTGTGGCAGTTCTATTTTCTCACCTGCAACCACACTTTGAATCAGTCAGATGGATCGTGGTGGATACAAATTAACTTGAGGACAAAATGTTTAAAATTTGCCCTAGGACCAGGGAGATGGCCCCGTGGGTAAAGGCACTTGCTCCCAAGTCTGACGACAACCTGATTTTGATCCCTGGAGCCCACGTGGTGGAAGGAAAGACCTACAAGTTCCTCCGCATACAAGCATATAAAATAAGTAAAATAATAAAAAATATTTTTAATCACCATAGTTTAACACCGACCAAGGAAACATACATATGTAAACATAAAAAATAATAAATAAAAGTTAAAATAGAAGTGATTTGAAGGCTATACTGAGAGAATTCCAATTTAGTTCAGTTGGCAAAGTATGCCACATACCACAAGCTTAAGGACCTGAATTCAACTCCTGGATTCCATGATTAAAATAAACAATACCAGAAAACTTCCTGCCAAGCTCTTCCAATTCTGAGGTGTGTGTGTGTGTGTGTGTGTGTGTGTGTGTGTGTGTGTGTGTGTGTGTGTGTGTGTGT
>OU015747.1:82966715-82987565 GCA_907169655.1 Acomys percivali | reverse complement strand
AAAGATAAATTTGAATTTCTGCTCTTCTTGACACCATGGTCTAGGATTCCAGGCATGTACAGCCATGCAGTTTGTATGGTGTTGGGCATCAAACTTAAGGTTTCATACATGCTAGATAAACACTCTACCGTCTGAACCACATTCCCAGCCTACTTATGGCTTTAAATAAGAAAGCATTTATAATTTCTCCCCCTTGTGACTGACAGAAGTTATAAGGGTCAACTCTGTGTCTGCTGCCTGCATCTCTTAAAACATTCACACACAAGACAAGAACAATTGGAGCACAATACTTCCAGGGCCCTGGAAAGTGGAGTTGGATGATTTCTTTGCTTGAGGAAAAAACACTGTTTTGCTTAAGGAGAACATATGAGATGCAGTCAGAGGACCTCTGTCTTGGTCAATTTCCATATTCAGGGCAACAAAGCAACAAGCGACATTTGTCACAAGGTTGATGGGACATTCCAGGAATTGGATTCACAGAATTGTGTGACTTAGTCAGACTGAAAGTCTGACTAAAGGGCTGGGTGATGTCTCAGCCGTTATAGCCCTGCCGTATGTATAAGCACCAGGGTTGGCAGCCCTAGAAGCAGCATAAACTGTGAGTAGGTGATTATAGATTCTGCCCTCAGATGGGAGATTCCCCACAGCAGGCTGGCCAGTAAGCCTGGCCATACTGAAGAACTGTGAGGTTGACTGAGTTCATAACAGGGAAGAAGGTTAGAAGATGATTCCTGACATCAAACTTGGGCCTCCACATGCCCAGGCACACACACATGCATGCACTACACACACACACACACACACACACACACACACACACACACACACCTATACTCATTTGACACCACACATAAAATATGCATATGCTCATACACACCACACATACACACTGAAAATGGAAAAAAAGAAAGGAAAGTCAAGCTTGAAGTCTGACTGTGAGTTTATTTTCTGCACGGGAGAGTGCCCAGTTTGTAGTGTCAAGTAAGGCTGCTTGCCAGAAGTCCTTTGATGTTCTTGGTTACTTCCACAGGGAGCCATTATCCCAAGGACTTTCTTCTTCCTACATTTTAGTGACCTCAGATGCAAGAAACTGCTTAGGGCCTCCTGGTATTCTTTTTACTGTTTGAGAATGCCAGTCAGAAGGGCAGCAGCCTTCAGAGCTCAGGAGTGCAAGTCACTAGTCACTGATGGATGCTTTTATAGGACATTGCAAGGGGCTGGGGAGGTAGCTCAGAGGATAAAGCACTTGGCTCGCAAGTTTGAGGACCTGAGTTCATATCCTCAGAACCTATGCAAAGCTGGACTCCAGAACACAGGCCTGTAATGTAATTCTAGTCCTCTAACAGGATGGGAGGTGGAGACAGGAGGCTACCCAGAAGCTCCTGGGCCAGCTGGCCTGACATCCACAGCAGTGAACAACAAAAGACCCGCTCTCCAACAAGGTGGGAGGTAAATACTAATACCAGACCTTGTTCCCTGACTGCTATGTGTGCTTGATTTCACATATTTTATGTGTACACACATGCATGTGTTGTGTGTGTGCGCGCGCGTGCATGCACAAACTCATACGCATGTGCACACATACACACACACACACACACACATGCACAATGTTGTTAATGTTACAAGAAAATCTATTTCATCAATTTTCCCTTGACAAGATGGAGAACAAAGAAACTAGGAGGCAGCAACACAATCCCTGCATAGGCGCCTCCCTTGCTCAGAAAGTTTCTATAGCACAGAGAAATCCAAATCAAGGGAGAAACTAAATAACACTAAGAAACAGCCTCACACACCATGGGCTGGCTGCTCATTGTCATCAGGACCTCAGTGGAAGCAGTGCTAAAAATTAAAGTCAACCAAAAACTGCTCAAAGACAGTAACATGGGGCAGAAGAGATGGGTCAGTTCATATGCACTCAACTTGAATGCAGGGCGGCCTGAGTTCACATTGTCAGAACCCACATGACAAAGCCAGGCATGGTGACAGAGAATCCCAGCACTAGGGAGGCAGAAACAGAACACACTGACTCGGTGACCTAACCTAACTGTCAATCCCCAAGTCAGTGAAAGACTCCATCTCAAAGAAGATAAATGGCACACTCTCAAGACGACAGCCAAGGTTGTCCTTCAACCTCTATAAACATGCACATCTGGTTGTGAGCCTAGCCTTTAATGGCTGAGCCATCTCTCCAAGGGGCATGTCCCATGAAAGCCTTCACTTACCAGGAAACTGGGACAGAGGGGAGGACATCCTATTGGGACTCTAGATGAGAGAACCATGTGAGAATAGCAAAGTAGAAGGATCCAGTGGGTCCTAGAAACCTACAAGTAGAACATTACGATAGGCAGATTTGGGCCAAGGGGTCTCGCTCAAACTAAGGCACTAGCCAAGGACAATACAAGTGGTAAAATTTAAACCCCTACCCAGATCTAGCCAATGGACAGGACAGTCTCCACACTTGAGTGGAGAGTGGGATATGACTTTCTCATGTACTCTGGTGCCTCACATTTGACTATGTCCCCTGGAGGGGGAGACCTAGTGGCACTCAGAGGAATGACAGCAGGTCACTGAGAAGAGACTTGATACCCTATGAGCATATACAGGGGGAGGTAATCCCTCTCAGGAACAGTCATAGGGGAGAGGAATAAGGGGAAAATGGGAGGGAGGGAAAAATGGGAGGATACAAGGGATGGGATAACCATTGAGATGTAACAAGAATAAATTAATAAAATTTTAAAAAATGCACATCTGTGTACAAGAGTGCTTACACACACATACACACACACACACATACACCAGCATGCACGCATGCACTCACACACACATGAACACAGCACACAAATACATACCCACATTGAATTTTATAAAAACTCACTCCAGCCCTTCTACAGTATGAACTAACACATTCCAGGTGCCTCGGCTCACATCTATTTTGTTGTCGCTATTTTAGCAATCTGATTTTAGTGGGTCTTTACAACCTTTTATTACCCTAGTTCCACCTGACTAGGCAGAGGTGGGCCAGCACAGTCACTACGAAGCTGCAGGCAGAGTTCGCTTTTCTCAAACTGCTTGCTTCCCAAGACATCTACAGCTCACATGGAGGGGATTTCTTTGGCCTCTCAGTTATTCATAACCAGGGTAAAATAGAAGTACTTAAGAGCTGGTATATAGGATTGTTCAGGAACAAACACATTTCCAGGCCTCTTCTCTTTATTCAGGATAACCAGAGCCCATCAGGGCAGTGATGAGGCTCAAGTGCACACAGGTCTTTTCTTCCGCTGTCCTTCCTATTACGATGCAGAGGGTGTCAAAAATCCTCACGTGGTGTTCCTTAAAGAGACGAAATAATACATGCTTGGAATGGATCGAAGATCTTTGTTCTTGCTATCGCTTCCAAGGCTCAGCGAAAACACATACAGTTCATTCCAATTACCCGTCTCCATGCATTTTTCTTGAAGGAGCTGCTCCTGGTCCTGCATAGAATATATATTGTGATATAATCATAACTATGGTGCAGTAAGTGTTGGTTATTTTTCAAGTAGAGAAAGATTAGTCTCACTTTTAGACAGGCATTCACAGGAGTGGCAGTTTACCCCAGAAGTTGGACTTCAAATTAAATTGCAAAGAGAGTGAAAAGGCATGGACTGACTACCTAAGGACTCTGCTTAGCTCTTTCCCATCCCATTGTTGCACCAGCGGAGAGCAGAGACAAGGTCAGCTACTGTGAAAAGAGAAATGTGTGGTAGCAATATGTGGTAGCCCCTACCTGGAGAGGGCACAGGGTTTTTGTGCCTCTCTTTTAATGTGTTCTCTCTCTCTCTCTCTCTCTCTCTCTCTCTCTCTCTCTCTCTCTCTCTGTCTCTTTCTCTCTCTCTCTTTGTGTGTGCATGTGTGTATGCATCTGTGTGTGTATGTGTGTGTGTGTGTGTGTGTATGTGTGTGTGTGCATGTGCACATCTCTATGTAAAAGCCATGGCCTTGGGTACCACTTCTCAGTTTCTGACCACCTTGATTTCTGAAATAGAGGTGTCTTTCCTTGACCTGGACCAATTGGTCTAGCATGGCTGTCAGCAAGCCCCAGGGATCTGCTTGTCTTCACCTTACTAGCACTGGGGATTTTAAGCATATGCCACCAAAATCAGCTTTTATACGTGAGTGCTAGGGGAAAGAACTCAGATCTTGTGCTTGTGCGGCACACCCTTTGCCTGAAGAGCCACCTCCTCAGCCTCAGAAGAATAACTTTTAACAGCATGCTTGTCTTTCTGGATGACCCCAAGTCACATCGTTTGAGGTAGATGAACTCAAGACCTTTCAGTATCCATATAGATGAAAGATGCTCAACACATTTAGCAAAAACAGCACTAGATGAATATGTTTATGAGTCTCTACATCCAGAGGCTAATTAGAATGGAAGATTAGATCATGTTTGCCAACCACCTAGAGAGTCGTGGCCACAGAATCATTCCTGGGAGGCTGTGCATACTGGGATGTCATGGAACCTAATAGACTCCAAAGGGTGCTGAATTGTCAGCCTTCTTCTCACCCAAGTGTAGAAGGAATTAAGAATTAAAAGGAGGAGCAGGGTGGTTGAAACCAAACCAGCTGAAGGTTTAGAAAAAGAGGGATGGAAGGAGTCACTTTGACGTAAGAATCGTTTGGCTCCTGCAGTCACAGACAGGGACAGACATGGGGAGTTCCTTGATAGAAGTACAATCTATTTAGAGTCCCTGTTTTCTGTAAGCGTCCAACTCCCAAGAGTGGAGACATATGGGAAGACATGGGAGCCTAAGAGTTACAGACATAGAGTTCCCTTCACCTGGAGGGAACATTGAAACTGTGTGAGAAGAGATCTTCGAAGTTATCTTCCAGTGTAGCCACATGTTCTAGGGGCCCCACGTCTTCTGACGTCATAGCTTTGGAGTGTGACTGTCAGTATATGCTCTCTGTGCCTCTCTGTGTCTCTGTGTCTCTGTCTCTGTATGTCTCTGTCTTTCTCTATGTGTGTGTGTGTGTGTGTGTATGTGTGTGTGTGTGTATCTTTGTTCCTCTGTAGGTCTCTCTGTCTCTCTGTCTCTCCCTCTCCCTATATATAATCTCTCTCTGTCACTAGTATAGACAATGTGGAAGTGTGGAAGGGTGTGTTTGACATAGTCTCTTTCAACAATGTCAGTGACAAAAAAAAACAATAAACTTTTCATTTGCGAAAACTTGAGACTTGAAGACAAAGCTGCACAAATAGGACAATTTCGATGTAGCTTTTGTCAGGCTTCTGCTAGCGTCAGTCACTTGCATAATAGTAGTTCAATGACTGCCGTGGCTGATATGCGCTGTCAATTTGACATGATCCAGAATGAGGTGGGACAGTGGTTCTCAACCTAGCTAATGCTGGGACCCTTTAGTGCAGTACCTCATGTAGCACTGACCCCAACCATAAACTTGTTTTCATTGCTACTCCATAACTGTAATTTTGCTGCTGTTATGAATCATAATGTAAATATATGTGTTTTCTCATGGTCTTGGGCAACCCTTGAGAAAGGGTCATTTGATTTCCAAAAAGGCCACTCTCCACAGGTTGAGGACCACTGATCTAGGAGACAACCCTCAGGGCATGTCTCCGACGGAGTTCCAAAGCTGAGTTCATTGAAATGAGAAGACGTACCCTAAGTGTGGGGGGACACTAGCCCACAGTTTGTGGGCCTGGTCTGAGTGAAAAGGTAAACTCAGCATTTGCCTCTGCTTCCTGCCTATGGTTGTGATGTGAGCAGATACCTTGTGCCCCTGCTGCCTTGATTTCCCCACATGATGGACTGTGCACTCTCAAACTGCGAGCTCAAATAAATCCTTCCTCAAGTTGCTCTTGCCAGGTGTTCCATCAGAGCAGCAAGAAAAGTAAATAATACAGTGATCAAAACTAAGAAATCAGCATTGGTGCATGGATAGTAAAGGAACCAGGTCTCCCATGCAGGATCCCCGAGTCTCTCCTTTTCTCCATTCTCAGGTCTTGCGTTGCCTTTCTTTGCCATGTCTCTTTCCTCTTGTCTGACCTCTAACAGCTCTCCATCTTTCCCTTGCCCCTACTAGTCTTGATGCCCTGAAGAAGTAATCAGATTACTTACACTCCTCCGCCATGTTAGCTTTGTCTATAGCCAATTCATGTCAGTGATGATGTTTTGTACTTTTGACAAGAATACCCAGGAAGAAATGTTCCCTTCTGTGCCTCTTCTCAAAGGGAACATGCTGTCAATATGTCATATCATTAGTGACACTAACTTTGATTGCTTAATTCAACTACAGCCCACTGATATTGCTGCATTGTATGGTTTTCCACCTGAAATTAATAAATAATTGGATGGAAGTATTTTCCTTTAGATTTTTTAGGTCCTTGGAGGCCAGGAGATGGTATCCGATCCTTTAGAGCGAGAGTCATAGGTGGTTGTAAGTTACCTAACTCTGATCATTTGGAAGAACAGCAAGTGCAAGCGCTCGGGCCCACCTAGCCACATCTCTAGCTCCAACTCTGTTGGCTCTCTCTTCACTCAACTAACTGTAAGTCATGGCCACCACCTGGTTGACAAACACTTCAATATACCACTGAATATAAGATGAATTCTGATTTTACATATCTCAAATTGTGACTGGGTAAATCAAGGTTTTAATAAGTAAAGCAGAGGGAAATTTTTATTTCAACTATGTTGGTCTCTTAACAAAATCCCTGCTTTGTGTTGAGTAAGCAGTTTTCTCATAATTAACATGGAACATCTCTTTTGCTTTTTTTTTTTCCAATTCCCTTTTGAAGATGAAGAAGTAGAGGCTAAAAGGAATGCATCAAACTTTCTAGAACTCCTGACACTTGATGAGAGAAGCTCACAAAAGACCTTGTTCTCCTGGCTCGTGATGTGATGTGTCTATGCCTCTAAACACTGTTAGGGATTCTTTCTAGGTTATTTTCACTGGTTAAAGACTGTAAACAGGCTGGGCATGAGGCTCACTGCCTAAGAGCACTTATTGCGTAGGCACGAGGTCCCAGATTCAGATTCTAGCACCCACATAAAAAATCTGGGCATTGCTGGGTACCTCTGACCCAGCACAAGGCAGTGACAGGAAGATTACTGGGGCTTGATGATCCCAAGCCTAGCTGAAAGACATTAAAGACAAGGTTTTGTGAGAAGCCATGTCTCGAGGAAATAAGGCATAAAATGGAGGGGCTGGAGAGATGGCTCAGAGGTTAAAAGCATCGACTGCTCTTCCAAAGGTCCTGAGTTCAATTCCCAGCAACCACATAATGGCTCACAACCATGTATAATATAATGCAGGCCCTCTTCTGGCCTGCAGGTGTACATTCAGGCAGAGCACTGTATACATAATAAATAAATAAATCTTTAAAATATATATATATATAATAAAAAATAAAATGGAAATAAGGCATAAAATGATAGAGCAGAACATGCTGTGTCCTTCTTTGCCTTCTCTACATGTATGTGTATGATTTTGCACATATCTTTTGAAAATAATTTTTTATTCACTTTACATTCCAATTGTAGCCCCTTCTCTCCTCTCCTTCTGAACCCACCCTCTCTCCCTTTTCCCTGTATCTCTCTTCTATCCCTCAGAAAAGGGGATTGTCTCCCCACCTATGCATCTGAGCAGGTCAAGTCCCACCAGGAATGGGCACATCCTCTACTACAGTGGCCTGGCAAGGGAGTCCCATCAGAGGGAAGTAATGGAAAAGACGCAAGAAAGTCCTTGTCAGAGACATCCTCAGCTCCCCTTACTAGGGGGACCACATGCAGACCAAGCTTCCCATGTGGTACATATGTGTAGGGAGCTTAGGTCAAGTCTATACATGGTCCTTGATTGATATTTCAGTCTCTGCAAGCCCCTCTGGGCCCAAGTTAGTTGGCTCTGTTGGTCTTGTGGAGCTCCTGTTCCCTCCTGGTCCTTCCATCCTTCCTCCCACTCTTCCACAAGGCTTTCTGGGTTTCACTCAATGTTTTGCTGTGAGTCTCAGCATCTGTTTTGATCCATTTCTGGCTGGGGCCTCTCAGAGGACAGCTAATGCACACACATCTTACACACACACACACACACACACACACACACACACACACACACAATTTTAATATATCATCAAAACTTTCACTGGTTACCTTATGACCAGTATCATTGCCCATTCGCCTTGCCAGGAACTACACATGCATGTTTGACCCTTTTGAAGGGTCAGGACACAATGTATCAGAGAAAGAACTGATACAACCCAAACTGCTTTCTTAGTAAGATACTGTATTCATTACCTTCCATCATTGCTGGGACAAAATGCCTGACAAAAGCAACTTACAGAAGGAAGAGTTTATTCTGGCTCACAGTTTGAGGACACACAGTCCATACTGGCAAGGAAGGCATTGCAGCAGAAGTGTGAGGCAGCTGGTCATGTGATATCCACAGACAGGAAGCAGAGCAAGGTAAATTCTGCTGCTCAGCTTGCTTCCTCATTTTTATCCAGTCCAGGGCCCAAGCCTACAGAATGGTGCTGCCCCACAGTTGGGGTGGGTCATCCCTCCGAAATTAATCTAATCTAGATAATCTTTCATAGACATGCCCAGAGGCTTGTCTCTTCTTCTTGATTCTAGAGCTTGTTGATAATATTAACTATTATAGTGACATAATAATTAAACCTCTAGACTATATATCTTGAGTAGTACATATTTGAAAATAATGCTCCCTGAAAGAAAAGAAACCACCAATTCTCTTCTTCCCATTGTCAATAATGATATTTTTAATGACTCTGCAAAACCATAAATCCATTAAAAAATCATATCTGAAAAATTCTACTTTTAAACCCAGAGGAGGGGACAGTTACCACATCAACTTTTATGATGTACTTTAAAAGACCCCTTTGCTTCTTGGAAGAAAACACTAGAGCCTAATGCCCTGGATCCAGCACAATTAAATGAGGATGTTTGGTCTGGGGTTTGCCTCCATCGGTACAATGCTTGCCTGGAATGCAGGAAGCTGTCCCTGGCTTTTATCCCTAGCTCCACACAGATAGAGCATGGTGGTAAAAGCCTGCAATCCCAGATCTCAGGAGGTAGAGGCAGGAAAATTGGGATTCCCATGTCATCCTTGGCTAAATAGCAAGTTTGAGGCTGGCATAGTATACACGAGACTCTGCCACAAAATACAGGGATGTAACAAGTAGCAAGGCATGCCAAAGCACTTTTGCTGCATTCCTGGGGAGATGATAGGGTTCCTGGTTTATGATGGAGATGCCAAATGAAGGACCATGGCAAGAGGTCAATTGGGGACAAGATAGATGCACTAATGCATAACTTCTAAGTGAGGATCTACATAGGTTTTCCTGTAGAATTTTGGCCTTAAATAGAACACTGTGATAACGTGTGAGTTGATGTTCAGCCTGCACACACTGGGAACATCCTGCAAGGGTCTGCTGTAACTTTGCCTGACTTTTCCTACTCAGCCTGTATCCCTTGTTCTTTCTCCTATGGATTCTGAGCCAACAGCAGGGTTTGAATTTGCTCTGAAAAGCAGGCTTTTTGTTGTTGTTGAAGTGGTTCAGTGGGAAAGCATTTAAAAATAAATCCAGAAGATTCTATAGTCCTGTAAAACTAGTCAAGGCCTTTGACCAAATAGCCCTTGAGTGGACAGATGAGGATCTTAGAGAGACCCTTTTTGATATTTATCCTAAAGTAAATGCCTCAAACTGTTGGTGGTGTCCCTCACAAAGCTGTAAGAGAAAGGCTCGGTAGAAGCAATAGATTTGAAAGGTGGACAGGGTTGGAGAGGTTAGAGTGGACATCTGTAGACCGCAGTAACCAGGCCAAATTCTGTTCTGTCTGATGTGGACTATTTGTGTCCTTCTATATACTAAAATCGTATCCACCCTCTCTGGACAGAGTCTGTATCCTCTTTTAAATTCACATGTCAAAATCTTAACCTTCAGTATCATGATATTTGGAGAGGAGGTCTTCACAAAATAGAGAAAAGACCACACAAGAATACAAAGGCAACGTGGCTTGCTTTAAGCACAGAAGAGAGAGCCTTCAAGAGAAAACAATTCCTCAGCATCTTGATCTTGAATGTCTAGCCTCTACAACTAGGACAATAATTTTTGCTGTGTAGGCCACAGATTGTAATGTTTAGTTATGAGAGTCCAAGCAGATGAGTACAGCCTGTTTGTGCTAATAAACTTTTGTTGCAAGACACAAAGCCCAGCCATTCACAGATTGTGGGTGGCTGGCAGCTTCTGTGATACAGTATCAGAACTGGGTAGCTGTGATAGATTATTATTATCTGTGCCTTCTCGGAAAAGTGTGCCAACTCCTGAAATAGGCAGGCTAGATGTGGATAAGCCAAGGAGATATTAAAGGGGCAAAGAGAAGAAACCTCCTATTTCTGCTTTATTTCGGTTACTGGGATAAAGATGTCCAGATGAAAAGCAGCTTAGGGAGAAAGGGTTTATTTTAGCACACAGTCCCATGCCATTCTCATCACTAGGAGGACATCACAGTGAGACAGCTGGTCATATCACATCTATAGACAGGAACAGAGATGAATGAATGCATGCATGCACACTTGCTTGTTCACTCGCTTGCTCGCTTGCTTGTGCTCACCTCTCTTTTTCTCCACTCTCACAAGGTTCAGGAACCCCATGCTTAAGGAATGATGCCTTCCGCAGGCATGCCACAGGGCAGCCCAGTGTAGATGATCCTTCATTAAGACTCTCTTTCCTGGTGATTCTGGAGTGTATCTCATTCATAACTAAAACTGGCTATCACATTACCTTAGTGGGCAACAGTGCAAGTTGGACGCATCAATCCAGTCACCTGCAAGGCTAGCCTGTTCTTCTCACCTGGCCATCTACACTTTGAGATAGATGGTGTAGAATAAACATGTCTGCTCAACAGCTGAGGTCTCTGAAAGGCATTCTGAGGGAGCCTGTGTTCCAGTAGACCTAAAAGGCAGAGCAGTCATGACAATGGGGCAGAAAGGAAGGTAGGGTGATCGAGGAGATAGCCTGAGAAAAACTGAGGAAGATGGAACTCTCCAAGGCCAGAGGTCCCCTGGGTGTCAGTCAGAAGTGTCCCAGTCCCAACCACAGAGCCCAGGCAGGTTGTGTGCATGAGGTAGTTGAAAGGCTTCTCTTTGGAAGAACTAAAATCTACACCCATAGTCTGTGCATGGTCTCCTCCTTCTCAAAGAAGTGATTTGGAAGTTTAGACCATGTGCAAGTGATCGGCCTGGGTGGGTCTGGGACTGTGCAGATTTAAAGAATAGCAGGTGACTCCACACTGCTGTCTGCAAACCACCATCCTCAAAGCTTGCTTCTTTCTCCCTTGGCAGAATCCTAGTGTGGCTCATACCTGGGGAGTTGGTGCACCCTCTGACAAGCCCCTTAATGAGGCACTTACAGGGGTGTCCAACCCCTCCCAGAGCATCAGATGGGCACACAGACATTTATTTTGCATGACACTGCAATGGGATTGTCGTCATCTTCAAAGTTCACACTGGAGAGATGGGCGGGGAAGCAGGAAAAAAAGAAAATAAAGGGTAAGTTTGCCATTTTGTGTTTGGCTGCTTTCTTTGCTTTCTAGGGCACCTTGTGGCCCATAGGCTGGGTTAGATCCACTAGTTAGACTAGGGAAACATTTTTGAAGAAGGAAGGCCTAAGGAAGAGAGATAACCCCCACCTATGATCAGTACCTTAGAGGGATTTCTTACCTGTCTGCTTCTAGCCCGGTCAACTTGCAACGGGCTGCTAGACCTAAATGCCAGGCTGCAGTCCATAATGCAACTCCTGGTAACATGGACTCCCTGAGTTGAGATCGCTTTCAGGCTGGCTTGCTTCCAGCCAGGCTGTTGTAGACATTGTTTTATTCTGTCCACTAAAGCTACAGTGACCCAGCTGTGCTAGGAGTTAGCAAAAAGAGATGAACTTCAACAAAGAGAAACACCATCTTTCTTCTTGCCCCTATGTAATCAATAATTCAACCTCATAAAAACAGGCTCGATGCCTAGAAGAGGGCTTGCTGTGGAGGAGGCAGAGGCCGTCCAGCATCTACCTCAGCTTCTAAAACTTCTTTCTTCCCCCATCCTTCTGTACCACCCCTGGGGTTGCCTTTGGTCTCCCCTGCCCCATCTGAAAGTATAGCCTATACATATGCCAAGATGTGGCCCAATCCAGTCGAGAAGAAGCAGAAGAGAGTATTGAAAATGAGGGAGGAGGAAGGAGATCATTTTAAATGCCAGGTGTGTCTATCAATGAACGTGGAAGTCATTGCCCCCTCTGCAATGCATGTTATGGGCTGTAGAAGTTGTTTCTACTTGTGTGAATTAAGGACATAGACAGATCATACTCTGCAGATAGATGTTGATAACAATAATTAAAGTGGTGATATCAAACACCCTTTTTGTGCCAACTACTGTAGTATGTGTGTGTGTGTGTGTATGTGTGTGTATGTGTGTTATATACGAGCATGTGTGCACACATGTGGCAGACGAAGGACAGATTTGCTATTGCTCCTAAGATACTAGCCACTATTTTTTGAGGCGTGGTCTCCCATTGGCCTGCAACTCAATAAGAAAGCTAGCCTGGCTGGCTAGGGAGCTACCTTCCTGCCTCTAAGGATCATCCCGGCTCTGCCTTTCCAATACTGGGACTACAGGCCTGTGCTGCCGTACTGGCCTTTCTTTATTTTAAACAAGGGGTTTGGGCGTTGAACTCATGTCCTCAAACTTGCAAGGCAAGCCCTTTATGGACTAGGCTATCTCTCTGTCTACCTCATCACTGATAGAGCTGGAGTCACAGATGGTTATGAGCCACGTGAGTTCGATTCCCCGGAAAGAGGAATGGAGCACTCTTAACCACTGAGCTGTCTCTCTTAGGCCCTTTCTCTTCACCTCAACATTCTATCATTTAAGCATCACTTCTGGGAGCACTAATCTCCATAGTCTGAATCTCTGCACCCCAGAGATGAAGTGCTATTGCTGTAGTGGAATGCACTCCCCCAAGAAGCAACATCAGCGTTTGACTACTCTCTCCTTCACTCTATCACCATGCCCCACCATGCACAGCTTAATATGTCACATTAATAGGAATGAGTTCCTTAGGGAGATCTGTTTGCAGCAATTGTAAATCCAGCATGGTTAGCCACCCAACTAAATCTAAGAGTCCGCAGGGGGGAGGACAGCCCCTCTCCAAATCCTTAAAGAGGATTAAAGTTTGAAATGTACTCCATCTTGATTGACTTAGTAATAGTAGGTGGTGTGCTCAACAAAGCTTCTGGTCTGCAAATCCAGCCTATGAGAAGCTACAGGACCCATCTCTGTGTCCCTGTGAAGTGAAACATAGGAGCAGCTCCGAGGTAGAGTCAGCTCAGCTGCGGTTGATAGATAGCTCTTAGTCTTCCTGCCTTCCAGGTCTGGCTAAGTCTGAAAATCTCTCACCAAGCATAGGGCTTCATAGCTCTGCCTGTATCAACCATGGCCTGGAGGTCTGTCTCAGAAGGAACCTCAGTTGCTGAGACCTCACAGACCTAGAAATGAAGTTCTAATAGTGCTTTACCAAAAAAGTACTCACTGCACAGGGTTCAGACTATTCTCTGGCTCTCTGCCTTCCTTTCTCACTTTGTTCATTCACTCATTCATTCACTCATTCATTCATTCATTCATATGTGTCTGTGTGTGATTGTATGTGTGTGCAGAAGCATGTATATCTGTGTGTAAGTGTGTATGTCTGTGTATAAGTGTACATGTATGCAGGAGTGTGGCTCTGTGAGTGTGTGTCTGTAAGTGTTTGTGTGTGTGTGCAGGGTGTGTATGTGTGTGTAAGTGTGTGTGTGCAGAAGTATGTATGCAAGTGTGTTTGTTTACATGGATATGTGCATGCAGGAGGGTATGTGTTTCTGTATGTGAGTGTTTATGTCTATGTGCAAGTGTTTGTATGTGTGTGTACAGGCTGTGTATGCAAGTGTGTGTGCATGTCAGTGTGTGTGTGCAAGGATGTTTATGCAAATGTGTTTGTGTATCCATGCAGAAGTGTGTGTGTGTGGCTGTGTATATCTGTGTTTAAATGTTTGTGTGTGCAAGGGTGTGTGTGCAAGTGTGATTGTGTGTGTGCAGAAGTGTGTGTCTGTATGTGAGTGAATATATCTGTGTGTCTGTGTCTGTGTAGAACATGGCCAACTTCAGGAATTGTTCTTCGGGTGCTATCTCCCCGGCTTTTTGAAGCTGGTCCTCCCATTAACCTGGAATTTGGTAAGTAGGCTAGACTGGACAGCAAGAGCCTCAGGGAACCTCATGTCTCTGCCTCCCAAGTACTAGGATTACAGATGTGTGCCAGTCACCATGCCTGGTTTCTTAAAGTGGGTTCTGATGACAGAGCCTGGGTCTTCATATTTACACGGCAGGTGCTTTGCCTACTGAGCTGTCCCCTCAGGCCCTAATGTATCCATTTGGCAAATACTTCTGAAGCAATGTGTGCTGGCTCTGCTCTGGTTACTGGGTCTTCCATTTAGTCAGTAGTTTGATGGTAAAACGTGCATTACGAGGGAAACAGCAGCAGAGGACAAGGAGCACCTCTCCGCCAGCCAGGTCTTCAGAAGTTGTTTGTCTGCTAGTCTTGCAAGTTACTTTCTTCTCCCCTAATTGGCAATGGGTTGCCGTGCCTCCTGGTCATCTGTACATGTAGAGAAGAGACCACCAAGGGCAGGCTGCAGCTCATATGCCACTCACAATGCTGCTGAAGTCATGCCAGGCCATGCTGCCATCCATCAAATCTGATACTGATGCAGGGAAGCCCATCTGGGAGGCTGGGCTGCACGCTGGCTCCTGTGGTATGGTCCAGTCTGCCTCTCAGCTAGCTGCCCTGTGTCACTACCACAAGCAGCAAGTCTCCGGCTGCAGAGAAGTGGCTTGTGGGGTTTGTATTGCTCAATTCTGCTCATTTGCAACTTACAGATGCAATCTATCAGTGAATATATTCCCTGTGTAAAGGACTCATGTATCATAAACAGTGCTGGAGAAATAGCTTGGTCAGTGTATTACTTGCTATGCAAGTGTAAGAAACCTTAAATCAGATCCTTAGTACACTGTAATCTCATCTCTGGGAAGGTGGAGTCAGGATGCTCCCTGGAGGGCACTGGCCAGCCAGGCTAGGCAGATTGATAAACGGCAGTCTCAGTAAGAAAGCTGGGTATAATAGCCTTGGGGAGGCAAAGGCAGGCAGATCTTTGTGAGTTCGAGGCTAGCCTGGTCTTCAAAGCAAGTCCAAGGCAGCCAAGGCTACAGAGAGAAACCTTGTCTCCATGCACATGGACTTCTGGCATCTACACACACATCCACACATATGCACACACATGCACACACATGCACATATATAAACCATTGATGTAACATAGAATAATCAAAAGTGTTAATGTGTTTCTTTCTGGACATCCTTATCTCACACACCAGCTAGCACACACATCCATCTACAGACATGGTTGAAGCATATATCATGTTGTTTTGTGTTTTCCCTGAGCAAACAGTGCACAGAAGTATCATTCTACAACTTACTTTCCCTCTCATTGCAAACGCTCCAGATCAGCAACAGGCACTGTAATTTCCTTTCAAAAGCTGTTTAACATCCCGTAGTGTAAGTGTATCTTTTTCCTATTAAGCTTGTAAAGGTGCTTTTGTTTCCTAGTATAAATTATCAGTATAACTGGTGATGTTGTATGCTTTAAGTTATTATAGGTCTGGGGCTTTAGCGCAGTGACTGAGAGTGAGCATCGCACGCTCAAACCTATGGAGTCCACCTTTAGTAACACACACAAAACATGTACATACAATGGAGATCCTTCCGGGGGCTGGAGACGTGAGTCAGTGGTTAAGAGTGTATTCCTCTCTTGCAGAGAGCCCAAGTTAAATTCACAGAAACCAGGTAGGGTGAGTGGTAACTGCCTGAAACTCCAGCCCTAAGGGATATGATGGTCTCTGAGGGTACCTACACTCGTGTGCACACAACCACACATACAAGCACATGTGCACACAATAAAATACACAGTCTTAAAAAGCATGCAGATCCCTCCGCACTTACCCTGATTTATATTTCAATCAGACATCCGTGAAAGAACTCTTCCTGATTTTATTCTTTGCCTCTCCCCCTCAGGCTCAGACTTAAGCTTAAGGGGACTGGGTTAAAGGGAAAAAAAAGCCACAGACCCCCTGTTTTGTGACCCCAAATTTTGGGTCTTTCTCTCCTTGAGAACATGTTTACTCCCAGGAACCTCCAGCAGACACAGCTAGAAAGAGCCTGGCCAGTAAGGCACCAAAAAGGAGAGGCCATTTGACTTTTTTCAAAGGTCCTTTTTCAAAGGTCCTTTCAGGATGGTACTTCATTCTCCTGCTTTTTATTTCAAATAGTTAAAAAAAAAAAGTCTTGTTTTTTAAACCACTGTGAGTATGCAGCATCTCTCCTCAGTGACAGACAATATGATCTCTTTGCTGTTTATTCCCCCAGAGAGACTTTAAGCTTGTAAAATGATGTGTATCTACACATAAGCTTCAGCTCCCCCTGCCGTGTGTAATCAATGGTGGGCAGTATAGGAGAGTGGTCAGAAGTATGGTTTGTAAATCAAGATTCCCGGGTTCAAATTCCAGCTCTATCCTGTGTTGCATGTGTGGCCAGGCAAGTGGTCCTAGGTCACATGAATAAACTAAGCTGAGCAAACCATCGAGAGAAGCCAGGAAGCAGCCCTCCTCTCTGGTCTCTGCCTCAGTTCCTGCCTCCCGGTTCCTGTCCTGAGCTCCTGCCTTGGCTTCCTTCAGTCATGGATGGTGATCTGGGTGCATAAGCCAAACAACCCCTTTCCTCCCCCCAAGTTGCTTTTGGTTAGTGTTTTTATCACAGCAACAGAAAACAAATGAGGACACAGAAGGAAGCAAAAGTTCCACCATTAAATATTAAAAAGGAGAAGAAAAAGCGAGGGAGCGAGCAAAGAAGGAATTGTCTGACTATATTTCATTTTATAACAAGATATAAAATGCCATTTCTGTTTTATAACAAGGTGTCTCAGCCATGTCCTCACTTCATAGCTGGGAGAAATCTCACTGTGTAGGGGAGACACAGGCTATTCACCAGATCCCTGGTGGCAGGCAGAGCAGCGGTCCACACTCACTACTAAGACCACACCTTGATGAGTAACCTTAGGTGTGCACAGTTTGCGTTTCCGCAGGCATCAGAGAGGCTCATCAAAACGGAATCACTGGGTCAAGGAGTGTGTGCATTTGTGGTGTTGATAGCTGCCACCACCTTGTATTTCTGGCATTGACACCTGTCTACCCTCTGACCCAGTGGTGTGAGGAGGACCACCACTCAGACAGCCCAGGAAATTGGTGCTATTGAGACTTAGGAACTTTGCCTGGGTGCTAAGCAGGGCTTGCGCCTCCCTGAAGTTTTAATTTGCACATGTCTTGCTTTGTGGTCGGAAGGATGAGCATCCCAGCACGTGTGCCCAGGCCTTCCTGTCTCATCTACGAACTGTCATCCACTATCTCCACTTGTTAGACAGAGAACTTATGTATTCCTTACCACCTACCAGAAGCAGTTTATACATTAAGAAAACATATTCTTTATAATTGTGTGTGTATGTGTGTGTGCATGCGTGTGTGTGTGTGTGTGTGTGTGTGTGTGTGTGTGTGTGTGTGTATGTACATGTGTAAATGCTGGTACATGTATGTCGATGTGTGGTGGCCGGAGGGTCATGTTGGGTGTGTTCCTCAATGCTTCTCTACCTTATGTTTGCTTGTTTTGTTTGTCTCTATTTGTTTTTAAGGCAGGGCCTCTCATTGAACATGGAGCTTACCAACTAGGCTACACTGGATGGCTGTTGAGCTCCAGACATCTGCCTTTCCCCATGCAGCACCCTCGGTGCTGGGGTTACAAATGTGTTCTGCTGCAGCCCCTGGCTTTTTATGTGGGTGTGAGGAGCTAAGGCCAGGTCCATTTCCTTGTATTGCAACCATGTTACCCACTTCTCTGGCCTCCTGACCTAGCCGATGGACAGGACATTCTGCACCGTTGAGAGGAGAGTGAGGTCTGACTTTCATACAAACTCCATGTCCCCTTGATGGGGAGGCCTGGTGGCACTCAGGGGAAGGAAAACAGGTCACCAAGAAGAGACCCTATGGGCATATACATGAGGAGGAGGTCCCCCTCAGTCACAGATATAGGGGAGGGGAGTAGGGGGGAAGTTGGAGGGAGGGAGGAATGGGAGGATACAAGTGATGGGCTAACAATTGAGATGTAATATGAATAAATTAATAAAATTAAATTAAATTAAATTAAAAAGAAAACAAAAAAGTACTAAACAACATAAACATTTTTTAAATTTATTTTTTGAGTCTATATTTAATTACATTTCTCCCTTTCCTTTCCTCCCTTCATAACCTTCCATACATCCCTCCCTTCTCTCCTTCAAATTCATAGCCTTTGTCACTAATTGTTATTGAATGAATATGTGCATATGTATATACAAACATATACACATACACAAATACTCCTAACCCACTCAGTCCCTATAATGCAACCTGTATGAATGCTTTCAGGACTGATGTTTGTCATTGGACAACCAATGGCTGTGCTCTCCTCTGCGGAAGACCATCTTCTCTGTCCTCTGCTTTTCCTGGTTGCCAATAGTTCTTTGTGTAGGGTTGGGCTTTTCTTCTCCAGCTTGGTGTGGGTGTCGTCCTTTTTTAGCTCATGTTTGGGCAGTCATGTTGGTGAGACTTTATGAATGTAGCTTCTGATATTAACTAGGAGACATGATCTCACAGCAAATTCTCTGATACTCTGGCTGTTACAATCGTTTTGCCTTGGGTGTGGGAGTGTTTTCTAGATGTAGCCATTGGGATGGGCTCCATAACTCTGCATTTTGATTGGTTGTGACTTTATACAGTGATCTGTCTGTTGAAAAAATAAAAGAAGTTTCCTTAATAAGGGTTGAAGGCTACACTTACTTGTGGGTATAAGAACAAGTGTTTATGAACTGCTGTTAGAGGTTAAGCTGGTTAAGTAAGTTAGTGGTTGGAGATTCTCTTCCAATAGCCATGACGTCACTAGCACTGAGTAGTTGGTTAGGTTTTCAGTACCAGTCATGGCCTTTCTCTTGTTGAATGGTTCTAAAGTCCAATCACCAAGGTATCTACGCCACTATTGCATCTTTAGGGTTATAGTGCTATGCTGGTCACTGATGTGTTTTGTGGGTATCACAGCTGGGTAGAACTTTTGGTTGCCACCCTCCTTTGGAAGCTAACTTTTTAAAAAAACATTTTTTGAGACACACATACCATGTATGTTTAGGATTTTAAAAATATTTTAATTAAAATATTATTACATTTTCCTCCTGTTTTTTCTACATAACTCTTTTCACCTCCAACTGAGGCTCCCTCTCAAATTTATAGCCTCTTTTTCTTTGATTATTACATACACACACACACACACACACACACACACACACACACACATCCTGCTAAGTCCAGTTAGCATTGTGTGTGTGTGTGTGTGTGTGTGTGTGTGTGTGTGTGTGTGTGTGTGTGTGATTTCAAAGTTGATCATATGGTATTGGATAACCAATTGAGGGACTCATCTCTAAAAACTAATTCTCCTTCTCTTAGGAGTCATTAGTTCCTAGGAGTTCTTTGTCTTTGTATGGAGCCCGATGAGACTTCCCTTTTCCACATTAACCTGTCTGTTGGTATCATCACTGTTCAAGTCTTCTTCAGGTAGCCATGTTGTTTCAATATCACAGGAGGAGGCTCCCTGTCTTTTCTCAGAGATCCAATCTTGCTGTAGACTTTCTGATCCTCTAGCTCTTAAAATCTTGCTGACATTTTCCTAGAGGAACAACTTGTGTTGAAGGTGGGTACCCCATGAACTATTGCTCTCTGTATTTTGACCAGTTGTTTTCTGAATAGTCTCTGTCTCCTGTGAGGAGAAGCTTATCTGATGAAGGATGAGAGCTACACTTAGCTGGGATGATATGAATGAGCATTGAGAATGCCGTCAGCAGTTGTGCTGCTCCAGTGAAGTGACAATCCTAGGTTGCCTCTAAGTTCCATGACCTCACTAGCTAGTCCTAGGTAGTTGTTGGTTACTGCCAAATATGCATGCCACTGTTCCCCTTTAGGAATATCTTGCCACGCTAATTGCTGTGGTTCACAGACTTGGAAGCTTAGTGAGACTATTGGTTGCTTTTCTCCTTAGAAAGTTTGCATCGCTCCTTCTTCTACAACAGTGGTTCTCAACCTGGGGATCGTGACCCCTTTGAGAACTGAACAACTCTTTCACAAGGGTTGCCTTTCACCATCTGCATGTCATATATTTGCATTATATATAACAGCAGCAAAATTACAGTCATGAAGTAGCAACAAAAATAATTTCATGGTTGAGGGCACCACAACATGAGCTTTGTTAAAACGTCACAGCATCAGTAAGGTTGAGAACCACTATTCTACTACGAAAGCTAGTCTTTAGAGAAGAGACTTTCAGATTAACTCCAGCTGGAATATTCTGAGTCCTGAGCCTGAAATACCTAGTGTCTTCAGCAATAAGTACTCACCTTCAGCCTCTCAGAGGCAACAAAGGGCAACAGTAACAGCATATATTGTTTTAGAAGCTTCTTGGATTCTCTTCACCAACAACTCAAAAGGAGATTCCCAATACCCGGTATGGAGGAGGGTTTTGTTAGATGCTCTATGGCTCTTGGGGGGATGGGGGGTTGTCATCCCAAAAGGCATAACTTCAGTGTGTGTGTGTGTGTGTGTGTGTGTGTGTGTGTGTGTGTGTGTGTG